>JAVUPR010000300.1:0-532500 GCA_036785695.1 Gentiana straminea | reverse complement strand
CATTTAATGGGTTTGTGCCTTGAAAATAAATACTACTTAGCTAGTTAAAACATCAACATCAGTTCAAATAGACAAAACACGACAAGAAATATTTCTGCTTACATCTGAATGGGGAAAATCAACCTGTAAACGCAAACGCCTCCCTCCCCCCTCTTGTGTGTTGGATTTTCGTAAATAATATTTCAATTAAGGAGGCCAAGCTAAGATAACAATGTACCTTCAGCTCCTGAAATTTTGAAAATCTACAGCATATATATTAAGAGTAAACCAATTAAGCTACTAGTTATTGTAATAAAAAATAAAAATAAAATAGGAAAATTATAACTACAGAAAAAAAATATAGTGAATGTGCTAGGATGATAATCAGATTTTTTGTTGATGCAAAGTCAAAATTAGGGGAAATGTCATATAACTTCTCGTGTGGCAGTACTCTACGATTTTGATTTAAATTACAGTAATTTAGTATACCTGAACATTATCCATCCAGAAGAGTGGATCTTCATATAAATGAAAGCTCATAGACGGTGAAGGTCCTCGTCAAGGACATTCTGGCTAAATCTCCACACACGAAAAAAGAGCCGGTGTCTGTTAGGAACCAAGGCTGCTAGCAGCAGATATTTTGTTAATAGATAGTTAGAAATGGTTGCTTAGCTGTTAATAACTGTCAATGAGCTGTTGTTAGCTGTTATCTTGATGTATTGTCTGTTATTGAATTGTGTAGTTAGATGCATAGTATAAAAGGGAAGGCACAGACAGAAATGTAATTCATTCAGACAAGTTCATAATAATACAATACCTTACTTTCCCTCCTTTCACCTGCATTTCTCTTTCTGCAAATTCTTCTTTTCTTCTAAGATCCTTACAAGTGGTATCAGAGACATCGATTCTCTGCCATGGCTGACACTAGACTCAAATCAGTTGACGAGCAATCAAAGAAAAATACAAAGGATATTGAGGAACTAAGCAAAGCAATACAAGATCTCAAGCAGAACTCGGAGAATCAGATGGCATACATGAAGGAACAATTCAAGCAAAATTCAGAAAACTAAATGTTATACATGAAGGAGCAGTTTGCTGCCTTTTTCTCGATTCTATCAAACAAGACAGCAGTTACATCAGGGGAGCAGCAATTACCACCATTGGTTGAGGCTCCATCAACCAGTTTGGGCATTCTAGGACCCCCTCCGATAGAAAAAAGGTATGATAACACTCTTAAACTACCTAAGATGGATTTTCCTGTGTTTAAAGGGGAAAACCCCTGAGCATGGTTAAGGAAATGTGAAAGATACTTTCAATTTCATTCGATTAAAGAGGATGAGAAGGTAGCATTAGCAGAGATGCATTTAGATGATCAGACCGAATTATGGTACAGTAGTTGGAAAGTAAATAAGAGATTCATCACTTGGAATATTTTTTGCAATGAATTGTGTAGAAGGTTTGCAAATCAGAGTTACGATGATGTGGTTGTTAGTAATACCATCCGCAACGGAAGCGATTTAAGGATCTAGATCTATAATTTACACGTAATAAAATAACTAGATCTACTCTAAAAGGGGGTTGTAGAACATACCTCTTGGATCTCAAAATCCAAGTAAAAGAACCGCAATAGGAAGAATAAAAGATTCTGTGAAGAGCACCACGATCTTCCACACGTGTGATCCAAGCAACTCCCGGTGGAAGGAAATCCTCGTCTCGAATCCTTCCGATATGCTACCCGGAAAACCTCCAAGATTTTCCTCCTCTCTCCCCTTGACCGAAAATTTTGTCTTCTCTCTCTAAGAGATGAAGTCAAAAATTGTAGTGTGTATAAGGCTTGGGAGAACTCTTTTTATATAGGAGAGTAATCCTTGTCCTCCAAGGATTTTATTTTGCAAATAAATAAATACAATAAATAAAAGATAATCCCATAATATTCTAGAACAAATCTAGAATAATCTTTATCTTTATTTCTTACCATAAATATTTATCCAATAAATATTTTGTGCACATGTCTTATTAATACACAAGAAAACTAATTTCTTGTTCCATAAAACATTGTCCTGGCCGAAAATTCTCCTTCCTTCCTAGGGTTTGAGATTTCGGCTATAACACACAAATTGGGCCAAGATTATGAAAAATGTCTTTTTCACATATTTAATTATTTAGCCCAACTAATTTAATAGTCCACTAAACAATTAATTCACATATCGTTTTAATTAAATTCTAATAAGAACTAATATTATTAGGATTCGACGTCCGAGAATAGCTATGCTATATTGGAGGCACGTCGGGGACCATGGACTAATAATCAGCGGCTCCGATAAATCAAATAAATAACTATCTTACGAACAGAATAATTATATTCGATAAATCAATCACAGGAATATGCCACCATAATCCCGTGACTGCACTCCTCCGATTATGAGATTATATTTATCTCCTCACGAGAATGATAATAAGCGTCCATTGATATAATCATTACATATGGATTAATCCTCCATAGATCGTTCATTCTAAATCGGGAAGTTACCGTTAACCCTTTTTAGAACCTCTTATCCTTATTTACCATTAACCCACTAGTGATCAATTAATTCATACAACTCACTGGTAGCTAATCAGTGTAATATGAATTCCATGGATCGATCAGTTTCTAGGATTAACAAATAAGGGAACTGTTTCTATCTACTTCCATAAATGGAAGGAATGGATTTCGTATCCGTGATAACACAGACTACTCACTCAATCCAGTACAATGCCAAAATGGGGTAATTCAGACCACAGACTCAGTGTAATCCTTAACCGTCAAGTCAAACATCATACTGATTCAAGCAGTTGACTGTGATCACCTCAGGATTAAGATATATCTATAAATATGATCATCGATTGATTCGATAAGACTTCTCGATTACGGAATTATATCGTGAACTCTAATCAAATCGTTCCAGCCCTATATGATATATCTATCATAAATAAATGCCCCACTAGGTTCTCTTAACCGAAAGTCCGGATAAGACAATCACACCTATTGTGTTCTGGGCGCATTAATAGCACGTTAAAGGAGAGACCCGATGCTCTCGATTAACTTCACTACGGGCTAATTGTATTTTAAGTACATCTTCACTAACTCAATCCTCCCGTGTATATCCCATACACTGAGTTAAGTGATTACATAAACGATATACTTTAGGGTTTTCTGTAGTGTAAATACTATTGTCACATCGGTGAATATGAGAATAATAAATATGAATAATAATATCATTTCATTTGTTAAATAAAACAATTACAAAATTATCTTTCGGGCATTACACCTAACAGTGGTAGATGAGTTTCACAAGCTAAAACAAACTGGGACAGTAGATGCTTACCAGGCGAAATTTGAAGAGATTAAAACACTAGTATCTTTGAAAAATCCTGGTTTAGATGAAGCATACTTTGTGGCAAGCTTCATAGGAGGACTGAAGAAGGGTATTAGGTCAATTGTGAGAGTCAATAAGCCTTTAGATCTAGCTGCAGCCTTAGAATATGCAAGAGCACAAGAAAATGTACATGATTCCATGGGTAATACCACAACCCCTGGTTATAAGGCTATACCTTATCAGAAGGCCAACACCTTACCTGTACCTGCTAAATTCCCAGAAAAAGGAAGGGACAGTAGCAAATTCATTACACCAACAGAAGTCCAAGACATAAGAGCTAAGGGTCTTTGCTTTAAATTTAATGAGAAGTATTTGCCAGGACACCACTGTAAATCCAGGCAGTTCAACTTTATTTTGGTTGATGAAAATGAGCAAGATTCTGCTGAAGAGTTGGAAGATTTTGGAAGTCATACTACACCTCCAGTAGTATCTCAACTGTCATTGAGCACCATGACTGGCCAGGTTAGCTCAAACACTATCAGGATCCAGGGTTTACTCAAAAAGAGGCCAGTGAATATACTCATAGACAGTGGGAGTTCCCACACCTTCCTAGATCAAAAACTAGCCAAGGATCTCCAGTGTGTTGCAGAAGCTACTCATCCCTTGGGAGTTATTGTTGCAGATGGCAACAAAATGGTGAGTAGTAATATGTGCCCAAATTTACCATGGATTATGCAAGGCAACAGATTTACTCATTATGTCATACTCCTGAAACTAGGAGGGTGTGATATGGTACTTGGGGTTGATTGGATGAAGAAATTTAGTCCAATGATGTTTGATTTCAATAAAATGGAACTCTCTTTTCACAAGGATGGCCAACCTGTTGTACTAAAAGGTTATGAGGAAACTGCACAGCTTAAGACCATCAGTTGCAAGAACTTGGTTAGAAGCTTTAAAGGGGGAAAATCTGGAGTAATGGCATGCATTAATTTCATTGGAGCAACCACAGAGCTGAATGAGATTACTAGCATACATCAGGAGGTTCAGGACTTGCTGGATCAGTATAAGGATGTGTTTTCAGCACTAGAATCCTTACCACCAGACAGAGATTTAGTTCATGATGTCATCCTTAAGGAGGGGACTGATCCTTTGAAAATAAGGCCCTAAAAATATGGCCATCATCAGAAACATGAGATAGAAAATCAAATTGAACAGATGTTAGAACATGGTATGATACAACCCAGCCATAGCTCTTATGCATCACCTATACTGTTAGTTAAGAAGAAGGATGGAACTTGGAGGTTATGTGTGGACTACAAGAAACTAAATGAACTTACAGTGAAGGACATATACCCTATACCTATCATTGATGAGTTACTAGATGAGTTGGGGCACGCAAAATTCTTTTCTAGGATTGATTTGAGGGCTGGATTTCACCAAATCAGAATGAAACCAGAGGCAATCCCCAAGACTGCATTTGTAACACATCATGGTCATTATGAATATACAGTCATGCCCTTTGGATTAACCAACGCACCAGCCACCTTCCAAAAGGCTATGAATGAACTCCTCAAGCCATATCTCAGAAAGTCTGTTTTGGTGTTCTTTGATGACATACTGATATACAATCCTGACCTACAGTCCTATATGCAACCTCTGCAGGCAGTATTGGAGTTGCTGAGGCAGAAGAAGTTTTATGCTAAAATGAGCAAATGTAGCTTTGCACATACCAGGGTTGAGTACCTAGGACACATAATACAACAAGAGTAGGTGATGGCAGACCCTAGTAAGATTGACAGCATGTCCAAGTGGCCAGAATTGAGAGGTTTCTTGGGATTGACTGGTTTTAATAGAAGGTTTATCAAGGGATATGGTATAATAGCAAGACAATTGACTGATTTGTTGAAGAAAGACAAATTTGATTTGTCTGAAGAAGCAACTGAGGCTCCTGGCATTAAAGAAGGCTATGTGTGAAGCTCCATTACTAGCTTTACCTGATTTCACATCACCATTTAAAGTGGAAACATATGCTTGCATTAATGGACTTGGTGCTGTGTTGCAGCAACATGGTAAACCAATTTCTTATCTCAGCAGGGCATTTAACTCCAAAGAAATGGGACTCTCCATTTATGAAAATGAACTTCTAGCAGTGATTATGGCTGTCACCAAATGGAAACACTACTTGCAAAGGGCACAGTTCATTATTAAGATAGATCAGCAATCTTTAAAATATGTACTAGAGTAGAAAGTTACTACAACTTTACAACAGAAAGGCATCACAAAGCTATTAGGACTGGATTTTAAAATTGAGAATAAGAAAGGAAAGGAAAATATTGTAGCAGATGCACTATCTAGGCAGCCTATGCACCAGGGAGTTTCTATGGCTCTCACAGCAGTGGTTCCAAGTTGGATGACAAGGGTTATTGATAGCTATGAAAGAGATGGTCATGCTCAATTCAAAATAAGTTATGTCCTATTAGATCCACAGAATGAACCAGAATTCACATTGCATCAGGGCATCTTGAAATTTAAGAATAGGATATATGTGGGTTCATCTGGCAACCTAAGGAAGGAAATTCTGTCTCAATTACATGATAGTCCTCTAGGAGGTCATTCTGGCATCAAGGCATGCTTCAGCAGGATCTCATCTCTTTTCAACTAGCCTAGGATAATGAATGATGTCAGGGATCTAATCAATCAATGCATCACCTGTCAGCAATGCAAAGACATCTATGAACACCCCCAAGGACTTCTCCAACTACTCCCAATTCCTGATCAAGCATGGACGCACATTAGCATGGATTTCATTGAATGGTTGCCAAATTCTGAGGGTTTTGAAGTCATCATGGTTGTGGTTGACAGATTCACAAAATAGGGACATTTTGTGGCTTTGAGGAAGGGGTATTATGCAGAATTGGTGGCAGAGGCCTTCTTCCATCACACCTACAGATTGCATGGTTTACCTACATCTATAGTGAGTGACAGGGATAGTGTATTTACTAGTGAATTTTGGCAACATTTATTCCAACTAGCAGGGGTCAAGATTGCTCTAAGCTCTGTATACCACCCCCAAACGGATGGCCAGACAGAAAGGGTAAATCAATGTCTAGAGATGTATCTAAGGTGCATGTGTTTTCAGAGGCCTAAGCAGTGGACTAAATGGCTTACCTTGGCTGAGTTTTGGTATAATACAAGCTTCCATACTGCCATCCAAGTAACACCTTTTGAGGCCTTATATGGGTATAAACCTACATCTATACCCATCGGAAGTTATAGCATTGGCAACAACTTCACTGTAGATGACTTCTTGCAACAGAAACAGATGCAAACTAAGGAACTGAAGGATCATTTAGAGTTTGCTCAAGCCAGGATGAAGTATTATGCTGACAAAGGCAGGACTGAGAGAGAGTTTCAGGAGGGAGATTTGGTCTTTCTAAAACTACAATCCTACAGACAAACTACATTGGCCTTGAGGAGGAATCTAAAACTAGCTGCAAGATATTTTGGTCCATATAGGGTGATTAAGAAGATCAATCCGGTAGCATACAAATTATTACTACTAGAAGACTCAAGATTGCATCCTGTATTCCACATTTCACAGCTCAAGAGATATAAAGGGGCACACATACCAACATCTCCACACCCTCCCATCACTTCAACAGATGGGCAAATGGTGTTACATCCAGAACAAATCATGGATATCAGGACTATAAAGAGAAGAAATGAACCAAGAAGTGCAATGGCTTATGAAGTGGATCAACTTAGATGAATCATCTCGCTACGGGAAGATGCCGGATACATGATGCGTGTTTCCCCAATTTTCACCACCATGAGGACATGGATTTGCTCAAGGGGAAAGGGATGTTAGGAACCAAGGCTGCTACTAGCAGATATTTTGTTAATAGATAGTTAGAAATGGTTGCTTAGCTGTTAATAACTGTCAATGAGCTGTTGTTAGCTGTTATCTTGATGTATTGTCTGTTACTGAGTTGTGTAGTTAGATGCATAGTATAAAAGGGAAAGCACAGACATAAATGTAATTCATTCAGACAAGTTCATACTAATACAATACCTTACTTTCCCTCATTTCACCTGCATTTCTCTTTCTGCAAATTCTTCTTTTCTTCTAAGATCCTTACAGTGTCTTTGGAGGCTGATTTAAAGTGAAGATCCGGCGTGATCTTCGCATTGCGCAAAATTTGACGAAAGAAGCGAAATCGAGGATTTTAGAAATTGGGATCGGGATTAGGGCTTGAGCTTGAGATCGTTTGTTTTCTTTCTTTTCCTCCATGGATGGATAGAAGAAATGCGGCGATTCCGAACAAAAAATCACCATCGAAAATCATTTCCTTCGATTGCGCCGTCGAATGTCAGAGGAGGGAGGAGGGAGGACGAAGACGGCTGAGGGTTTCCATCGTCTTCATCGGTATCACCTTACGGGGGTAACAGATTTCCATAGATAGATTTTTATTGAGACGAGTAATGAGAACCAAAAGTCTTTTGTTTAGAACAGATTGAAAAGTCTTGAAGCCCATGCCACCTGCCTGATATAAAACATTTGTATCCAAAAATAATATAAAAGTGTGGATTAAAACTATTTTTTTAAAATCAGCTCGAATCTACCTGTGAAAAAGAACAGCTCGAGTTCGGCTCGAGTAAAAGCTATCCGCGGTCGAGTTTGAATTTATAGACATGTCAAATTCGTGTTCGAGCCCGAGTTCATAAAATTTGTAATACGCTCAACTCTATAATCTTAATATTCAACTCGACTCGGATCTTTTACATCCCTATTGTTTAGGATTTCATGATATATTTAGTTGTCACCAAAGCCTCATCCAAAAATTTATCCACAATACGAAAGTGAGACCATGTGTTTCGTAACAAAACACTAAGCCTTTCGTGAGAAATCTTTCTTTTTGTCACTAATCAATTGAACATTTTGTGACAAACAAAGTTATTGTCACTAGAAGCTATCATTTGTGACAAATCTACTCTTTGTCACCAATAATTTGTCACAACAACATCTTTTTTTTTGTAGTGAATAATGATACATCATACATTATATATGTGATATACTAATGTCAATAAAGTCTTTTTAACTTGCAAATTTTTGGCACAAATGAAATGATTACATACATGTTTAATCAATACATGACTTATATATAATGATCAAGCAATACAAAAGCACTAAACTACACAATATATCATACAACACATGTTACACAACATATCAATGTGTTACAACATTTTTGCTCAAAAATGCAAGTTGGAAAAGCCTTGAAATGCCTCTTTCCTCCGCCATGTCTTCAACAAAGCTAAGGATCTGGAGCTAGAGTGTGAAGGTTCGAACTCCGTAAAGGGACGACTTCTTTCAATTGTTTGTATTATAGCAAACGAATGACTCTGAGCCATTAGGTTACCTGATTAACATCTTCATTCATCCCGTGAGGCAGGGTAGTGGGGACCCTTGCGGGTTTAACCATTTTTAATTTAAATCATCATAACATCTTATTAAGTTCACCCGATTGTCCAAATATACCGCACTAGCCAACCCGGGTTTTTTTTTTTTTTTAGCCTCCGGTATCCGGAACTAACTGGTCCGACTAATCCGGAGTTCAGCCCCAGGTCGTGCCTGCAAAGTCTGACTCTTATTCAGGATGAGGTATGGCCAAGAGCTCTTTCAATATGGCGCCTCAGAGGAGAATCAAACCAATAACCTCCCTAGCTAGATAATCTCAAGTCATTTACCACTTGAGTCAAGCTACTTGGTTCAAACGAGTTTTAATTTCTGACACCGTCCTTGAATTTATGTAGAGTATGTGAGTGACTATAATGTTTTCCCATCTTCCCTTCTTTGTATATATCCTTTTTCTTGTCCAAACTAGGTTGTTTCAATCAAATTCAAACAAACCTACATCCCCCATTTTCCTCCTCGCCTGACATCACATTCAAACTTATCACTTATCAACAAATCTGCAACTAAGAGACAAAACAAGAACTCATATATCCAACCACTTTATTTAATTTTTTTTGTCTGATGACAGCTTTTTAGTAGATATAAATACTACAACAACAACAACATCCATCCATAAACCACCACCACCTGATGCCTTTAGGAGATAGCTGAAAGAAAGAAGATAGCTTAATTTTACAGAAATATATTTGTACATCATATCGATCATGGGACGATCTCCTTGCTGTGACAATGCTCATATAAATAAAGGGTCTTGGACTAAAGATGAAGATCAACGCCTTATCGACTATATTCGTGATCATGGTGTAGGCTGCTGGAGATCTCTCCCCAAAGCTGCAGGTACCCTAAACAACACCCCCCCCCCCCCCCCCCGCTAAACCCTAAAGAAGATAAATTGTTTCTCATACGTACTTTTTATGCATAATAAATTGTTTCAATCATAAGCCATGAAATCAGGGATCCACGATCAATTCCCTTCACGTGAACGCCTATATAAAGGGTCTTCGTCCTCAGGAACTACGCAATTGGTTTGATCCCATACACAATAGGTATACATAGGTAGTCTCAATTGACACATCCATAAATCATCAAAAATTTCCCCACTGTGTTAGTTGATTATTATTAATTTCCAAAAAGATCAAATTAATTACCCGATATTCAACCCGAAAGATTTTCATACATCGTCATTGATGCAATGCATATTTACTTGCAACGATAGAGGTAGGAGTAGGACTCCAACTTGATTCTTTAGAATGTAGGAACCTAACCTATACTTTATAACCTTAATCTTGGTTAAAGGAATTAACACATTATTGTCTGATGTTGATTTCTTATTTTCAGAATTTGAATATATATATATATATTCTATTTTGTATTTTGATGTATGCAGGGCTGCTTAGATGCGGCAAAAGTTGCAGGCTAAGATGGCTGAATTACCTAAGGCCTGGCCTTAAGAGAGGAAATTTCTCTAAAGAGGAAGATGCAATCATCATCAAACTGCATAGTCTTCTTGGGAACAAGTAAATTTTTTTTTTTTTTCTTCATCTTTATTCAGGGTCGGGTTAATTCATGATCAATTTTTGAAGTTCTCCTACCTAACATTCGTGTTTAACGTTTTCAGATAGATTAAGAAAATCTTTAAATCATTATAAGTTTTAAATCAAAAATACTTCCGGACTTCAATGAATACAATTTGTGGTATAAAAAAATGTAATTTATAAAAAGAAATAGGTGAAGATAGAAATATTTCTTTAATTATATAGTAAAACTACATATAATCAGAAACAATTTTCAAATTATTTTTGCTAAAACACAAGGTAGGTAGTTTTTTTTTTCTTGATTTCTCCAGGTTTTTCCGGGCGATAGCACTGTAGAAAACTAGGCCCAAGCCCATATAAGAGGAGATGCCTCATCCCCAAAACCTAGGTTATGAGGTGAGGGAAGTCCATCTCTTAATATGGTGGAATACACAATCACAGAGGTGAGGGAAGTCCATCTCTTAATATGATGGAATACACAATCACAAGTTCCCAATGTGGGATACTTTAACATGCCCCCTCAAGTGTGAGCCTGGGCACTCTCAAGGCCAACATAGAGGTCCAACACATGCACAATAAAGGGGTCTCTCTGATACCATGTAAAAAATTTAGGCCCAACACTTGCACAATAAAGGGGTGGCTCGGATACCATGTAGAAAACATAGGCCCAACACTTGAATGGGGCTTGTTAAAAGTGATATAAGGAAATATAGTAGCGTCTTTACTAACACCAATTGGTTTTAGTACAACGGTAAGCGCTTGATCCTAATATGGTATAGGCCCAAGCCCATATAAGAGGAGGGGGTTTTGGGGATGAGGCCCCTCCTCTTATATGGGTTTGGGCCTAGTTTTCTACATGGTATCAGAGCCATCCCTTTATTGTGCAAGTGTTGGGCCTCTTTGTTGGCCTTGAGAGTGCCCTTTATATGCCTTGTGTGCCATGTGGCCCAGACTCTTTATTGGCCCACACTTGAGGGGGCGTGTTAAAGTTGTCCCACATTGGGCACTTGTTATTGTATCACCTACCATATTAAGAGATGGACTTCCCTCACATCACAACCTAGGTTTTGGGGATGTGGCCTCTCCTCTTATATGGGCTTGGGCCTAGTTTTCTACATTTTCTACATTGTATCAGAGAGACCCCTTTATTGTGCAAGTGTTGGGCCTCTATGTTGGCCTTGAAAGTGCCCAGGCCTACACTTGAGGGGGCATGTTAAAGTATCCCACATTGGGAACTTGTGATTGTGTATTCCACAATATTAAGAGATGGACTTCCCTCACCTCTGTGATTGTGTATTCCACCATATTAAGAGATTGACTTCCCTCACCTCATAACCTAGGTTTTGGAGATGAGGCCCCTCCTCTTATATGGGTTTGGGCCTAGTTTTCTACATGGTATCAGAGCCACCCTTTATTGTGCAAGTGTTGGACCTATTTGTTGGCCTTGTGTGCCCGGCCCACACTTGAAGGGGCGTGTTAAAGTGTCCCACATTGGGAACTTATGGTTATTTCACCCACCATATTAAAAGATGGACTTTCCTCACCTCACAACCTAGGTTTTGGGGATGAGGCCCCTCCTCTTATATGGGTTTGGGCCTAGTATTTCTACAAGCACTCAAAATTCTATCATTGTCCATTGAAAAACTCGTCTGCTCGGTAATAGTGTTGTTATGAATTGATGAAAAAGTAACTTGAGTATCTGCCTTTTGTTGTACGCATGCAGATGGTCAGTAATAGCTCAAAGATTGCCGGGGAGAACAGATAACGAGATCAAGAATCATTGGAACAGTCATATAAAACATGAACTCATCAGCCATGGCATGGACCCCCTGCAAACACACCGCAGAATAAATGCCACAGATACGGCTGTGGCAGGCGCCGTTGCAACCACAAATGTTGAAAACACAACAAACAAAGTTCATTCAAGCATATGTCTCGACTTCCAGAAAACAACAGCTCTATCTTCTTTCACTTTAAATAACCAAAAGGGCTATATGAAGGCTAAAGATCTATGCTACGAAAATACGGGGTGTTCTAGTGGCACAACTATGGAGACACAAGCACCACAAGAAATCAAGAAAATGGTGGATGATCCTAAAGATTTGAATCTTGAGCTATCAATAGGCCATCCCATTCAAACCAAGTCTTCACCGTTTTCAGGGCTATTGCAAATGTTTCCAGCAACAGCAAAACCGGTTGTAGAAAAACAAGGGTTATGCTTGTGTTGGCAATTAGGTTTTCAAAATGATCAGTTATGTCTCAAATGCCAAATGAGAACTGGTTATTATAACAAAAATCTATCTTCTTGAATTTTGGAGGCATTAATTAATTGGTGCTTAATTCTATTGGGACTGCATTAACTTTAATGCCCTTTAGACCCATTAATCAGTACATTTGCAAACTTTATGCAATTACTTCAGTTGCTTTCTTAGTTGTAATGTTTTCTCAATTGAGAGGATTGATCCTTTATAGATAGGATTGAACAAAGTTTATGCACAAATAACTATAAGTTCTTGAATGGTAACTCAATCCAAAAGTGTAAATCTTTTTTTCAGTCGATACAAAGACGGACAGCTTACAATAAGAACTGAGATTGAGTGTTTAGCAATGTATGCTTGAGTATGGCTTTGATTGAGCTTCATAGAGCTTGAATATGTACAAATTAAGCTTGAATGTATAATTCTTGACTAACTTCTTCATAGTCTGAAGGATGCCCTTCTTATAGTTGAAAAATTCTTCAAATGTGGTAAAATTTTAAGTAAAATAGAGTTGTTGGGATAGATTTGAATCTATAAGTCTATTTAGGTTGTATTAGCAGCTCTAATCCATTTTTATGTAGTTTATGAAAGCCCATTAGTGTCCCAAACCATCCCTTAAGTATATTAGCAGCTTTGGAGCTTGGTTGGGAACTTTAACTTCAAAGGAAACAACTACTTCAGAAGGCAAAAACTATATATTTCAGCATCATTGTGGCTTGGTATTGCTCCATTTCTCTCTTCTTCCTAATGTATTTGGAGGTTAGGAAGATATCTAGTACATATTTCCTTCATTCTTTTAGCAGATGGAAGACTTGAGTGGAAGATTTGGCAGTTTGAAGGTTTTCCAACTTTGATGAAAATAAAAACAACTTGTACAGTTGTACTTGCAATGTAACACGTGGATATCTATTGTATATATATGTATTGTATTGATGTATAGTTTAAGTAAATTGTTCTTATATGTATTGATTATCAATGCAGAAGTACTATAAGATGTATATATGTGATATAAAAATGTAAAGTTGTTCCAAAAAACGCAAGTCTAAAAGACTTCATTGGCATCCCTTTAATCAAGAATCTAAGGTTAAGTAGGCCGAGTAGGATTTTTTTTTTCCACTGCCTTCTGCCATATGCTTCTCCCGACCCATTTTTAATCCCTCCCGGAGAACATCGTAGATATAATATAAATGTAATACAATAAGACTTGTATCATTTCAAGTATATATGAAATCAAGATCATTTTCATGTCTTGTATGATCAGTGTAGTATGTAGAAATAGATGTATAAATTTTTATATGTTATGTGTATGATGTATTTTTGAACAATCAAGTAGATACGATGTGCATATCACAAGATATAAGTTAACCTCATGCACATTACATTAATAGTCTCCCCTTTTGGTTGTTTTCAAAATACACATAACTATCATTTAAGAACTAGCATATAAACAAGTTATAATAGATGCAAGACTCAACTGTGCTCCCCGTTAACCAAAAGATACTATAAAATAAGCATATTAGAGCATGTTCCACTCTAAAAAGAAGATAAGCATGTAAGATACATATTTCATTGCCCTATCCATTTATTAACCCGACCGAACTTTATTTTGTTCCATTCCAATACCTCGAACACCCATCCGGCAAGAATGAAATTGTATATTATTCGAAATCTCCATCAATACGACATGCCCTTTCAGGATCTGTCGTGGTCTTCCAAACTTTACCGATGGTATGGACGAATTCCTTGCTTCATCAAAATGTGTAAAAAATCCTAGCCGCACTTAAAAGCCGAGTACTCTACCGTTGAGTTAGCAACCCAAAGAGAAAAAATGTAATATGCATTAATAATTCAAATATTTCTCCCCATTGGTTTGAAAATAATCAAAAAGGAAATCATAAGGGACTCAAATTCATATCGTCTTTCAAACTTTCAAAAGAAAATTGAGCCAAGGGTTTTGTAAAGATTTCGGTGATTCGCATTTCTGTGCGAACAAATGCAATGGAAATGTTTCCATTCTGAACATGATCCCTAAGAAAATGATATCTTATATGGATATGTTTAGCCGTTGAGTGTAAAATGGAATTCTTATAAAGTTTCATGCATGCTAGATTGTCTATCATAATAGACTTTGATAGTAGGAACAACAAATTAAAAATAAGTCAAGTAGTTGTTGTTTTAGTTACACAATTTGTGCATAACAATTTTATAATGAAGCATTCAGCTTATGGTGTTCTTAATGCAACACTAGGTTGTTTCTTTGAAGATCATAAGATAAGCTAGCATATCTGAAATAAAATGATATGATCCATGCACTAGTGTTTTCCTATCAACTTTGCAACCAAGAATCTACATCACTATAACCATAAAGATTAAATTTAGATGTCTTACCATACAACAACTTTACATAAGAGGTATGTTTAATATATCTAAAATTTCTTTTTACATATTTTTAGTGACATAGCTTGGGATTGACTTGAAGCCTATATAGCACCAAAGCACACATCAACTATGATATTAGGTCTAGAAGATGTATGATAAAGCAATGACCGTATCAGTCTACTGTAAAGATGAGCATCAATATCTGGATCATTGAGCGCAAGAACAAGTTTAGTGGATGTGTGTTGAAGGTTTTAAGTTCTTAAAGTGAAACTTCTTGAAGAGCTCATTTGAATACTTAGATTGGCTAAGATGTATTCTCTTATCAGTTTGTTTCACTTGAAGACCTAAAAGGAAAGTAAGTTCATCCATGGCAGACATTTCAAATTCATTTTTCATACACTTTTCGAGATCTTTGCGCAAATCTATGTTGATTAAACCAAAAAGTGATATCATCAACATAAATATGAACTATTAGCAAATCATAGTTGAAAGTTCCACAACGGTAAAGTAAGTGAATGGTCACCCCCATATAAGTGTGAGCCATAAAGTTCTTGTCAACTAGGGTTAGCCCTTTTAGACCAAACGAGGACGACAGTCGAAGCAGTTGACCGGATCATTTATGACTCATTTAGCGCTACCAGACCTGAGATCTTGGGGCATTACATAATGGTATTCAAAGCCAACTATCAGGCGGAACTATGCGTTGTACTGTTAGAGACGGTGTAATGATGGCCTCTAGTTACCTCTGGTAGGGAACAAAACTGGGTACAAGTCCACTGGGACAAGTCTTGCCGTCCTGGCGAGGACGCCACTCCCTTATAAGGGGGATAATGTAAAGTCTCATATCGGTAAAGTAAGTGAATACTCACCCCTATATAAGTGTGAGACATAAATGTCTTGGCAACTCAGGTTAGCTCTTTTGAACAAAACGAAGACAACAGTCTAAGCAGTTGACCGGATCATTTATGACTCATTTAACGCTACCAGACCCATGGTCTGGAGGAATTACAATAATGTTGTCTTTTCATAAATATAGTGTCATCAACACTACCTTTTTGAAAACCAGAAGCCAACATGAAACTGGGTAAATCTGTCATACCATGCCATAGGGATTGTTTCAAACCATATAAAGCTATATTCGATTTTAAAACATGGTCAAGATGAGAATGGTCCTCAAAACTAGGTGGTTGTTTAACAAACACCTTCTTTTCAATCAATCCATTACGGAAATTACTCTTAACATCCATTTGAAATAGTTTAAATTCAAGTCTGCAAGCAACTAAAATGAGTAATCATATGGCTTCAAGTCTAATAACTGGTGAAAAGGTTTCATCATAGTCTATTCCTTCTTCTTGGTTGTAATCTTGTGCAACTAGTCTAGCCTTGTTTCTAGTAACATCTCTTAGCTCATTCAGTTTTTTTTAATACCCATTTGGTGTCTATGATAGTCTTAACATATGAGGGTCTAGGTACTAAGTCCCAAACATACTTCCACTTAAAGTGATTAAACTCTTCTATCATTTGGTGGCACGTTTTTAGGTTCAATAGTAGAAATGATTACTTGATGATCAGTTAAATTGAAAACAAAGATGGATATTTGTCTTGACTGAATGCCACTGTTTGGATCACCAATGATTAGATAATTTTTGTGGCTTATGTCCCATTTGGTCACATGTCCTAGTGTAGTAGGCTCATTCTAAGTTTCATCATTGATGGGATCAAGTGTTTATCGTTGTACTAAAATCAATTGGTGATAGTAAATGTGCTATTATATTTCCTTATACCGCACAGATTTTCAGTACCTCGTCCGAACCCGCTTACGCATAGGCAGGCAGGACTCCTGGCAACCCTTATAATCCCCCAGCACCTGCCTCCCGCAACTGTGCACCGTGATTTTACTGAGATTCGAACCGGTAACCTCGCTTTGATACCAGTTGTTGAGATCAAGCACTTACCGTTGTACAAAAACCGATTGGTGATAGTAAATGTGCTACTATATTTCCTTATATCAAACAGATTTTCAGCGCCTCGGTCAAACCCACTTACATATGGGCAGGCAGGACTGCTGGCAACACCAACAATCATCATGATGAGGTTCATTTCTACTAGACTCTAGCTGAGGAACTTTCTTGTTACTGGTTCATGAATGGATATATCATTAAAGCTCTCTCCTACTACATCCTCATCCTTGTGGATCAATCATTATTTCCTCATTTTCACCACCAACATTGTCCTTACGCTCATCGGTCTCAAGAAGATCATTAGTAGCATTAGGATATTCAATGAATTCAACATGTATAGACTTAATGATTCTTCTAGACTCTGGATTATAACACCTATATGCCGTAAATAACTCAGAATACCCAACAAAAATGCACTCAAAAAACTTTAAAGCAAAATTTTCAACATTATAGTTGTCATTCCATACAAAGCATTTACAACCAAATACATGTAAATAATTCTTTCCATGTAACAATTCATAAGGAGTTTTATTCAAAATCTTCCTCACTGTGAGTTTATTGACTTAATAAGAAGCACAAGCAACTACCTCAGCCCACAAGAATCTAGTTAATCTATATTCACTAAGATTCTTTTTTAGCAAATTCAGTATAGTAGCTAATGCATGTATGTCATAATCTTCTATGTAGTAAATTAAGGTCAACATGATGTGACACTATACAATTAACTTGGTTGTCAATAAGATTATCCAAGTGGTCTGTATATATATATTACTCTCTCTTAATCCTATCAAGATCATATTTTCATGATCATCCTCAATGACAAATTTTGAAGAATTGAAGTATATATGCATTCCTTTGTCCCTCAATTGAGATATACTCAACAGATTATATGAAAGCTGGTCAACTAAGAGCACATTATGAATTAAAATAGTCTTATCCGTAACAAATTAAATACGTATTCCCTATTATCGTGCCTTATGTGTTGTCTTCAAATGTCACATCGCCTTGTTTTGTTCTTGCCTTGATGGTGAAGATCAATTTGAATTACTAGTCATGTGAAAAACAATGTTTCATATATAGTTAAGTGCACTTTATACATTGTGTCCTTCCATGATTAGTCAAGATAATCAACCAGGAAGCAAGGGTATTGAAATCCTGGTCTTTCTGGTCCATAATAAATGTCTACCCAGGTAACACAATATATATATTTGCTAAAATTTCCACATTCATCATAAGTATAACATTTAGCATGGAAATTTGGACAAAATATAGAATTCATGTAAAGTCTTATATATTTAGCATGTGCATTCCGAGATGTAATGCCATGATCGATGCCTATGCATATAAGATTTAGCATGAATGTGGTGCATGTTAGACACATAATATTTAGGTACATAAGTATGTCTTTCTATATATACTATGCATACATATGTGATACCTCTTCAAATTAATTTTTGGTTTTCAAGTGATTATTCGGCAATCTTAGATTCAACAAGTTAAAACTATGAGGTAGTACTGGTCACAAGTGTTCAGGGATTCAATCTAAGATCAGAGATGAGTTCACTCTTATCAGATACATGTTAAGATGAATCATAGACGAGCAGTCTCATTTGGATCATCATCAGATGAATCATCCCTCAGGACCCTCACAAACATAAATGCATTCTTGTCATAAGGTGGCTTTGATTTAAACTTGTTATTGGAACCTTTGTTTCCATCCTTTTTGGTGTAGCATTTGGATGCAAAATGTCCAACCCTGCAACAAGTATAACAAATTGAACCGTCCTTATTTCTGTTGTTTGGAGTGTTGTTGTTGTTTGTAAGTTTAATTTGTAGGTCTTATTGAAGGATTGTTCTTAAATTTGTTTGACCATTTTTTAAAAATTGCATGCATTAACACGTTAATTTTAGACTCCTTAACTTGGTTTGTGCCCTCACGCTTCATCTCTAACTTCTCCCAAATTTCTTCGGTAGAATTTCATGTATACCTAGCTTCATTTCTTTTTAAAAATTAAAACGAATAGGCATTGACAAGACAAGAACACGAACATATGTTAATTAGGTAGTTAATGAAACTGAACAAGTGCATGTGTGCAAGATGAAGTGAAACTAGTTAATATACATATTTTTTATGCATAGTCAAGTTGTGTTTTTAAAGTAGTTTTCCTTATGTATCAAGCATGTACCTTTAAACTGTTGTGTAAACTGTGTGGAGTAGACTCATGTCATGCCTCCGGGCATTTTGCAAACATAACTCTATCTTTTTGATCTTCTTTTTCCTTACTATGCTTATGCATGAGCCTACTTTTATTTGGGATAAGAAGATATGCATGTTCAGTATGAGTATGATAATAAGCTTGAAGGGGAAGCTTAAAAATGAAATCATGGAGCTCTTTGTGTTTTATTAGTTTCCTTTTAGTAGTGGTTTCTTTTGAATAAGGTATTTGTGCCAATTACTTCAGCAGTGTATCTTTTTTAGACATGTTGGTTGTGGTTGTCAATTATTTTTTATATTAGTTTGACAACGGTGGTAATCTTGTTGGTTGTTTTTTGAGGGTGTAGTTCATCGAGTCTCTACGTGTTTTTTTTTTATTTGCATTCTTTAATTATTTTGATATTACATCAGATACAGACGAATTTTAGGGTTTTCTCTAAAAGTCACGTGACATACGTTCTATTTTTAGACAATGACTCAGTATCCATGAGCGTGACGTTACAATGATGGAGAGGAAAATGAAATTATTCAAAAGGTATAAGAAATTATTTATACCTACATAAACCTTATTGGGAGAGGTCTTCACCTTTGATTTCTGACAGTACCTGGAATGATTAGTCTCAGATAATTATCTGGAATACATTTGAATGATTAATCTCAAATAATTATCTGAGATATCTTGCGAAAACAGAAAAAATAATATTTATATTATTTTTTCGGAACAACCGACCGTATCTTGCGAAAGCCAATTTTTTTATTTTATATATATATATATATATATATATATATATATATATATATATATACTATTTTTTTTCGGAACAAAAGATACACACACCATTTTTCACCCCAAGCATGGCTCAAAACCTAGTCACTATCATGTATTAGTGTTTAACCACTAGACTGATACCTTGTTGGTAAAAAATATGGAAAAATTAGTTTATAGTCCACTTTTTCTTCCTTAATTAAGTGCTAATCCAGCTTCAATTTTTTAGTTGCATTAAGGACAAATAAATTCCACCGGACGAATATACCCCTATTTTTTAGTTGCATTACAGAGAATAAGCAGATGCTCGGAAGAACATGATGAATTGAAGGCAGAAATGAGGTTCAGGCTTACAAATGGAAATACTGTCGTGGAAGAAAAGTTGGCTTTCATCGACATCCTTGAACGTCTAGGCATCTTGTATCTATTTCCGACTGAGATTGAAGATGAGTTGGAGAGGAATATTTGAGGGTTTTAAGGATAATGGCTGTTTCAGAATGAAACCAACATTGCACCGATGTTAAGGGTTTTAAGCAAAAGAACAAACAGTTGCCAATCTCAATGCTGCTGTAGAAGACAAAAAGGACGCCACTGAAATCACGGAGTGATCAATTCTTGAGTTTTTACTGCATTCATGATGCATTCAGTTAACAACATTATTTTTTCCTTTTTTTTTCTTTTGGTTAGTCATTCAATTGACTGCTTGGTGATTCCTATTTCCTCATCCTTGAATTCGAAATTGGACCGTGTAATGATTGTGTCTTTCTTTCGAGAAGAAGCTAGATGATGGATCATGAAGGGTACTCTGTTTCTCACCGTTTTTCACCAAGAAGATCACGGGTCCGGATATTCTTGGGCCCGGAATTCAGTTCACTATTTTTGGCATTTGAGCTTTCCAGAAATACTTCCGGGTTCGACCGTGTCCAAAGGGTCTTTTACAAGCTGCAATTCGTTGAACGGCTCGGTTATGTATCAATATGGCTTGTAGTGTAGGTGGTTTGATTGAAGACAAATTTTAATCTTTTCTTGTCCATCAACTTGTGTAATGAATTGCTCAATCTTGATTCTTGAATGTGTTGGTTTCATTTTCTGTTTCTTCTGTTTGTCAAATTACATTAGAATTCTCCTATTTGAGGGTTTTAAGGATAATGGTTGTTTCAAAAACCAACATTGCACTGATGTTAAGGGTCTGCTAAATCTGTATGAAGCTGCACACACAAGGATAAACGGGGAGGACATTTTAGAAGAAGCACTTGCATTTTCATTCACACATCTGAAGTTGATGATACCACATTTACCACCATCCTTACATAAACATTGTGTTCATACATGAATAGTCTGGGCTGAGTCCTTTTTTATCTCAGTTTTTGGACAATACATGAATACTTCTTTAGGCTCGGATATTACGTCGATCGATTGAGTCTTAGATCGAATTTGATTCTTTCCAAATAACATTATGTTTGTCTGTCTGAGTTGGTAATGTTTGATTGTTCTGTTGTCCATCAGGTTTATGGTTTTGCTGGTGGTGTATTAAGAGAAAATACTCAAAAAATTGTTGGTGGCTTGAAGTTTCTAATGAGGAGAAAATACTTTGTAGTTTCTAATGATAGGATAAGGAAAGTATCCTCTTATAATAATATGACTTCGGTTTGAAGCCAAAGTGTTTGATTATCGATGAAATAGATGGTTCTCTTGGAGAGGGCAAGGGTGATATTGACATCATGCAAGCCAAAATATTTATACATGCAAGTACTCATTGCAAAATATTCTCTGTAATGAGTACCTGCATGTAATGAGAAATTGATGTTATTTACATCCATTACTGCAACACTACTCATTTTCAATGCTAAAAAAAAAAATCCACAAAAAAGCACAACCACAATTTACATGTTTCGGTGATGTTTTTGTGCAACATTTATGTGCTTATATTAGTTGCATCCTTCTATCATTTCATAAGCAGAATTTTGAATGTCCCAGTTCTCAGATTTTTCCACTTCCATTAAGGACATGGAAGCTTTACAGGGGAGGGTATTGTCATGTATAGTTGAGATAGCAGTTGGTATTTGATAAAGCTATTTGGGACCATGAACATATTGTTGAGCCAGAACTATTTTGGAGTCCTCCTTAGTGCTAGTAGGATTATGAGTACATATAAGGATGATCAAGTTGAAATGAGTGGATTATCAATGAGATTTTGAAGCAGCTTGAGGTTTTCAAAATATATGCCATGTTTGCATTTCAGCCTGGAGTTTGGAAAGTTGAGCAATGTGGTTGTAAACAAGTTTTGGGCCTGAAGTTTAGAACAAGTTTTCCATGTTTGATATTCAGAAAATCAGTATCGCATCGCATAACGCATCGCATCGCATCGCATCGCATCGCATCGCATCGATGCATCAATATCGCATCGGTAATTTTCCTTATATGAGCGATATGTGTGCCTTGAAGTAGTCACTTGAATTAAGACTTAAATGATACTTACACCGCCTTGAAGTAGTCTCCTTATTTTACTAGTTGCATATTTTGTTCCATTTCTTATTTGGGGCTTTAGTTTCTGCCATTTTAGCTGTTTTCTGCTATTATGGGTGTTGATTTGAGGGGGAAAAATGTACAAAGTATGAGGTATTACTTTTCAGCTATATTTGCTGTTGAATTCTGTTTTTGTTGGTGTTAATTTGAGTGGAATATGTAAAGATTGGAGCTTTATTCTTCTGCCATTGTTGCTGTTTTTTTGGACTGTTCTTTCTTCCATTATGGTTTGCCATTTTTGATGTTTATTTGGGCCTTAATTTCTGCCAATTATTGCTGATAATTTAAGAGAGATATGCAAAGATTGGAGCTTTACTTCACTGCAAATATGGGGAAAATATGCAAGAAGCATTTTGTTGAAGGTTTTTTTTGCCTTATATGAGCCTTATATGATATTGTGTCACTTGAATTAAGCCTTAAATGAGCCTTGTATGAGCCAGACATGTGTGCCTTGAAGTAGTCACTTGAATTAAGCCTTAAATGATACTGATACTGATATTGATACGATACGATACCGATACTACGATACGATACTACATTACGATACATCGATACGATATCGTGTTAGTGTAAATGCTGCGATTAAATTCGGCTTTCAAATACTACGTCGAAAAGGTATCAAACGCGGTCTCAAAATGAAGATAAAAAAAAATATGAACTTTGGTGAAACAATTTTGATGATCGGTGTTCCAGATCAAAAGTTACGGTCGTTTATAAGAAAAAACGCTCCGGTTAATACAAATATTTTTTCGTCTTTCAAAATATACGTCGGAAGGGTATCGTATTTGGGCTCAAATTGAAGAACAAAAAAAAAACATGAATTTTGGTGAAAAAATTTCGATGATCGGAGTTGTAAATCAAAAGTTACGAGTGTTTGAAAAAAGAAAAAAAAAACATATAAACAGCTACAGTAAATATATATGCAAACAATACCACTGAAGCTACACGCGTCTCATAAAGGGGTAATTTTGTCCGTCTGAAATTGTTTGTCCTTTTTACAACTAAAAAAATATGTGTGTCCTATTTATTCATTTTGTACCAAAAAAAGGACTTTTGGCTCTTTATCTCAAAAAATATTTATATTAGAAATTGGGGTGTAAAATAATAACATAATTTAAATATATCAGCGGCTGCAACATTGGAGGGATGACTTCTCTTCCTTCGACTGCTTATTGCAGAATTGCATTGCAGAGACAACACATTTTGCGTCAGTTTGTTTTTCATTTGTTAGACATACTGGTAATGAACCGGCACACACATTCTAGCGCGTCTAGGTGTTGATTCATTGGGTGTTATTGCTTGGGAGCACATCCCTAGAACCTTGTTACTACCGCTGTTTTGGCGGATTTAATATGAATAATAAAAGTGGTTGGTTTTCTAAAATAAAAAAAAAATCTATGTAAATGAATCAAATAATAGACAATCAATAATAATAAATATAATAAAATTGTATTAGTCATTATTTTTAACTGTAAAATGGCTAAGTTCATGATAGTGAGATGTACAACATAAAACTTCCATTGTACGCTTGGACCTCTATTTATGACTATGGCCATCCCAATGTAAAACCACACTTAACTTCCCGCCACTTCTCATGTAAACGGGGAATTAGTGTGAAAGCCGCAGATTCGGGAATTGAACTCCGATATGGTTTCCAGAAAGTCGAAACGTCGGCGTCTGGACACTCTCGGCAAATCTATTGAAGGAGAAGAAACCCATAACGATTCTCCTCCTCCCAGTGCTTTCCAAGCTCTTTTTTCTGACCTCCAATCTCCTAAGGTATTACCTCTGTTGTCTCCTTGATTTGGTACGTTTCTACGAGAAGAGTTGTTTTGTAATGGTTACATAAAGTGGAATGATAGTCTTACTGTGTCTATTCTGGTATGACCCTTATGTATTTGATTACGTAAAAAGGATCAATTTTTGGACTTTTGTAAACATCACTAATTGATTGGTTTTGTTCATATGCAACGTATGGAAGTTTGATTTTTGCTTTTGATAATGATTTCTTAATTTGGAAATGCATAGTGGACAGTATAGGAAGATGTGCTGCTGATCAGTAGTACTGTTTATTTGTTTGAGGGTGGGGTTGTTGTCTTGTCTATGTCTTAAAAGAGCTCTCTTTGTTAAGCTTCATATGTGCAAATTTGCCTTATATATATAAACGAACGTAAATAAAGATCCTTGATGCAAATGAACTATTGTGGTGAGTGAGTAATTTGTTTTGCATAAGGTTCTTATGAATGAGAAGCTTAGAGGAGATGTAGTAAATTTTGTTTTCATGCTGTTTTGCTACTTGAAATTCAGGGTATCAGTCCATCTGTATTAAATCGATGCTATTTGCTGCTTAATCACTTGAGCTCGGTCCCAACATGTATTATGAGAATGGGACATGGAGCTGAACTGAATGATTGCAATGAGGAAACTGGTAATGATTGTCATCATCTAGTAATGGACGATATTATAAGAGTTTCCGATTTGCTATTCAAAGAACTCTCTGAGAGGTTTGAGAAATGCTTTTCTTCATTATCTCATGAGGATTATAGCTCTGCCTCAGATCAATGGGATTCTTTCGGGATAGTAAATCTGCTTTTGAGGTGCTGTTTGGTGTTTTTGGCCTTGCCTGAGATCAATCAGGAATATCTTTTTCAAAAAGGTCAAGTTCTTTTGGGAATACTTCGGCACTTAAGATCAACCAAGTTCAAAGAGAAGAAAGTTAACCAGGGGATAGGTACATGTGGAGATGTTGATGCTGGATATGCTGCCTGTTTTACTGAGGATTTCATTCCATCCTTGCATTTCCTCGAGCCATCCAGAACTTGCCTTCATTTTTTGTCTGCAATGCACGAAGTGAGTTAATTAAGCAATTTTTTTTTATTTTTAAATCTTGCACTTAGTTCTGTTAAGCTTCTTTTATATGTAATTCACTCTCATGCTTGTAATTAACAAGTAGTAATATATATAGATGATTTTGAACATTATACCTCAATTTTGCCATCGAATACCGACACCTGAATAATATGCAACATGTAATTACAGGTGATTCTGGATGAATTTTTGATGCATGGCCAACTCAGATCTTTCTTAAAGTTAATCGATTCGTCTAACCCGCCCAATGACTTGCTCTGTATGTCACAGTCTGGGTATGGTGATGTTGGAATTCTATTGGAAGTTATCTTTTGCCATTTTTCTCTTTCAGTTTCAGACAATCAAGATCCCGAAGATTTTCTCAACCGACTGTTTTGTGTTGAGACACAGAAATTCAGACCATCCTCAAGACGTTTTGGAGTTAGTCCAAATGCAGCCACAATGTTGCTCCTTATTCCCGTCATCTTATCTGCACCAGAGTTTATGCAAGCGCACATTATTGGATTAGTTTCTGAAGCCTTTAGTTATAGTCTGGATTCTGAAAATTTGAAACCAGATTGTCAGCTTATGAGCTGCTTACTCACGGTACTTGAAAAGTCGGTAGTTTTGTACACAAAAAACATACATAATTTGCAGCCAGACAGAAATTCCAAAGATATTCTCTCATCTTCAAAGGGTGAAGGTTTCCGGCCATCGTTTGAGTCTTTCATAGTGCCAGACACTAGAAATAAAATCAATAGTCTGATTGCCAAGTTAAATGACCGTCCCGAGTCTTATTTAAGCAACATGGCCAGTAAAACAAAGACTGGCATAGTTAGTACTGCTATAAGTTATATCAAGGAATGCCAAGAAGAAGTTTTTGACAAGTCTTTTCAGGATGAGATATTTTCAATATTAACCCGTGTAGTCACAGAAGCTTCTGAAAGTCTGGAATATACTGCACCAGACGCTAGCATTCAAAGTCTATGTATTCTAGCTGCTGTGTTGAAATTGATGAGCACTGTTCTTTTAAGAGCTGTTTCATTTCTGAGATATAATGGTGATCCAAATCAGCCAAAATGCTTAAGTGACATTGATTTGTGTAAGGATTATGATATTCTTGCAAGCACAATTGGCTGTTTTGGGAGCTCTGGGGTTCATCTTCCAGTCCAGCACTTTTTGTGCAATTTGATGAAGACAAGCTCTACGAAACACGAGAATTCCAGAATGATGTTTTTGCATTTTTCAGGGCTTCTCTCCCAAGCACTAAATACAGGGCTTGATTTCTTAGTCAAGGGCAGCTTGTCGGTATTGATGGCCTTGATGAATTTATTTGTTTTTGAGGAAGGCAACTTGAATGTATTCTGTCAACTCTATGCGTCTAGTTCAGAACCGGCTCCATCTGGCCTTCCATCAGTTGGTACTAATGAGGTAAAACACCATTTTGTGTTGATATATATATTGGTCACAATTCATTGGATGTTTTTTATGCTTGCAGACTTGTACGAAAAAGAAATATAGCCGAGTGGTTGCATCGAAGTTCTTGAGGACTCGTACTTTGTATTCGAGGTAATGATCCAGTAATGCATCAAATAGCCTTGGAAACACCCACCTGAAATGCATCTTATCTTTTGCTTTTGTGGCAATTCCTTGTAAATTTACATATTCTCATCCTTTCAGATCTTGCAAGGCAAACTGTTCAGAGAAATATGAATGTGAAAGCTCACCAAATGTCGGAGCAGCACAGCATCATGATACCATGGATTCTTCTGTGCCCTTTGAAGAGAAGACTGAGGAGAAAAGCTACGGTGAGCTCTATCTTAACTGCATATTAAAGCCTGGGAGAAAAATACCTGATTTTGATGATTTGGCTAACTTTATTGAGTGTGATCCGGAGAAGGATTATGCTAAGTTAATTAAGAACCGTAGAAAATTTAGGAGGTGGAAAGAGAGTAAGATGGACATTTTACGGTGGAAGAGGAAGAAGGAGACATGGAGAACCACCGCAAGTAAGAAAACCTTGGATGCCCTTCAGAGATCCTAAGTTTTCGGGAATGTGTTCAGGTTAAAAATGTAATCTTAAATGGACAACCATTGAACTTTATAAGCTACCACCTAGTATTATATGGAGCAATGCCCCTTTGCTTGGAAAGAATATCTATTACAAAGGAGTCTGCATTGCTGACAAGTGTGCACAATTTGGCCTGTTGCGAAGGAGTCTTTTTCACATAGTGATAAAAGCCGTCTCGTGTTATCTTAAGACTCGATGCACAGTCTTGTGAGATACATGAGTTGTATGTAATCTTGCATTACTTTTTATGACGTTTTACGTCGTTTTAGAGTGTTTTTGTATGTTGTAAATGGTAACTAGCTAGTAGAGATACATCACTTGCAAAAAAAATTGTATTACTTTTTTAAGCTAATAAATTATGGTAACTAAGTTTTATTTCTGTTAAGTGTTGCATGAATTTGGTTTGCTCATTATTGCACTGAACCATTCTTCGAGCCTCTAATCAAACCCGGTTCCCTGTTTTTGGTACGACGATTCTTTTGGATTTGTTGTTGTTGCTGCATTTGCATCTGTTGCTGCATCTGAAATTGGTATGAAGCTTGTAGTCTTCCAAGCTCTCTTTCTAACATCTCATGCTCCACTACAAATAAAACCAAAATCACCTTTTTATATCAATATGCATTACTATGATTAACAATATACAAATATATACAAGTACAGAATTTGAGGCACAATCTAGTGACAAACTCAGTTATTTTCCACCACGTAACGCAGAAAACTATATACTTACATTGTTTTATGAGTTGTTCTTGTGTTATGCTATCTAACTGCTGCTTCAGCGATCTGTTTTCCATACTCAATATCAGATTCTGCTGATCTACGAAATGAAGTTCTGCAACTATGTCTGATCCCTCGGCCTGTGTTTTTTTTTTTTTTTTGGGAAAATCAACACAATCATGTTCGTTGTTTAGGTGTATATATATATATATATATATATATATATATATATATATATATATATATATAGTGATAAAACATAAACAAAAAAACATGGATGCATTACGTGTAGGATCTGGACAGCTTTCTCAAGTTGGGATATGTATTGAAGTTTCCTCACTCTTGACCTGTGAGCAAATTGCCTGCATCATATTTCTTATCAGCCTCGCGATTAGAAAGTTAACTTATCATATGCATCACGGTGAAAATTTATGATGCATTTAAAGATCGACCCGTAAGTTCAAATATGAAACAGAAGAAAGTTTA
Organism: Gentiana straminea; assembly: GCA_036785695.1. Classification (NCBI taxonomy): domain Eukaryota; kingdom Viridiplantae; phylum Streptophyta; class Magnoliopsida; order Gentianales; family Gentianaceae; genus Gentiana; species Gentiana straminea. The sequence continues at coordinate 503,928 of JAVUPR010000300.1, read as the reverse complement.
CTGTTTGGAACGCTTGGCATCTTTCTTTGACAAAGATGGATTAGCTTGGGTGGATCCGTCTATGGATCCCTCGAGGTTCTGTGAGCTAGCTGACTCGACCCTCTCATGCCCTTCAACTGATCTAGACTCTGATAAATTCAAATCCTACAAACAAGAACACCATTAAACATTCTTGCCATTCATCTAGACGTTGAAGAAAAAAAAACGGCTACCTTTTTGAATTTCTCTTCTAATGATGAGGTAGACTTTTGAGCAGTATTTGATGTTTTACAGTTCGCATTGTTATAAAAATGCCCTTGTAATTGTACATCAAATGGGCTGGTTGTTGATTCTACAAATGCAAAAGTGTCGCTTGCTGAACGTCGATGGCTTCTTTGTACCCGTGTCTTGTGTGTTTCCGTCTCTGTGTCTGTATCGTTTAATAGATCGTCGAGCCAAGAAGGTTGTCCGTCTAGAAGAAGAAGGCTCTCGGAAGGACTACGATAATGGCTGCTGCTGGTTAACCCCTCACTAGTTTTCGCCTTTTCTTTTTGTCCATGTGTCGTTGTTGGAGGGAAGTGGCTATAAGATTGTCCAAAATGTATAGGGATCATAGGACATAGGGGTGGCATCTTTGAACTTTCCATTCTTTAATCCTGGAAAAAAAGAAAAAAAAAAAAAGGGCCCTTAATTTCATGAGACCCCTTAAATTCATGAATTTGGGGGCTCTGGCCATGGCCTGGTTAGGCCCCACAAGGACGCCCCTGAGTAACACAAGTGCGTGCAACATAACACAGGAAAAATTGATGTTTACCTGAACAAACAAAGAAATCGAAAATTATCCTAGCTAATTATTTCACCCATGCAGGAGAGGGAAGAATCACGAAACCGAAGAACGAGCAGTCCTAATAAGAATGTTAAATTACAAGAAAAAGTAAAACTAAAAGGTTTAATTTGAAAATGAAAATACATGAAAGAGAAAGAAAGACGAGACGAAAGCAGCTGCAAAGCTGCTTATGGGGTACAATATGAAATTGGTTTTCTGTTTGTAAATGTAAAAAGGGAGCAAGTGTGTAGAGGAGCGCACTTTACGTAACCAAAATGGAAAAGGTCCTTTCGTTTTTCTGTTACCAGCAATTTCCTTCTGTTTCCTGGAGAATAGGTGATCTGGCTTTGTGTTTCTGTGTGGCATTACTAATGCCATTAGATACGTTCGTCGAAATATATAATCTTTTTGTCTTCTAAGTTTTTTTCTTTTTTTTTTGGCCGGGAAACGAAAGGTTTTCGTTAAAACAACAAACAGAAATTACAATACCAGACCATCGCCGGAAAACAGCTGGACAAATTTCAGACCATCACCAGACATAAAAACTGGACACAACTAAGTAAAAGCAAAGAAAAAAAGGACATAGGGATAATCCTATATCGACCAAATTCAGCCTCCATACGGAGGACATGATTTGGTAAGGGACATTAACATTCGAATCCAAACATAATAGACCGAAAATAAACTAAAAAACTAAACAAATAATCTGGAACAATCGACTATTAATTTGTATTCATGAAATGTTGTTTATATTGTATGGAGAATATAAGTCATAGTAGATATTTTTACATATATTATGAAAATGAATGAATGTTATAATTATAAAAAGAAATGAATAAAATATCATGTGATTACCATTAATGTAATAGTAATGGGGCAAATTTCCAAAATGACACATATTAGACTTAATTAGGCAAACAAGATACACTTAAATCTTATTTGGTTATAAAGACACAAAATTAGTACATAGACCAAACTACCCCTAATTTTGTTTTGCTTTTGTTTTTTAATGTTTTTATTTTTTGGCTTTTTTTCTGGGCGTTTTTTTTTTCCGGACGTTTTTTTTTCCCGGTGACCACATCGATGCATTGACCACCGCGATGCAGTGACACCACCGATGCAGAGACGCCACGATGCAGAGACGCCTCGATGAAGTGACACCGCGATGCATTGACCACCCCAGATCCATTGACCACCTCCGATGCAGAGACACCGCGATGCAGTGATCACCCCCGATGCACAGACACCGCGATGCAGTGACCACCATCGATGCACATACACTGCGATGTAGTGACCACCCCCGATGCAGAGACATCGCGATGTTATGACATTTGACGATGCAGAGACACCGCGATGTAGAGACATCGCGATTAAGAGACACCGCGATGCAGGGACACCGCAATGAAGTGACACCGTGATGTAGAGACACCGCAATAAAGTGACACCGCGATGAAGTGACACCGTTATGCAATGACCACCCCCAATGCAGATACACCCCCGATGCAGAGACACCGCGATGAAGAGACACCGCGATGCAGAGACACCGCGATGAAGTGACACCGCGGTGTCTCTTTAGCGTTCAAGAAAAAAAAAACGGTTTTAGCTTCCAGGGAAAAAAAATAAGGATAGTTTTGTCTAGTTACTAATTTCATGTCCTTATAAAAAATAAGATTTAAGTGTGTCCTAAGTGCCTATTAAGTACTCAAACTAGTCTTTATAAACAAATACCCATAGTAATAAGAAGTGGTAAGAGCATCCCCAATGATATCCTCCAATTACACACTTCAAACACATCGTTTTTCGTTTTAGTTTCATTTTTTTCAACACCCAATTTTTTTTTACTTCAATAAGCAACCTCTATACAACCCCCGATAAACAACTTTTCTCTTTAATCTCAACTAACAAACCTAAATATTACTATATTTTCATCCTTTTTAATTTATACTTTTCCATCATAATGAAAATCAAATACGTATACTAAAAAATTTTACGAGGAGAGAAAGAATTGCATTGATTTGTGATGAGAGAGAGGCAGTTTTTTTTTTCTTTTGGTTTAGTAAGCATCCTCCAACAGCCACCCGAGATTACGAGGTGATACTAAGGGATTTTGAATATTGAGGCTAGTGTCAGGGGTCCAATGTGGCTTCAAGTGGCCACATAGGCGGTGTCTGGGTCCACACTGAGCCTGTGGGGCACTTGAAGGATTTTGAATATTGCTTCAAGTGCCCCATTGTGGAAGCTCTAAGTGGTTGAACTATTAATAAATTAAGAGTATAAGATGAAAAAGGAGTAATAAATATTTAACTGATAATGTAAAATAACTTATATTATGTTATGTTATAAATCCATGAAATAGAATGATTTATATTATAAGATGGAAAGAGTATTAATTTTTTTTCAACAAATCATTAACTTTTCAAGTGCATTTATGTGATGTGTCTGTCCCGGATATTGTGTCCTTATCCGGAAACGGTTCTGTTAGGATCTTTAGTTTTGCTTATTTCTTTTTTTGAGGGTTTTTTTTGCTTATTTCCAAACCTTAGCTGAATAGGTCTTTTCAAGTTGCCCGATAAGATTGTATATGTTTAATCAGACTTGTGGCTGTAATAGGAAAAATACTAGTCTTTTAGTTGTAATCTGTTTAGTTTAGGATAGTTCAGATCCTGACTTGAACAAGATTAGAAGATTCGAAACCAGATCTAGACGGAAGATCAGAACAAAATAATGAGGGATCGGACTCGGACTTGAAGATAAAAGACTAGAAGACTATAAGACCTGAAGACTGAAGACCTAAAGACTAGAAGACCAATTTGAAGAAAGAGAAGACAAGTCAAAGAGAAAGCCAACTATTCAAAGCATATGACAACAACTTGAAGTGAATCGAATGGTGTATCAAAATAAAAAAGAAGATCAAGTTAGAAGACAAAGATATGGTCTAAAGAATCAATGAAGCATAGAGAATGGATAAGGTCAAAAGAAAAGCCAGACCAGATGATAAGGACAAATTCAGATGAATTATTTATCAGTTGAGAAGATCAGATTAGTTGACAAGATTCAAACCAGAAGAGAAGGATCAGATCAGAAGATAAGTCAAAATGCGAACGTAAATGACGGAAGATCAGGTCAGATCAGAAGAACATATAAGACTATATCTGAAGGACCAGATGTGATTACCACTTATGTTGAACAACATTCGAAGACTAAAATAAAACAAAGGATTAACGTTCAAATTCAAAAGATTAGGATAAGGTTGAGCAAGCATTAAAGACGGTCCAGAATGTCAGATTCACAACAACCAAGGTTTAAAATTGCTAAATTATAAAACAAACAAAAGAGAATCTTATCTTCGTACAAGCAACGTTCTGAAATTCAAATTCATGTGAGACACAACGGATTTTTACTAGAGGGTCAAACGGCTAATAGTTAAAAAAATACAAGAATTAACAATGATCTACAACAAATATTTTGTCAAGATATATTCAACCGAGTAAAATAGACTTTTAGACGAGAAGAAGCAAATCAGCTCAGAAGAAGACTCCGAATATAAATACAAGGACTTAGAGACGAATTCGTGACTTATGCCATTTCATCAAGACTAAGGGAATTCTTACTGAGAATCAAAGAACTCATAAGCTAAATCCAAAAAATTCATGAGATAGTAAAATCCAAAGCTTAAACAAAATCATCTTGAGCCACTTTTGAATCTTGAGCAAAATGTGAGAATCCACTAATTTAAATATCCAATCAAGCTAAAAAACGATCAATCTTGATCCAACTCTCACTCCAACTTTATTCATTTCGACATGTTTTAATCTGTGAAGGACAATGAAGCAGTTCATGATCACTGTCAAGGAATGAAGAAGCTGAAGCAATTGAGGTTGTAAAAGAGCTTATGATAGCTATTGAAGATTACTTCAAAGGACAATATAGTTGATTAGTGAAGCAGCGGTGAGAGTGATGAAGGACTGTTAGCTCAGATAGTGAAGCAACTGTGGGTTGTCAGGGACTATCATCACTATTGTAACGGTGTAACAAGAACGATAGAGAATTCCTCCATCTTCATAGGAGAAGATTGAGTGGACTAAGAGATTACACAACCCTGGACCACTATAAACTTTATGCTATTTACTTTCAGCACCGCAACTTAGATTTTAGCTATCACACACTTTGAAAATAGAGTTTAAAAATGCTTTAATTCTGCTGCATAAATCTGATAAGTTTAATTGTGTTAAGAAGTTTTAAAAAAATTTAAAATCCAATAAGTTCATTCGCCCCCTATAAACTCGCTTTAAGCCTTATTTGGGACCAATGGGGACGTTCGCCATGTGACATTTATAGAAAACCCTAAATCTCATATAAGCCTCATGTCATCATATCAAAGTAATTGAAGAACGTGCGGGAGAAAAAACTAGCAAGAGACTTGGGAAATCGACCATCAGGGTCTTCTATTAACTAACTCAACCGGTTACAACTGGCTTCAAATTAATCACAAATAAGTGGTATCGTTTATTACAACTCAACTGGACGAAAATAAAATTGCTGAAACAACTCATCGTCCAACTCGTCTTCAGCCTGTGTATCTTCTTATTCCATATAAAGGAGTAAGCTCGTGCACAAAGCTCAGTACGAAGAAAGAAGATCAAAAAGAGATTCATGTTTGTCAAATACCGAGAGACATGTCATGAATCTACTTCATCCAGTTCTCAAAATAGACTTGAAACATTAAGAAATATACTTTTAAAGCATAACTTGAAACATAATAGAAAGCCACTTTAAAACCATGTTGAACAATGCACATAAAAGCATCCATGTTAACTACATCAATTCATCTTGCACCTACTTGTTCGTTCCATTAATTACTTACTTACCATAATTATTTGGATCTAGCTAGTTTACGATCTACGTGTATCAAGGTGCGCGCAATTCCCTAATATAAACCTACCTAGATAATGCGAAAGTCCGAAGATCAATTCATAAGCCTACCTAAGAGTTTTATACCGGTATTTCCTTTTTACACGTTTTAATTAAATCAAGTGAGTGACGTAGCCATAGCCATACCTACCGAGATAACGATTCAATTAAGCTAACCTAATCATAAAGACGTGATCGATTAACAGATGAAAACAGTTTGCTAACTCTCGGTCGACCGAATAGTGCTCTCGGTCGACCGAGTGACACCTCTCGGTCACCCGAGAGTCTAACTCCCGCATTTACATCCCCGAACATATTTCTCGGCGTTTCATATACAAATCGGATTATATAGCGAATTATCGGGACATCATATAAACTAATCTAAATACACGTAAATTAAACACACGATTCATCCGTAGATGTTAGGTAGAGGACGTAGGGTTTGGGATCCTTATAGACAAGGTATCACCGTCGCCCTAACGTCATATCCTAGATCTACATCATCTAGATATGAATACCTACTCAAATAATCAAAGCATAATTGGGAAATTGATTACTAAAAAGAAAACAAGAAGATAAACTAGGGCTTACATGTTTGCAACCCTTGCAACCTCCACAAGCCTAAAGAATCCTTATGTGTTTATTTGTAAGTATGAAATAATGTTGATGAATGCCTCTTAAAAAATACAAAGGACTTGTGTTTATATAGAGCCCCGGCCGTCATAGACAACCGACTTAAAAATGCCGACATTCGAACCCTAACCGACTCAATTAATGTGCCGAACTTCCTTTGGACTATAGGCCCACTCGGTCGACCGAATGCATAGGCTCGGTCGACCGAGCCTTACATGCTCCCGGCTTTCTCCTCTTTTCTCGTCTTGGGCCTCCCGAACTTGTCCGTGATCCATCAAAGCTTTTCCGAAGTCCATCCATGTGCTCCCAAATGAGTTACTACAAATATAACGTGAAATACATCCGTAATATCAAATAATATAATAAAACCTCTTAATACATAATAATGAATCGTAACTCTCGACATATGTGAATTAAGCGTATTACGACTTATTATTACTCTAATATAGCTCCTTTAAACTAGAATCGGGGATAAAGGTCATAGAATAATGGGCACAAAATGACCGTTATCAACTACCCCCCACTTAGCCTTTGATCGTCCCGATCAAAATATCAACAAGTTATTCCCCATAAACTACTTTCCGGTGGTCACGATATCGACACAAGAAACTCGAATCAACTCATATCCTCTATGCTCATCGCTTATCCATTATCCACTATTCATCATGAATCGATGTGTTGTGTGCATGTGCATTGAGTTTTAAACATTCGTAGCAAGATTAGAGCTTATGCAAACTTCGTAGTCTTAACCTACCAACTTCAGTATTCTCACTTCTTAGCCTTTTAATTTTTTTCAAGCACTAGAATAATAAGCGAGAGTGTATCTATAGGGTTTTTGGACTTGGAGACCGAGTACTACTCAAAGCCTCTTGAAGAGTTGAATATTCTTTTCATATCTTCATATTTTTCGTATACTATCAATCTCAAGAAGGAAAACTTTTTAGAATTTCCCTCTATCTTAGATCAAATATTAGCATCGAATATTACCACAAGCGCGAGGCTACTTTGGTAACTTACTACAAGCCCAAGTGTTTTAACATTGTCAAACACAGTACGTCTCCAAACTTATTACTCGGCTTTTGTGGCTAGAATTTTTAGGAACACATCGACGATAAATTTGACACTAGGTAAGCATAATCAATTATCTATGCAATGTACACCTTATAATTTTACTTTTTATAACAAGCGGAGTACAACTCGATTCGGGTATTGAATAATTGAATAATAAACAACTACTTGCAACGGACAATATGAATATCGTTAAGTTTACTAATCAATAAATCGCAGAAGTATAAAGTGATCACGTACTCATGAAATATGGGTTATTCCTTATTAGATATAGTTATCAGGACTTCACAAAAGTAAATGTGATTCTAAGTGTAAATTTTTAAATTTTTTTTTTTACTCTTTTTATTTACTATTTGATATATGGGAACATATGGAATTACTCATTTGAGCTAAGTGACTTGTACCCCCCACTTAAACAATGCATTGTCCTCAATGTATAAAAAAACGAAAGAACAAACTCAAAAAAAAAGGAACTTAGCTCTGGATAAGCGTGGAAGTGTGAACAAGTCTTAGGAAACCGGAAAAGTTCATCAGGCACAGGAATTGGCTCCATAGCAGGGCAGAAGCATAATCACTGCAACACATATCTTAAACAAAGCTCGCAACTCGTTACGGATTAGTCTAAACAGTAATAATCAGAAAAAGGGACCGTAAAAGGGATAACAATTTCCTTAAACATATTTAAGTCCATAATATAATGATTACATTGCAATACATTTCAACAAGTCCAAAACATTACATGAGTTCGATTTAGGTAACAGAGAGAAACTTGCTCTATATAACACGACACACTAGTAGAATTGAGTCAAAATAAAAACTCGTTAATTATAGGAAATGCAAACACTCAAATTAAAATACTTAATCCCATCCCGGATTGAATGGTGCTAGTTGCAAATTGTTCGGGCCGGCGTCGTCGGCATCATCCTCGGGTTCCCCTTCTTGGTCGTGGCCGTGAACGACGGGCGGTGGGACGAGAACTCAAAGATAGGATAGGCATTGGCTCCACATAGGAATCGCCGCCTAACACCGGGCACTCGGCTCCTCTCACGAATGTAGTGATTAGTGAACCAAAAGGTAAGGTATGCCGAGGCTTGAGAGCATCGTCTGTCATCTCCTTGCGTATCAATGCCCCCACATTCACGGGCCATCCCATGTACAACCAATAGAGTAGAGTGGCATGAGTATAGTAAACCGTAGATACATGCTTAGCCGGGAAGATATTGGAACGAATAAGCCGATTAAGGCACTTATCCTCCCATCTCCTAAAGTCCGTTTCCGCAAATGTGCGGGCAACCTCCCTACTTGTCCATTCTATTCCCGGATAGGCACCAACTTCCTCCAACCAAGCATCGGACCCATCAAACGTAGCCATATACTCGGCCCGTCCTCCGAGACATCCACCCCAAAATAAGCATTAATCGTACCCGGAGAAATTACAATTGGTCGGCCACGAATATGGACGATATTGGTGTCGGGGTGTACGCGTAAATAAGCATAAAATTCTCTTACCCGCTTGACGTTGACTCGGCCGGGGGTGCTACGACATCGCGCCATTGATAGCGTTCCACCAATTCTAGAAGCTCGTCTCCACAATTTTCCAAATCTAGACCTCGAGCTCGATGTACGGGGGCATTAACGAAATGATTAGTAAACGAAGAATATACCTCCCGACTCGCGAATTGTGGGACCCCGTTGATCATTGGAATATCGCCTTCCACGCCCACAACCGAGCGGCTGCGTCTTCTTGGTGGCATCCCGACGGATAAACAGGCGCGGCGAGCGGACGAAAGGGGCGGCCCGACTCTCGGTCGACCGAGAGCAATCACTCGGTTGACCGAGTGTGGAGAATCGACGAAACAACCTCTCGGTTCTCTACCCTTCCCGTGATCGAATCAATTGATCGAAAAAAATTTCGATAGGCTTTTCAAGGTGAGTGAAAATGGTGAAATGGATGAAGATTTTCGAACATTTCCATTTGATTTCTACGGGGGTTTGAGAAAACAAGGTGGATGGAGAATTTGGGATGAAGGAATTGGGGAATAGGAATGAGGAAAATGAAAGAGAGGATGGTGGGTTAAATAGAAAAATGGAGTTTGAAGAAATGGAATGTGATTGGTGTAGAAAAGTTGTTGGGGATTGATGAGGTGGAAAGGTGGAATTTGAAAATTTGAATTAGGATAATAAAGAGGTTGGGAAGAGAAAAGGGTGAAAGGTTGGGAAGAGGGAAAGGTGAGTGGGGATGTGTAGAAATTAATGGTGTTGACCATTTTAATAAATTTGACACATACCGTAAAATAACTACAATATATAACGATGCCAAAATGTATTATTTCACTCTCACCGCAAAAAATTTTCTAACCAATAGGTCGTCTCAAGCATAAAAGCAACCTCATTTTTATCATAAATAAATCAAACAATGCGGTCTAAGCATTTGTAAAATAACGCATTATCATTTCCTTAATCAACAATTTTTTTACAAAGATTCAATTGCAACGCTTCACTTCACATAAAAACGATTCGAATAAAAAAATTATTTTGCACATCCTTAACTCAACAGTCGTCGGAACATGGCAAAATAGAAAAAAAACTTCTTATCGTTTCATGCTACTTTTATTTAAAAAAAATAAATAAATAAATATAAAATAAAAAATAAAAATAAAAATAACGAAGAATAGAAATAGTTCTACAGTTTAAGTCGGTAGCTCGACTTCCAAAAATATCACTCTAAAACATTGCCCTTGACTTGCCAGGCTTTCACCCGGCCAGCTCTCACCGAAAAAGTTTTACCGTCCTTTTCTACGAGTGCCCTTCCCTTGGGTTTCAGTCCAATGAAAAGACAGTCGAATTGACCATCCAGACAAGCGCCTACTTTTGGATTTGTCTCTGATTTCGACGAGCTTTTGTTACGAACTCTCCTAGTTCGTTTCTTCGCTCTCCGGTCCTCCTATCCTTAGGTAGGTCTACGGCTTCAACATTGGTCGGGGCCGGTGCGGGCTGAACCGACCTATTCCGACTTAGAATAGTAAGGACTTCCCTCTCATCTTTATCATCGACATTATCATCGCATCCTTTCCTAGACTTTGAGTGGCATCAAGCTTTTCCGAACCAACTACTTCTAACACATTCACACTTGCCGGTACGGGGAAATTCGGATTTGTTATCCCATAACACTCGAACCTTTAGCGTCAAACAATACTATCTCATGTCCGGTCATCCGCATGAAAGCTCTACGCGGTGTTGATAAACGATCTACCCAAAATGATTGGGCATTCGGGATGTTCCTCGATTTCCATTACCACTACGTCTATCTTAAACCGTAGTTGCCCCTCACCAATAATCATGTTGTTCAGTCTCCCAGTCATGATTGTCCTAGTTCCATCCGCTAATCTAACTTGGAGCGGGGTGTTAGTGGGTGTTAAAATGACATTCCTATCACAAAGGCTTTTAGGAAAGATATTAAGGCTTGAACCGGAATCAATCAAGGCTAAACCTAGATGGGTTTGTTCTAGGGTTACTCCAACCATAAAAGCTCCTGGGTCTCGCTAACTTTGGCATCGGTCGAGACTCGTCTTTAATCAATGTTTCATCTCTGAAACGATGACAACGGGGCTCTTCATAGCCGTGCTACCCTCGACTCGGATTCTATCTCGGACATGTAATCATCATAATCTAAAGGCGAATCGAGAATCCGAAGAGATTTCCTCGGATTCAAAATAGACATACCTTTTTGCCAATAGGCTTCTTTAGCCTCTCTTGATTTCCTCGCCTCTCGGATTTTCGCTTTCATCTTTTCTATCCTTTCCATGAGCTTCGGTGTTAGCGGCTTCCTTGGTGTAGTTTTTGTTCGTAAAACCTTGACTTCTTCTTGGTCTTTGGTAAAATCGTTTGATGACATTTTGCCGATCTTGAGCGAGTTATGTGAGTGATTTCCGTCCAATTATCGCAATATTTGAAAAACAACAAACGGTCAATAAACTAGCGGTCGGTACGATTACTCGTGCGTACCGTCGCTAGGCTTACAACCTACGACGGGGAAAAATAGAAACATAGGGGAAACGATCGTCGTCGATAATATAGAACAATTAAGGGTTCGGTCGACCGAGTGACATCGTTCGGTCGACCGAACATACGTAACACATATATAACTTTTTCTTTTATTTATTTATTTGTTTATTATTATTATTATATATATATATATATTTTTTTTTATATATTTTTTATATATTTTTTATTTTACTGACTTGCAAAAGAAAACAGAAACAAAAACGAAATAATCAAGTAGATTATTTAAGCAAGCGGACCATTGATTCCCCGGCAACGGCGCCAAAAACTTGATGGAAGGTCAAGTTAAATTACTAACTCGATGCCTAAATAACCACTAGCAAGTGAACTAGGTTCAATCGCAGTATAGCTAGATAGAGTCGAGGTCGATCCCACAGAGAATCAATTTGTGGATCCTACTTAAATAGTCAACTAGTTACCTCGTTGAACAAATACGGTCTATGACCAACATAAAGTACTAGGAAAGAAAAACACACTCAAATATATAAACAACATGTAAACACATAACGTAATCAACGCCCAATTATAACCATAATTATTTGGATCTAGGTAATTTATATGACAACAAAACTCATCTACTATTAATCCGTTCATATCCCTTTATATTGGCTACGGGAGTCATCCTCTACAACTTGATGTAGCACCGGTAGGTCACTATATCACTGTGGTATTGTTACGTGACTTCGCCTTTTGGTGCCTCCATCTCATATAACTCACACGCTTACTACTCTAAGGATGCCGATATTAACCGTACACCTCGTCCAGGCAACATTCCTTTGGTTAGGCGTACTTCCTAGACGATCACTCAAACCCTCGTCCAACTAACAATTACCAAGTTATAGTCTCATGCTAGTTTACGATCTACGTGTATCAAGGTGCGCGCAATTCCCTAATATAAACCTACCTAGATAATGCGAAAGTCCGAAGATCAATTCATAAGCCTACCTAAGAGTTTTATACCGGTATTTCCTTTTTACACGTTTTAATTAAATCAAGTGAGTGACGTAGCCATAGCCATACCTACGAGATAACGATTCAATTAAGCTAACCTAATCATAAAGACGTGATCGATTAACGGATGAAAACAGGTTTGCTAACTCTCGGTCGACCGAATAGGTGCTCTCGGTCGACCGAGTGACACCTCTCGGTCACCCGAGAGTCTAACTCCCGCATTTACATCCCCGAACATATTTCTCGGCGTTTCATATACAAATCGGATTATATAGCGAATTATCGGGACATCATATAAACTAATCTAAATACACGTAAATTAAACACACGGATTCATCCGTAGATGTTAGGTAGAGGACGTAGGGTTTGGGATCCTTATAGACAAGGTATCACCGTCGCCCTAACGTCATATCCTAGATCTACATCATCTAGATATGAATACCTACTCAAATAATCAAAGCATAATTGGGAAATTGATTACTAAAAAGAAAACAAGAAGATAAACTAGGGCTTACATGTTTGCAACCCTTGCAACCTCCACAAGCCTAAAGAATCCTTATGTGTTTATTTGTAAGTATGAAATAATGTTGATGAATGCCTCTTAAAAAATACAAAGGACTCGTGTTTATATAGAGCCCCAGCCGTCATAGACAACCGACTTAAAAATGCCGACATTCGAACCCTAACCGACTCAATTAATGTGCCGAACTTCCTTTGGACTATAGGCCCACTCGGTCGACCGAATGCATAGGTCGGTCGACCGAGCCTTACATGCTCCCGGCTTTCTCCTCTTTTCTGTCTTGGGCCTCCCGAACTTGTCTCGTGATCCATCAAAGCTTTTCCGAAGTCCATCCATGTGCTCCCAAATGAGTTACTACAAATATAACGTGAAATACGATCGTAATATCAAATAATATAATAAAACCTCTTAATACATAATAATGAATCGTAACTCTCGACATATGTGAATTAAGCGTATTACGACTTATTATTACTCTAATATAGCTCCTTTAAACTAGAATCGGGGATAAAGGTCATAGAATAATGGGCACAAAATGACCGTTATCAACCATGCTAGCATCCTGATCGAACTTACGCAAGATATCTACTAACCAGTAGTTTACTTGTCTACTAACCATAACATGTCCGTGTCTTATATATCATGTTCATGTTTCTTATTTACTTAACATGAGGGTTTGGTGAAACACGGATAATATGAGTAACCATACCTCCAACTTGGGACTTAAAGTACACAAGGTACTTCGTACAATACGTCGTCTCAAGAACGACATGGCTAACACAGCAGTCATACCTCCGACACAAGACTTTGAATACCCACAGTCCTGTGTACTACAGATCATTGCAAGGTAATTAACTAAACCTTATCTTAACCCAATTAGGAACACATAAAGCACATAATTTCACATTAAAATCCATAACTAACCTACGAGAGCGTTCAAAGGCCATAACAACACCGAAGTCCCCGCCTATCTCCACTACTTGTACCCAAAACGCCTAAATCGGTTTTCAGAAAAGTAACTAGAAGACCAAGCAGTACATTGAAACCATATTACATTCACCCGGCAAACACATAATAATTTCCGTATTCGTGCGGTTTAACAAAAAAAAATATTCAAAACATATTAAAAACATAATCTTGAAACTAAAAGGGATCATTTTGATAAGAAGAACTTCTTACTTTACAGACGAGCCGGACTATGAACCAAACATCAACTAACTTCCAAATCTTATGTGAATCTACAAAACAACAACGAATCTAACATAAATCTTTCGGGAATCTAACCCTACAAAGATCAAAGCCAAGGAAAACTACGAAAATATTATATCTTACCCTCAAGAAGAGATTCAAAGCCTAAAACTACTGCTAGAAATGAAACTGCTTCTACAACGCTGATGAACAAACCCATAAATCAACCAAATGCTCCAGAAACTAAGTCTTGGGGCGCTTTCCCGGGTGAGGGGCCGGAACAACGACCCAAGGTTTTGCTGAAAACTCCGAAAACACGAAATAGGTGATGTCTAGGGCTATTTGCGGCTTTTTCTATATATTGGATTTTCCGAGCTTATGTCGGTGTTAGGTGACTTGGGTACATATTAGGGAAAAGAAAACCTAATTTAAAAAAACCGGAAATACACTTAAACAAGAAATCGAGGTTTCACAATTTCAATCCCTATAGTATGTTTTCGCTTTGAATTTTGATTTAAGTTGACGTAAGGCCTAGGTACATTTTTCATTTGAGAAAAAATGTATGCGGGCCATATGTTTTTTTTTTTTTTTTTGATAAAAAACTCGATATACGAAAAGGAGGCGTCACTCAAAGAAAAAGAGAGCCGATGGTTGATTTGTGCACAGATGAAATATCCTTAATTTTCAAGGTCAGCTTTGACGGCCCAAAGGCATAAAAACTTATCCTAAGCATCTATATAAACGTGGCCGGTAATATATTTACTTGGTCTCTAAAAACTCCCAAAGACACAAATTGATCTTCCCATGGCTGGTGGTAATAACGGAGTTCATTTCATTGCTCTCCTGCTTTTCTGTAAGTTCCATTCCTTTTTGTAGGAGAACATCAGCAATTTTTGTATATTTATTTTTGTAATCTTATATATACAGTATTGATTATGAAAATTAAAACATGCAGCAACTATTCTATTAGGATGCAACTTGGAAAATGCAAGTGCTAAAGTGTGTCCAAGGATCTGCATCATCGGACAGCGCTATATGACTTGCCCGTCCACCGGCAATGAGCATCTTCCACCGGCTTGCAACTGTTGCGTTGCGGAAAAGGGCTGTAAGATCTTTAATGCTGCTGATGGATCTTTGATTTGTACGGGTACTTAAATCTTGGATTTGATGGTATATATATGCAGAAAATCTTAGGATTTCAAGTCCTGATATTATCTGTCATTACATGCCATTTGTCTCAATAAGC
The DNA here is from genome assembly GCA_036785695.1 of Gentiana straminea. Classification (NCBI taxonomy): domain Eukaryota; kingdom Viridiplantae; phylum Streptophyta; class Magnoliopsida; order Gentianales; family Gentianaceae; genus Gentiana; species Gentiana straminea. The sequence continues at coordinate 488,544 of JAVUPR010000300.1, read as the reverse complement.
TTAGTTCTAAATGATAGAACTAGTACCCACTCAAAATAATTGTAATATGCTATCTGTTAAAAGTGATATAAGAAAATATAGTAGCGCGCTTTACTAACACCAATTCTTTTAGTACGACGGTAAGCGATCCTAATATGGTATCGAGCGGGAGGTCATGGGATCAATCCTTGCTTCCAACATTGTTTCCCCAATTATATTGTGCGAAGTGTTGGGCTCTTTGTTGGCCTTGTGTGCCCTTTATATGCCTTTGTGTGCGCCATGTTGGCCGGGCTTGTTATATGTATAGGCACTTGAGGGGGTGTGATATAAGGAAATATAGTAGCGCGCTTTACTAACACCAATTGGTTTTAGTACAACGGTAAGCGCTTGATCCTAACACTATCATATTGGTTTTAGTACAACGGTAAGCGCTTGATCCTAACACTATCATGGTCTTGGGGTGGCTCCAGGATTTTCAATTGAGGTCATAAACATGTCAAAATAAAATAAAATATTTAGTTTTTTAAAACATACGTTTGTATATTCAATTTTATACCGTTAATAATGGGTCAAAAACATAATAACAAGACGTCAGTATTAGGTTCAAACATTGCTGCCAGCATTATTTCCCCTATATATATCGTTCAAGTGTTGGCCTCTTTGTTGGTCTTGTTATAGGTCACTTGAGGCTGCGTGTTAAAGTATGTAAGATGTTAATTATCTGTATCCTCGTCAGGTTAAGTTTTTGAGAGAGATTGTAGTTCAACGGTCATTACACAAAAATTATTGGATCGATACACGTATATATGTGTTCATAAAAAATTCACTTAGGGGTGGCCGCCCCGCCGCCAACAAAGGCAGCGTTGCCCCTGATGCTACTCTTGGTAATGTCTGTTGGTAATTTAAGTGTTACCATGTTCATTTATGTAATCGGGGTTTAGTACAAAGATGGGTGAACTCGGAATGCTATAATATGAGTTTGGAGGTGCGGAGTGCACACTCGTATAAGTATTTGCGAGTTTACGGATATAAATGATCAATTAATGTTCGGAAAACCACTTAAAGGACTAAAAATTCGATTTGGGAAAAACAGAGGGACAGGCGGCCGCCTGTCACCACAGGCGCCCGCCTGTCAGGTTCAGTCAAGGCAAAATTATGATCAGAGAGTTTCACCGTTTTTCTGGATCATACAGGCGCCCGCCTGTGCTTCACAGGCGCCCGCCTGTGGCCTTTTTCTGCGAATGGTTGTGTCCTTTTTAATGGTTTTCAACTGATTTTCCATATAATACCTTTCCAAAAGGTGTCTATATGGAAGAACGGTTTTTTACTAATATATTTGATCATTTTAAGAGCATAGAAGACTAAATTCAATTGCTTGATCATTTTTGAGAGTCAATAACTTTCAAATAAAACTCCATTAGTATTCTTCTCTTTTTGTTGCCTAAAAGTGAAGGGAAACGTAGTCTTATCTCACAGAAGTGTTTGTGTAACCCAAGGCATCTTATAAGGGTCAAATAACTTTTGTAGGAAAGTGTTCATCACGATTCTACGTCATATCAAGCATCCAATTTTCTGCGTTTTCTGAGTTGTCTGCGTGTTGGTTGACATTGTTGTTCCCTTGAAATCCACATTTAACAACAATCTACAAAAGTTATTTTAGAATTTCTGCAATGTCAATTGTCAAGGAGATGACTGCAAACTTTGGTAAGTTGGAAAAGTTTGAAGGTGTTAATTTTAGAAGATGGCAAAGGAAGATGCATTTTCTGCTAACAACATTGAAAGTGGTGTATGTGTTGAGTACACCAATGCCTGAAGTGTTGGATGATGGACCTTTGGAGGAACTGAGGAGGAAGAACAAGTGGGAGAATGATGACTACATCTGTAGAGGTCACATTCTAAACGGTATGTCTGATTCTCTGTTTGACATTTATCAAAATGTTGAGTCTGCGAAAGAACTGTGGGATTCACTAGAGTCTAAATACATGAATGAAGATGCCTCTAGTAAAAAGTTTTTGGTTGGTAATTTCATGAAATATAACATGGTAGATTCAAGGTCGGTAATGGAACAATATAACGAATTCTTGCGCATTTTGGGTCGGTTGCACAACATAAAATGGAAATGGATGAGTCTATTTCAGTGTCAAGCATTATAGATAAGTTGCCACCATCATGGAAAGATTTTAAACACATGTTAAAGCACAAAAAGGAAGAATTATCTCTAGTAGAACTTGGTAGTCACTTGCGTATAGAGGAATCTCTAAGGGCGCAAGAGGGCGGTAAAACCAAGGGTAAAGAGGTAATGGATTCGACCTCTATCAATATGATGGAAGCCGGTGAGTGTTCGTATAAGAACAAAGGGAAAGATAAGAAAAAATCTTCCAAAAACAATGGCAAAGATACCAACAAAAAACCGAAAGGTGCTTGTTGGAATTGTGGTAAAAGCTGGACATTTCGAGTTGATTGTCGAGTAAGGAAGAAAGGACCAAACAACGAGTTCGGGGCAAGGGTCTAAGGACCAAGGTGCTCCTAAACATCAAGGTCGAATGTTACTTGTGGATTTAATTCGAGTGTGAATTATGTACCACTAATTTACGAAGCATTTTATATGCGGGATGATGATGTTGCTTGGTGGATTGACTCGGGTGCAACAAGACACGTTTGCAAGGATCGAAGCTTTGGTTTAAAAACTATGAACTGTGATCGATGGATCCATGCTATTTATGGGAAACGAGTCAAGGGCTGCCATAGTTGGAGTTGGAAGTGTTATTTTATCTTTTAGTTACGGAAAATGTATTATTTTAAAACAAGTGTTGCATGCTCCGTGTATACGGAAAAACTTGGTTTCGGTAGTTTGTTATGTAAAGAAGGGTATAAACAAGTCTTTGAGTCGGATAAGTACATTTTAAGTAAATGTGGTGTATTTATTGGATTTGGTTATTTATGTAATGGTATGTTTATGTTAAATATTCAGCATGATGTTGTAAATAATGTTCTTTGTTATTCATGATGTTAATAATTCTGTTTTGTGGCATGCTCGGTTGGGACATGTTCATTATAAACGTATGTTGGTGATGTCTAAAAATGAGTTAATTCCTTCGTTTGACATGAATATGAATAAATGTAATACTTGTATGTTAAACAAAATTGTTAGACAACCTTTTCAAAGTGTTGAGAGGTCGTCTTCCGTTTTGGAACTCATTCATAGTGATTTATGTGATTTTTGTGCTACACCTTCTCTTGGTAATAAAAAATATGTAGTGACTTTTATAGACGATTGCACACGGTTTTGTTATGTGTTTTTACTTCACTCTAAAGATGAGGCAATCGATAAATTCAAAACCTATAAAAGTGAAGTTGAGTTGCAATTAACCTCTAAAATTAAAAAGTCGCGTACCGATCGAGGTGGTGAATACTTTGATCCAACCTTTTTCGGGTCATGTGGGATTATACATGAGGTTACGGCGCCTTACACGCCGCAGCAAAACGGTATAGCGAAAAGAAAAACCGTACTCTTAAAGAGATGGTTAATTCCATGCTATCTTACTCGGGTTTGAGTGAGGGTTTTTGGGGAGAAGCCATGTTAACGGCTTGCTATTTGCTTTGAATAGAATTCCTAATAAAAGGAATCCTATTACCCCATATGAACTTTGGTTCAAAAAGAAACCAAACTTGAATTATCTACGAGTTTGGGGCAGTAGGGCTGTTGTAAGGCTCACGTGCCTAAGATTAAAACCTTGGGTGAAAGAGGCATCGATTGTATCTTTATTGGATATGCTTTGCATTCCAAAGCATATAGGTTCTATGTTATAGAGCCTAATGATTCGATTCTTTGTTCATTCCGTGATTGAATCAAGGGATGCCATCTTTGATGAACATCGGTTTACTTCTATACCGAGGCCAAAAGATATAACTCCTACTATTGTTGGAGTAGAGAACAACAATGGTATTGATTCTCAAGTTGAGCCTTTCGAGCTTCGTAAAAGCAAAAGGGCTAGGAAACCAAAGTCTTTTGGACCTGACTATCAAACTTATTTGGTTGAAGGAACAAGAGATGAAGTAGGATTTCAATACTCATATTGTTATAATATTGATGAGGATCCTAAGACGTTTAAGGAGGCTATGGAGTCTCGAGACGTGTCATTTTGGAAAGAAGCCGTCAATGATGAGATGGATTCCATAATGGGAAACAACACGTGGATCCTTGCGGATCTTCCGCGTGGTTGCAAACCTTTGGGTTGCAAGTGGATCTTTAAAAGAAAAATGAAAGTTGACGGTATCGTCGACGGTATAAAGCCGATTGGTAATTCAAGGCTTTAGACGAAAGGAAGGTATTGATTATTTTGATACCTATGCACCGGTTGCTAGAATCTCCACAATTAGATTGTTGATTGCCTTAGCTGCTATTAACAATCTTGTAATCCATCAAATGGATGTTAAAACAGCCTTCTTAAATGGAGATTTGGAAGAAGAAATATATATGAAACAACCGGAGGGGTTTGTTATGCACTGAAATGAGCATAAGGTATGCAAACTTGTTAAATCATTGTACGGGCTTAAACAAGCACCTAAACAATGGCATCATAAATTTGATGAGGTTGTCTTGTCTAGTGGTTTTAAGCTTAATCAATCAGACAAGTGTTTATATAGCAAATTTGACAATACCGGTAATGGTGTGATAATTTGCTTGTATGTTGATGACATGTTAATCTTTGGAACTAACCAAGAGCAAGTTGACCTTTGTAAGGCATTTTTGTCATCAAGTTTCTCTATGAAAGACATGGGGAGGCGGATGTGATTCTTGGAATCAAGATCAAGAGGAGTGACAAAGGGATCTCTTTGACACAATCTCATTATATTGAGAAAGTGTTGAAGAAATTCAATTGTGAAAATTCTACTCCGGCCAATACTCCCATGGATCCTAATGAAAAACTCATGCCTAATACGGGAAATCCGATATTACAACTTGAGTATTCTCGGGTGATAGGATGTTTGATGTATGCTATGACTAGCACACGTCCGGATATTGCTTATGCGGTTGGAAAGCTAAGCGAGGTTCACGAGTAATCCGAGTAGTCATCATTGGCGTGCGGTAACTCGTGTACTAAGGTATCTTAAGTTAACCAAAGATTTTGGCTTGACTTATGTTGGACATCCTTCAGTGATAGAAGGGTATTCAGATGCTAGTTGGATATCCAATGTAGAGGATCATTCTTCTACAAGTGGTTGGGTGTTTTTGCTTGGAGGAGGTGCCATTTCTTGGGCTTCCAAAAAGCAAACATGTATTACTAGCTCGACTATGGAGTCGGAATTTGTTGCCTTGGCAGCAGCCGGAAAAGAGGCAGAGTGGCTTAGGAATTTGATATATGAAATTCCATTATGGCCAAAACCAATATCACCAATTTCTATCCATTGTGATAGTGCTTCTACCTTGTCTAAAGCTTATAGTCAAGTGTATAATGGTAAGTCGCGACACCTGGGCGTTAGACATAGCGCGGTACGTGAGTTGATTACTCGTGGGGTGATTTCGGTTGTATTTGTGAGATCTCAACATAATTTAGCCGATCACTTAACCAAAGGATTGGCTAAGGACTTGGTACAAAAGTCGGTAATCGGGATGGGTTTACAACTCATATAAGTCTTGATGATAGGATACCCAATTCCCCTCTAATACAATGTTAGAGGCGAAATTCAATGAGGAAGGCCTATTGTCATAGATTTGAGCACATAATATTGTCCCGAAGGTATGTGCTATGACCTGCAAGATTAGGTTGAAGAGTTTCTTCTTAATGAATCTTTTGACAAAGTGCTATTGCGGGTGCACGATCAATAAAAGATTCACCTATCCGAGTATGAAGTTTGGCCGCTTCAAGGAAGTTCTAGAGTTGGCTTTTTGTATACTCAAGAATGGATATGGACACAAGGCTGTTTAATTAGTGTCATGTATAAACTTTTGGAGTTATTTTAATTCATGTGTATATTATCTTCATGTATTCAAAACGTGTAAAGGGGTTCAATGCTTAGACACACCCCAATACTCGAATATTTGAAATGTGTAATATTACTAGGTGATAATTCAATCTTCGTGATATTATCATTGATGCATGAGTTGTAATGTTTTGACTGTTTTCAACTAAACCAAGGATTACACTTAAATGGGGGAGGATTGTTGGTAATTTAAGTGTTACCATGTTCATTTATGTAATCGGGGTTTAGTACAAAGATGGGTGAACTCGGAATGCTATAATATGAGTTTGGAGGTGCGGAGTGCACACTCGTATAAGTATTTGCGAGTTTACGGATATAAATGATCAATTAATGTTCGGAAAACCACTTAAAGGACTAAAAATTCGATTTGGGAAAAACGAGAGGGACGGGCGGCCGCCTGTCACCACGAGCGCCCGCCCGTCGGGTTCGATCAAGGCAAAATTATGATCGAGAGAGTTTCACCGTTTTTCGGATCATACGGCGCCCGCTCGTGCTTCACGAGCGCCCGCCCGTGGCCTTTTTCTCGCGAATGGTTGTGTCCTTTTTAATGGTTTTCAATCGATTTTCCATATAATACCTTTCCAAAAGGTGTCTATATGGAAGAACGGTTTTTTACTAATATATTTGATCATTTTAAGAGCATAGAAGACTAAATTCAATTGCTTGATCATTTTTGAGAGTCAATAACTTTCAAATAAAACTCCATTAGTATTCTTCTCTTTTTGTTGCCTAAAAGTGAAGGGAAACGTAGTCTTATCTCACAGAAGTGTTTGTGTAACCCAAGGCATCTTATAAGGGTCAAATAACTTTTGTAGGAAAGTGTTAATCACGATTCTACGTCATATCAAGCATCCAATTTTCTGCGTTTTCTGAGTTGTCTGCGTGTTGGTTGACATTGTTGTTCCCTTGAAATCCACATTTAACAACAATGTCTACCATGCCGGTGTGTATTTTAATCATGGTATGATGATAAATAAAATTCTCGAATAATCCTTGGAGGGAAAAAACAAAGGACACCATCAGATCCAAGAAAAAAACTACCACCTTTGTCTCAAAATATAAATCCATTTAAGGTTTTCTACACATATCAAGTAAGTTGGTTAAATTGATTTTTTTTTTGTCATTAATTTTAATGAAAAATTCTAAAATGGCCTTTTATTGCTATTAATGCAAAATATTGAAAAGTTGGTGGGTAAATAATAAATGAGGTGTAAAAAAAGAAAATTGTTTCATTTGTTATCTAATGGATTTATATTATGAGATAAAACTAAAAAGCTAAATGAGCTTACATTTTGAGACGAATGTAGTATATGGTACATGTGAGCTCGTAATAATTCATTTGTCAGCATTTCGCCTATCCCAATGATATTTACATTAGAATTGAATATCACACATTGGTAAATTGAGAGAAATATTATTAAGGTATAATGTTGAGACATAATTGTAGAAACAAGACAATGGATTCAACACACAAAGATACATTTTGCATTATAAAGCTTTGTTCTAAGCTTCTCATATGATACATTACACTTTGATAAACTCATGCTATTTATAGCTACAAACTAAAGTGTGAATACATCAAGAACAGTGGTATGAACAAATCCGCGTACATTACACTTTGATAATTTCATGGTATTTATAGCTACAACTGAAGTGAATATACATCAAGAACAGTGGTATGAACAAATCTGTATACCAATATGACGAAATCCACTGCAAATATTGAGGAAAACATCACGTTGGTTGATTTGGCAACCAACAATATCGATTTTGTTCACATCTACATTGCCTTCCTTGAATCAAAATCTTCTATACTTGATCATACCGAGCATCTTCACTAGTTTAGTAAATGACTCCATCTTCAATGGCTTTGTGTAGATATCTGCAACTTGATCTTCAGTTAGACACTAATCATTGACAATATCTTTTTGATGAACTTTGAGCAGCAAGTGAAATAACCAAATGAACTTTATCAAGTCTTGCAACATGAGCAAAGACCTCAAAATACTTAATATCTGCCTTGTGCTTGTATCATTTGGCTACAAGTCCTTAATAGAGATCCACCTCTCCGTCGGCTTTGTACTTTCTTTTGTACACCCATTTTACACCTATGGGTTTCTTGCCTGGTGGAAGGTTTGTCTCAAGTATCATTCTTCTCAATTGAATGAATCTCATCATCCATGGATTGTATCTAGTAATCGTTTCTTGAAGCTTCGTCAAAGCTAACTAGATCACAATCAACAAACAAAGCAGAATTTACAATTTCTTCATCAGATATGCCATTATCATTTCTAGTGACATAATCCCACAATCGAGCTGGTAATTGCCTTTGTCGTTGTGGACGACTAAGCTTCATGTTCTTCAAATATGACATCCCTGCTGATAACAGCTTTTCTTGTTACCGGATTAAACAACTTATACCCTTTTGTTTGATGAGAATATCCAATAAAAATACACTTTTCAGATTTATCATCCGATTTCTTTCTAAAAATTAGAGACATAGGCACAAGCAATACAACCAAACACTTTCAAATGTCAAATATTTGGTTTTCTCCCTATCCATACCTTTCAAGCATCCAGTCACTTTCAAACATGATCTCTAAGAAAAGGATATATGGTGTCAATATGTTTGGCTCTAGAATAGAGAATCGGATTGTGAAACAAGTTTATGGAACTAGTGTTATTACGGAAGATAAACATAGTTGAAATGATAATATTGAAGTCACACAATTGTTGCTTAAGCCACCAAAGTTAAGCACAACAATTACTCAGTGTCATATACTCAGCCTCAGTAGTATTAAGTGACACACTAGGTTGTTTATTAGAGAACCAAGATATGAGCATATTACCAAGAAACTGACATGTACGACTTGTGCTTTTCCTGTCAACTTTGCAACCTTTAAAATGAGCTTCAGAATATGTATGTAAGTTAAAATCATGAGATTTTTCACAGAATTGGCCAAAAGATTGTGTATGCACCAAGTATCTGAATATTCTCTTCACAACAATATAATGAGACGATTTTGGATATACTTGATACCTAGCACATATGCGTACAAAACTCATTATATCAAGTTTACTTGCAGCAAGGTAAAGGATAAAACCAATCAAGTCTTATACAGAAGATTGTCCACTGGTTGTCCAGTCTTGTCTAGGTCCATTCCGATGGAATCATATGAATGGTTGTTGATTTGAGATCTACAAAGTTCAACGTATTTAGCATTGCCTTGACATATTTAGTCTGACTGATGTGAGCTCCATTGTTAGTTTGCTTCACTTGCAATCCTAAGAAGAAGTTCCATTCTTCATTGAAGACATCTCAAATTCCCTAGTCATTTGAGTCTGAAACTCATTGCACAAATCATAATTAGTTGCACCAAGATAATACCGACAACATAAACTTAAAACTACTAAGGAACAATGTAATATCTACATTACCACTTTCAAATCCTTTTGACATAAAATAAGCTAACATGTCATACCAAGCTTTAGGTGCTTGTTTCAAACCATATAAATCCTTAATTAACTTGAAGACGTGATCATAATAGTTTTTATCCTTAAACCTTGGGTGTTTTTTGATATATACACCTCTATTTATCGGTCCATTAAAAAATGTAGACTTTACATCCATGTGCAATAATTTGAAATCAAATAGATTGGCTATGGAAATCATACGACTAATGGTTTTTAGTCTAGCAACAGTAGCATATGATTCATCATAGTTTTAATTAAATCCCCTTGCCACTATCCTATCATTATTCCTTGTGATTTCACCTAGATCTTTCATTTTGTTACTATACACCCACCAAGTACCGGTGGCAGTCTTACCAGCAAGCAGAGACACCAGCTCACAAACATCAAGTATTTTGAATAGATGCAACTCATCTGTCATTGCCAGTATCAAATCACTTTCTTGGAGTACCTAATGTTTGTAGGCTCAATTGTGGACAATGAGGCATGAAGATCATGATATTATGAGATTGTAGTGGGTTTTCTAGTTCTTAAACCAGTTGAAGCTCCACCAATGATAAGATATCTGGGGGGACTTCTATTCCTCTCTGTCTCATGTTGCTGCAATCTTTATTCTGCTTCTTGTTGAGATTCTGGTTCATGAATATGAGATGCATGATCATCAAGATGTTTAGTTAATTGTTCATCAATAGGGGCAAGATGATGTGAACCATCAGAGGAGGGAAGTTGATTAGCATCGTCTTCTAATTGCTTATCTTCATCATTCTCAAGTTCCAACTGTCCATCGTTTTGCTAAGATATGAAACATTCTCATCATTAATAACATAACTTTCAACACAAGAAACATGAATACATTCCACAACTCTTCTTGTTTCAGGATTGTAACGCCTATATGCTTTTGGATTACCATAATGGCCAATAAAGACATATTAAACAGACTTTGGAGAAAATTTATCCAAGTGGTCTTTATCGTTCAACCAAATTTTTGGTTACTTTACAACCAAAAACATGAAAATAACCAAACTTAAGAGACTTCACTTTTAATAACTCATAAAAGAGATTTTGTCGAATTCTTTCTATGGAAAATTAGGGATAAAGACACAATCTGAAATATTATTAAGGAACAGGACAACTACATATTTTTTATAGGGAGAAGGACAACTGCATAATTTTTATAGCGAGAAGGACAAACAAAATGAATCCCGAAAATCGTGAATCTCCCTAGTGAATCCCGAAATCGGTGAATTTCGATAGTGAATTTTGACAAAGTGAATCCCGAAAATCGGTGAATCCCGACAATGAATTTTGAAAATTAGTGAATTTCGACGGTGAATTTCGGCGGTGAATTTAAACAGTGAATTTCGAACACAAGTGAATTTCGATAGTGGATAAATAGTTTTGTCCTTTATGCAAAAGTTTCAAAAGACTGTCCTTATATTTAATTGATGAAATATTTTTGTCCTTCTCCCTCATTCCCCCTTCTTTCTAATGGTGAACTTATTCACCAAATAACTTGTACAAAATTTAGCTTTAGCCCACAAGAATCTAGGCATTGTGTATTCATTTCATTGTTATAACAGTATCTTAAAGAGTTCTATTCTTCCTTTCAAACTTTCTATGTTGTTGAGGTGTTTTAGGAGCTCATAGTTCATGTTTAATTCTAGAGAATTCACATAAATGAATCACTTAATTAGAATCAACAAACTCTCTCCTATCACTTTTAACAAATGTGACAGTCTAAGTGATCTCTCTATGACTTTTCTTGACTAGAACTTCAAATGATGATGCATTATCACTCTTTTTAGCAAAAATCGGTGTCCATTTATATTACCTTCACGGTCAAATGAAAGACTGTTAGGGGTAATGCCCAAAAAGATGTATTGTTTTAATTAATGTGAAATAATATATTCTAAAAGATCCTTTTATTTTCTTAGTGTTTGCAAACAAGTGACTCTGCAAAAAATCACTGTAACATAAATTTCGTGTTTAATCCCTGAAAATAAACAAGGAAAACACAAAAATTGTAACAAATCGAATTTTTATTAATTTATAAAATAAAAGCAGTTACAATCTCTCTATTCCTTTGATTCTCCTCCTTAATTGTTGACAATTATTGAGCTCCTGGATTTAGTGGAAGATCCTGAATTTTGGTTGAATTCTCCTGAATATGGCGGAAGATCTTGACTTTGGTGGAATTCTCGCGAATATGGCGGAAGATCTTGACTTTGGTTGACTTCTCTCGCAGATGGCGGAAGATCTTGACTTTGGTTGTATTCTCCCGGATATGGCGGAAGAACGTTTGATTTGGGTGGAGATTTGAAGAAGTGCTTTGACTCACCTTCACCCTCCTGATTGGGTTGGAAGATCCTCGAACCTGGTTGAAGAACTCTAGATTTTTTGGTGGATTATCTTCAAGTGATGGTTGAAGAACACCGGATTTGATGGAGAATCTTCAAAGGTCGAAGAACACTTGAATGCTCCTTGTGCTCCCTTGATCTCCTCCTTCTTGGTGCTTGATACTTGAATGGAGTGCTTGATGCTTCCTCTACAATCTTGAATCCTTGTGTGCTTCATTTTCTGTGTCAATACTCTGTGTGTTTTGCAAATGACCAAGACCCTTACATTTATAGTGTTGGATGAGTGTCTTTGAATTGATTTGCATTTAATGCATTTCAAACCCATTAAATGTGTTCAGACTTTTGTTTGATTCCTACAATATTTGTATTTAATGCGTCCAGACTCTCCTGATTGGTTCCCATCATATTTGTATTTAATGCGTCCAAATCTTCTGATTGATTCCCATCATATTAGAAGGTTGACATTTATTATAAATCAGTAAAATCTCCTAATTAATTGGTTTTTAAGAGATTTTATCATTTATTGATTTTTATATTATCTCCTAATATTTAATGTAGAAAATAATATAAAAACATTTAGATTTAAAGGCATGTGTAGTGTGTGATAAATATAATACGTCACACATGTATTTTTTTGCATATCTACATACCATTTAATTATAAATAATTAAATATCTAAGTTTCTTTTAAGAGATTTTAATCAATTATTTATTTTACATTATTCCATAATATATTTTATAATAAATAATATAAAATAAATTTAACTTAGGACAAATATATTATGTGACATATTTGACCTACCACATTATTTTTCGTTTCTACAATCACTAGTGGTACGTTATGTGACCATAAATCTCAATGCATACGACTAATGTAAACGAGGATTGATTTTATAGTGAACTATCTTAAATAGTGAGTCCGTGGTGAAATTGACTCAAATTCACAATATTACAGTCAAACCATCATTAGTGCTCTAAAACACTTGGGAATTCGTACAATCAATTAAATGAGGATGAGAGAAAGGGTGAGTGTAGAGAGAGAGGGTGAGAGAAGGGATAGTTCTTCTTTCAGGAGGCATGCAAGGGAGGCTAAGAGTGGCAGAATGGGCGAAAGGAGGAGCTGGTATGAGGATTTGAAGAAGGTTTTGCATTCCTATTATTTTTCCAACTTCCGGAGGGTCGAAATGAGAAAATCTTATGGAAAGTTTTTTGGAAAATACGGTATGGTCCTGGATGTTTTCATATGCAAGAGGAAGAACGGAAAAGGGAAGAAATTCGGCCTTGTGAGGTTCAAGAAGGAGGGTCTTCATTCTGTGTTGCATAAGAAACTCGAAAACGTATGGATCGATTCTTATAAGGTTTTTCTAAGGTATCAAAGTGAGTATCCTATTAAGGGGATTTTGGCTACAATATTGAAAAGGAGTAATAAGATTAATGCTGCTAATGGTGATTTGAGCAAGTGGAGATCAGATCGATCATCTGAGAAGAGTTATGCCGATGTCACACAAAATAGGAAAATGGAAATCCATATTCAGAATCAAGCAGGCATAGTCTCCGATGGGAAAAAAACCATAGCTTTTGATGAAGCAAAACCTACAACAAAAACCAACCCAGGTACTTCTAAAATTGCTTTGGAATTTTTTTCTAGTGACCTTGAATCACAATGGTTAGACAGATGTGTAATATGCACATTAAAATCTTTGGATGTTGTGGAATCCATTCATTTGGTCCTATCGGAGGAAAGATTTGATAATTGCACAGTTAAGTCGTTGGGAGGTATGTAGATACTCCTTGAATGTGAGAGTTTTAGCCAACGGAACAAGCTTCTTCTTAATGGTATTTCTTGTCTGGGTGAGTGGGTCGATTGGGTTGGTCCATGGTCTAAAGAATCTCATCAGATTGATAGAGTTGTTTGGCTAAATTGAAGAGGCGTACCCTTATGCGTCTGGAATTGGAAAACCTTTCACTCCATTGGTAGCCATTTTGGGGAAGTTTTGCAAGTTGATCACAATATGGAAGCAAAAAGATCTTTGATATCAGGAAGAATTCGTGTTCGGGTAAATTTTGGTGACCATATCTCCAAAAAATTGATGATTAACGTAGATGGTGATCAGGTTTGGATTCATGTGGAAGAAGAATGCCAGACTTTCCATTCGGTTGGATATCCTGCTCCATCTTCCGATCATTCCTCGTCGGAAATCCTAAGCTCCAATGATGAAGAATTTGAAACAAACTCAGACAAGCCATCAGAAGGTTCAGATATCGAGGAAAGATCAAATTTCGTCTTTAATGAAATCGCCTCGAGTCTGAATGCTGCGGCTAGCTAGGGATAATCGAAATTACAGGAAAAAGGTTTTAATCAAAATTTTAATTCTGAGTTGGCTAATAGCTCTTTAGTGTCTAAGCCCATAGCAGCAGAGGGTCCATTTGTCCAAGCCCAAGATAACTCCCATGAAATTACCTATGTACTAGATAGTTTTTGTGGTATCCTGTTGGCCAGGCCCAAGTCCAAGCCCATGGACAATTTCAGAATAAGTCTAATGAAGATATGCTAGTCGAACAGAGCAAAGAATCCTCAGATGTAAGGATAAACTCTCCTGCTGAATCAAAAATTGGCATACAAAAAAAAAAAAAAAAAGCTTTATCTGATGTGATCGGTATTGACTGCACAAAAAGATTACGAAAAAAAGACCTGGAGAAGATGAAGAAGAATGGTAAATTAAAGATCAGAGATGTGGGAGTTTTTCCAATTAATTCGAACTCTGAAGGAAGGGTTACTGATTTCTCCCATCTCAGAATCAAATCTTCGCAATATGACAAATCTTGTTAGAAGATGGCTGGTCGAAAACGATGATGGCAGGAGCGAATCTGAAAAAACAGCAGAATTGGGGAAAATTTTGGGCATTGATTGGAATGAAAAGGGTGTTGCAGGCTCATATTGACCTGCGCATCTTGATCATTTTGATTTCTGATTTTTAGTGACTTTATGAAGATGCTATCTATTAATATAAGAGGACTGGGTTCGGGTTAAAAAAAAATGGTTGAAAGAATTGCCTTTCCTCTCTATTCAAGAAACCAAGGCTTTGTTGATTAATCATATTTTAGTACGATCATTCTGGAAAGACACTGATTTTGATTTTCATTTCAAAGGAGCTATTGGTTTATCAGGTGGGTTACTATGTGTCTGGGATAAGAAAGTGTTTTCGGTTGTTGACGAATTTGAAGGTTCTAGTTTCATCAGTGTTAAAGGAGTGTGAAAAGATTCCAATCAATTGTGCACTTTAATCAATGTGTATGCACCTCAAAATGTGAAGGAAAAAGGATTGCTATGGAAGGAATTGAGTAGATATTTGCAGGAACATGATGGTATGATTTGTATCCATGGGGATTTCAATTCGGTTCGTTACTCAAGGGAGCAAAAAGGATCATATTTTAATCCAAATGATGCGGCTTTATTCAATGAATTCATCGAAGACACGAAGCTGTTGGACTTAAAAATGGGTAGAAGGAAATATACTTGGTACAATAAAGCTGGTTCAAAGATGAGTAGACTTGACAGATTTCTAGTGTCCGATGGATTTCTATCTAATCGGGAAGATGTCTCATTATAGAAGCTCTTGACAGACGTTTATCAGATCATTGCCCACTGCTGATTTCTATTAAAAAAGTCGATTTTGGCTCATTGCCTTTTCGAGTTTTTGATCATTGGTTGGAACATGTTGATTTGGAAGGTGTGGTGAAGAAAAGTTGGCAACAGGAAGTGGACTCATTTATTCTAGGAATTAGATTGAAATTAAAATTGAAACAATTGAAAGAAGATGTAAAAGTTTGGGGTAAGGAAGTTTTTGGGAGTATGATTTCGCAAATTAGACAAGAAGAAAAATTGCTGGGGGAGTTAGATATAATAGCAAAGGAAAAAGAAGCTTAATGAGGAAGAAGAAAATCGTAGAGCTGTAGTTGCTGAATTTTTTTTTAAATTTGGTGCCGTGATGGAAAAAAATGCTCGACAAAAATCAAGGATCAATTGGTTGAAGGAAGGGGACTCAAATTCAAATTTCTTTCACAAATGTGTTAAAGGGAGAGATAGAAAGAATGTCATGCCGGGCCTTTTGGTTAACGGTTCTTGGTTGGAGGATCCTGTTCTAGTCAAAGTTGCGGTTCAAAATTCCTTTGAAGATTTGTATAAGGAAAAGGTACGCTCCAGGCCTATTTTTAATAGCGATCTTTTTGACAAAATATCACTAGATCAAAGTGCTTGGTTTGAAAGAAAATTAACGGAGGAAGAAATAAAAACGGCGGTGTGGTTGTGTGAAGGATCTAAGCCCCCCGGGCCGGATGGCTTCAAATTCAATTTTATAAAAAGATTTTGGGGTATAATGAAAAAAGAATTTTGCGAAGCCATTTTTGAATTTGATGAATCTGCAAGGTTTCACAACGGGTGCACTTCCTCGTTTATTGCTCTGTTGCATAAATCAACTAATCCAGTCGTGATTAAGGACTACCAACCAATTAGTTTGCTTGGATGTTTTTATAAGATTGTAGTAAAAATCTTAGCAGAAAGGTTGAAGGTTGTAATTCCAGTAGTGATTGGTGAAAGTCAATCTGGGTTTGTTAAGAACAGACAAATTTTAGATGGTGTTCTAATTTTGAATGAAGCGGTGGATTATCTAAAAAAAAAGGTATGGCGAGCTTTATTTTTAAAGTAGATTTAGAAAAGGCTTTTGATTGTGTAAATTGGTTTTTCTTGGATAATACTTTGAAAAATATGGGCTTTGGTTTAAAATGGAGGAGATGGATTCGAGGTTGTGTATCGTCGGTTTTGTGGGCGGTAGTCCGTCTAAGGAATTCAATTTGGGTCGGGGTTTAAGGCAGGGCGACCCTTTATCCCCTTTTCTCTTTCTCATTGCGGCAGAAGGGTTGAATGTCCTTATGAAGGAAGCAGTTGCAAAAGAAAAATTCTTTGGGGTTCGTATTGGAAAAGATCAAATTCCAATTTCTCATCTTCAATATGCGGATGATACGGTTTTCATGGGAAAATGGAGTTTTGAAAATGTAAGGAATCTTAAACGGTTTTTGCTTTGCTTTGAGAAGAGCTCGGGGCTCAAAATTAATATGGGAAAAAGCTCGTTGGTAGGGATAAAAGTGCCGGAAAGTGACATTCTCAATGCAGCTGATGTTTTTAAATGTAAGAGAGGTTTGTTGCCTTTTAAATATCTGGGACTATGGGTGTGACAAAATATGAAGAGAAAAAAGGCTTGGGAAGGCATTATTCAGAAATGTAAGGCGAAATTGGGTGCGTGGAAATGGTCTTCTTTATCAGAGGGTGGTAGATTGGTTCTCATTAAAGTCCAAGTTTTTGGTGCTTGGTGCTCTTCCGCTCTTCTTCTTCTCTGTCTACAAGCCTCCTAAATGCGTTTTGAATTTTCTGGAAAGTGTGAGGTTTTCTTTTTTTTGGGGCGGGGTTGGGTCTTCAAAAAAAATTGTGTGGGTTGATTGGAAAAAATTGCAAGCTCCTAAACTTTTAGGGGGAATCGGGGTGGGTAGTCTTAAGGTTCAAAATTTGGCGTTGCTTTGTAAATGGTGGTGGAGGTTTCTTTCAGAAAAAAAATGCTTTGTGGAGGAAAGTATGTGTCAATTTATGGTGTTGAGGGTGCTTGGGAGATGGATGGCATTCGTATGAGGGGAGGGGGGGGGGGGGGGGGGGGGGGTGTGGAAAGGTATTGTAAGTGCGGTTAAAAATACAAGGAGGATTGGGGTTGATCTTTTGGGGTCGGAATGTTGGAAGGTAGTAGGGTGAGATTTTGGGAGGACATATGGGTGGGTAATACCGTAATAGTCCGTTGAAATTAACTTTTCCTAGGCTTTTTCGGCTATCTTTGGTCAAAGGTGTAACAGTAGCAAGTGTGGTAAAATGGGTAGACGGTAGGTGTTCTTTTCTTTGGGCTTGGAGGAGAATTTTGAGGGGGTTCGAGGAGGAGGAAGTAGGTGTGTTGGAGGTTTTAATTAACTCTATTGATGGAAATGCAGGTTCAATTGATAAATTGAGATGGAGCCTTTGTTCAAATGGTGTTTTCTCGGTGGCTTCCTTGCGAAAAAATCTTGAGATGGAATTTTTCAAAAATACATTTTCGGCTAATGAACTGATTTACAGGTGGAACAAACTGTTGCCCTCGAAGGTAAATATTTTCACGTGGAAAGCAAATCTCAAAAGGATCTCTACAAAACCGAACCTTATTAGTCGCGGTATTGCAATTCAGGATTCCTTTTGTCCGTTATGTTACAAGTTTGAGGAAACTGTCAACCATCTTTTATTTGCATGTGATGTGGCGTTAGTGATATGGTCTCATATTCAGAGTTGGTGCATGATTGTTGGACTAAATGCCTTTTCATTTAGTGATATTTGTTTTTTAAAAGCTGGAAATGCGTCGTCAAATGCGGCTTCATGCTTATGGTCAGCTTTAGTTGGTATTACGGCTTGGATAATTTGGTTACATAAAAATAAAGTCATTTTTCAATCACACGTTCTAGACCCAGAGTTGATTTTCAGAGATATTCAGAGATTATCCTTCTCTTGGTTATCAAATTATAAACTTCTAAGAAAGCTGGAGTGGGATGAATGGAAGACAAATCCGATGACTGCAGCAACTTAATTTTTGGAAGACCGATGATGGATCACTTTTTGTTTGGAGAAGAAATGCATCCGGCTTTTGAATTTGTTTTCTTGCGGATGGTTTTCTTTTTACTGTAGCTTGGTTCTCTATTTGATATGATGTTTTGGACAATTTTTGTAATCTTTTAACATCTTGCTGATATATGATAATTTTTTGTTGTTAAAAAAAAGTGCTATAAAACACTTAAAGTGTGACTGCTTGCCGTTGTTGTTGGACTCCTTATTGGCTGCACTTATATGTGAAAGCATTCACAAAGGATTATACTGATAATGGAGCTAAAGATTTCGATCTTTGGAGCTTAATTCTTGTGAATAATATGGAACAGGCTTGGATAGAGGTCGCAACACCTTATGTAGATGAGGCACCGGCGGAAGATTGTGGAATCTATTAGCTTCATCATCATCTCCATTGTTGGTACAAAACTGTACAACCCCTCTTTGTTACTTGAGTAGTGATAGTGCCACGACAAAATGACCATAACAAAGTACCACAACACACTTTTGAATCATCATAATGGGTCCCATAAAGATCAATAGTGTAAAAGTGTGTTGTGGTACTTTGTTGTGACTATTTTGTTGTGGCACAAACATTTCTTTTGTTGGATCTAGTTTATATTTAGTAAAATGAGTTTTGGAATCCGTATTTTGATGCTTCATCAAATTTTTTTCTACCGTTACTCTTTGTATGATGAAACTATGATATTACCGGATCTTTTTCATGTTTCCAGAGGCATTGCCGCTACTGAAGTTACGGTGGCGATACCGAAGTTGCGGCAGCACGAATGCTGTGGTGGTGCTGATCTTGGGTCTGATCCGATTTTCGGATCAATAAACTGGGTATATCAAAACCAACAAAAACATATCATAAAATTGACTTAAATCACCGAGACGTGCATACCAATCAGTGAGTCCTACATTTTTATTACGAGTATGAAACCACGTTGTATCATTTATTGTAACAGTTGTTGTGACAGTAATGTCATCATCAATGTTATGTTCAATAAAGTTAAAAATGTGTCGTGTATTTTTTTTTAATCAACGTTCCGTGGTGGATATATCTTGTGATATGTGAACATACTTGTCCAATGATGTCGATCAAGTCTTGCTTTTCGCTTATTGGATGTTAGGCCAACTTTGAAAACATATACACGTGCAAGCGTTTAACCTTCAAAATACTTTGGGCAAGAGCCATACCCTAGTGGTTTATATCCAGACTCCGGTGGTTGGAGACCCGGGTTCGACTTTCCCATTTTTTTCGTTTCCGGCAAAAAAAAAAAAAAAAAAAAAAAAAATCTTCAATATACTTTTCTATATATATGTGGCATGTATACTGTCAAATTTGTCTAAAACTTCTCATCAATCCAACATTCTAAACTTGTCATGGCTGCAAATAGAGTTGGTTTCATTGCCTTCCTCCTTTTCGGTGAGTCTCTTCCCATCAAGTATGAAGTGTATTATGGCTCAATTGCTGTGGAAAACACTCATTAACCCTCCCCAAAATTAAAATTCACACATATTTTTTCATAGATACACACGATATATATACATATATGTTTGTTTTTTTTTTTACGGAAACATAGTATAACACACGCACACCCTTGCCCTGAATAGCTTTCTAACGTTGTATTGTTTTTTTGTTGAAAAATTGTAGCTACCATTCTGATGGGATTCAACATAAAAGCACTCTTGACTGCTTGCATTCCTAAAGGATACTACATGACTTGTCCTTCTACTGGCTGCCAGCACCTTCAGCCAACATGCTACTGCCCTCAACCCGCCACGGGTTGCAAGATATTCAATTCTTCTACCGGATCTCAGATTTGTACGACTAACTGAGTATTACAGGCTCACATGGCTGTATATTGATGTTTGAATAAAGCTTCGTCTTGTTGTTTTGAAGCATTTATATATGTGTATCAAATTACGAGCTTGAAGGGCTTCTGGTATAGCAATTAGACATGATAATTGATATACCTCTTGAATAAAGTGTATCATTGATATGGTAATGTCAATTACCTTGTCGTAGTGAATATTTTGTACAAACACTCAAGACTAATGAATTGATTTTAAACAAAACGAAAAGGAGTTTCATTATCTGAAAGAACAATTCAACTTCCGGTGGAAACAATATTGTAAACTACTAACTTCTAACTCACTTTCATTAACCCTATAAAAAACTCATCATTAAACCATTGGATGATACAAAAAGGCTCATCTGCGAGGGGTGCCCCCCCCCCCCCCCCCTCGATTTCTGTGACAACCATTGGTTTTATAGAATATTTCAGATGGTCTTTGCTTTGTTGTAGCATGCGTCTCAGTGCTTTGGTGGTTAACTGCTGCGCAAATTTGCCAGAATGCTGCGTTCGAATCCTGTCTTCTACATTTAATTTTTATTTTTTTTCCCCTTTAAACCTCTCCAGTGACCTTATCTTAAAAACCAAACCACGGACAAACAATGATATTTTATTATTCACAAAAGGTTACTCAGATGTTACAATTACTTTGGTATTTATAGGCCTTAAGGAAACAAACTCTAACTGCCATAACACCCAAATCAAGCAATAATTGAAATACCCCATACGTAACCTAACTACAAACGGATAACCCATACAGACGTGTTCACCAAGTAACGCTGAGAACCAACTCAGCTAAGTTGAACACCAGACTCAGTAGACGATCACCCTGCTGACTTCATAACCGAACTCAGGACTCAGCAGCAGTTGGCTCCATTCAGCTGACCAATGGGCTTCCACACAGATTCAGCTGCATAGTTCATGTCACCATTACAAATCACGACTTTGACTTGAACTTCATGCAGACAGACAGACCATATGCACAACCAAGTGCCAGACTTCCTCATTTCTTCAAATTTGAATATCTCAGTAGAATCTGACTTCATCTGAGTAATCAAAATTCAGATTAACAGCTCTGGATGTTTACTAAGTCCATACACAGCTGAAACTTACTGTTTGGAACATATTTAGTGAACATATCAGCAGAGTTGACATTAGTGTTGGTCTTCTTCACCTTGATCCTCCATTCATTCCTCAAGAAATGGTATCTCACATCATTGTGCTTGGTTCTCTCATGATGAACCAGATCTTTAGCCAAACATACTGCACATAAAGTGTCACATACATCTGAGCTTGATCTTGATGCATACTCAGATCGTTAACTAGCCTTTTAACCATATTGCCTTCTTTGCAGCTTCTGTCAGTGCCGTATACTATGTCTCGGTAGTAGGTAATGTCACTGTTGCCTATAAAATTTCCTTCCAACTCACCACATAACCACCCAAAGTGAACACATACCTAGTCATAGATCTCTTGTTGTCCACATCAACATCATAATCAGAATCACAATACCTTATGACCAGACATTGAGCACCACCTCCATAAATGAGTCCAACATCAGAAGTACCCCTAAGGTACCTAAACACCATCTTCAGAGCATTCCAATGTTCTTTTCCAGGATGATCCATAAACCAACATTGATTTTGAGCTAGACCAGTGCTAGTGCACCATTGCATACATCAGACTACCCACTGCACTAGCATATGGAACTCTTGACATGTATTTTTTTCTCCTCAGCTGATTGTGGAGCAAACATTGGAGTGTCCATAGTTTGGCATTGCATAAACTTGGATAATCGGATATAGTCTACCCTTCCCTTGCTTTCTATCTCTATAGCCACTAAGGATATGAAATCTCTTGACATGTTAAAGGACTTTTTACTCATGTTACCAATCGGAAGAGAAGCCAAGATCTTCCGATGTGTTCTCCAAACGGCGGTTGGTGCAAACAGAACTCACTTTATATAGGAGAGTAATCCTTGTCCTCCAAGGATTAAATAATTAAGAGATAATTATTACATTAATCCTTTATTCCAAATAAAAGATAAATAAAATGATTATCCCAAACAAATTAGGATAAATCATATTATTATCTTATTCCATGAATTATCATTTAACAAATTAAAGATAAATCACATGTCAAATAATTATCCAAGAAAACTAATTTCCCTCTAATTAAATAACACATTGGCGCCACCTTTAGGGTTTCCAAGCCCACATAAAATGTCTTTTATGTGTATTATATTATTTAGCCCAACTAAATAATATCTATGCATATCAATTAATTAGCCCAGCCAATTAATTATCACTGAGGCCCAAATAACAAGATTATTAGTCCGAATTACAGAAGTCACATCGGGGACCATGGACCTATAACCAGTAGCTCCAATAATTAATTATTCATCGAACCGAATAAGTACATTAATTATTAATTTCGGGATTACGCCACCATAAACCCGAAACTGAACTCTACCGATTATAGATGTATACTTATACTCAACCCATAGAGTGAATAAACGTCCATTGATATAATCACTACATACGGATTAACCCTCCATAGACTGTCCATTCTAAGTGGGAAGTCTCCGTGAACCCGACTCAGAATATCTTATCCTTATTTACCATTAACCCCCTAGTGATCAATTAGTTCACATATCGACTAGTAGCTAATTAGTCTAAATATGAACTCGGCCGATCGATCACTTTCTTAGGGCTAACAAATAAGGGGACTGTGTCTCTACTTCCCGCGGAAGGAATGGATTCCATGTTTGTGAAAATCGAACTACTCACTCATCCGGAGATAGTGCCAATGAGAAGTGGCTTGGAACACATATTTAAGTGAACCGTAACTAACACATCAAACACTACCCCGGGACAAGCGGCACCACAGTGAGCACCTCGGGATTAAGGTTGATCCATATATGATCATCTAATGATTTAATAAGATTCCTCGATTACGGAATTATACCGAGAAATTCGGATTAAATCGGTCCGATCTATATGAATGCCATCGTATATAAATGCCCCACGTAGGTACCCTCTACCGACAACCGGATAAGACTATCACACCCTAAGGTGTTCGGGCGCATTATTGGTGTTTTAATCAAGAGACCCTAAACTCGATTAAGTTCACCACGGACTAACAGCTTTAAGTATATCACCACTAACTCAATCCTCACGTGCATGCCATACACCGAGTTAAGCGGTTACATACGATACACTTAGGGTTTGCGACGGTGTATTACTTACAAGCACAAAGCAAGTAATAAGGTAAGATAAATTAAATGTCATAAAAAACAATTACACAAATTGTCTTTCGGGCACTACACCTAACAATCTCCCACTTGCACGAAATGACAAGTAATGATTGTTTTTAGAGCACACCCTTTCTCATCTTATTCACAACACTCTCCCACTTGCTCTAAAAGCGGATGAGATATATTCCTCAGCCGCACCCTCCAAGCACTAGACTTGGTACACCGATCGGTTTGGTTGTCGGCCCGAGACGATCTTTAAGATCGAAACGTTGCCGGTCCATCTAATCGGGCGGTACTCTCTCTCAATATGCTTTTGACCTCTAAAGGATCGAGAAAATCCTTCTAAGCTATCTCTTCATTGTTTTCACAACAAAGTGATATCGGCTCACTAGACCTGGAATTACTCCCAGATCAGAAAGGAAATTCTTAAGCCATATCGCCACTTTAGCTGCTCCGAAAGCTGCTACGTATTTGATTAACTAAAATCGAATTGGCGGTTCTGGATTTCTCCAGACTATTGCCCCATCACAATGAGTAAACACTGTTCCCGAGATCGTCCCAACAATCATCCTTAATCTGACTATAAGTCAGAATCAGTGTGGTCAACCATATTCAAGTTTGCACCTAAATATACAAGCATATTATTCCTCGTTCTTCAAAGATACTTGAGGACGCACTAAAATGCTTTTCAATGCACGAATCCGAGATTCGACTACTATTGACTTGTGATAACCTGACTTGCCGTTATCCAAGAGAGTCTCTATCCCATTTTCTCTTTATCCGGAGATTTAGAGAATCATTCCTGAGATTTAAGGTAGGACTACTCTTGTTGAATGTTGCATACGTATATGCATGATCATCTTAACCAATAAGATGGATGGGATAGCCAATGACTCATTCTTGTGAATTTGACCGAATCAAATTCTTAGAATATAGTCCAATTCTCTCATCCAGAGAATCTTGGCGTGTCGATTTCCGACTTCGTATAGCACACCCATGTTGTTTCCAACCGTTTTAGTGTTATCATTTATGAACACTAATACTACTACTACATTACCAATATTGATATCCAGTCTACGAAAAACTTATCAATATTTTGGTCAAGTCCACATATTTTAAAACATGTGACTTTTAAATGACCGAGAGGTTCTCTTAAATCCACAAAGGATATAAGCCATGGCAGGCCTCCTACCAAAGGTTCTTTCTGAATGAATTAAGATATCGTTAGTCTCGCAAAAAAAAGGTCTTAGGGAATCACCCCTATCTTCTGCTTTGTAACGAATCCGTTATTCATTCTTAGCTAAAACCCTTCTGTTCTGAATGAATTCAGATTCTGTTGTTCGGCAAGAAAGTCTCAGGGAATCACCCCTATTTTCTACTTTCTAACGAAATCTAGCAAGACTGAGTGGTGAGAGAGTTCAAGGTCTGGTTAACTCTCTACTTGTCAGGGAATCACCCCTATACCACTCAACTTTGTGCTGAAAGTTTAAACTTTCCTATTCATTCGACTCTTTTCCGTGTAGATCCAATTGCTCCCACTGGGCCTGAGACACTCAGGTGGTTCTACAAGAGGCTGAACAGATCTGGAGTACCAAAACTCCATTCACAGGGTTAAGGTTTTCAAACCAACCTCTATAATCAGAATCCTATACAGCCCACCAAGAGCCATAGGTTATCAATCACCCCAGCAGATTATAAAGTCCACAAAATCACAATGGGTCAACGGTTAAACCATACTCCCACTGTGTCTTGGGTGGATTGACATTCTGATCTAGTAGTATTTATCAGTGTAATCACCAACAACTAATGTTGGACGTGGTCCGATTAAATCAGATAGTAACTACCTTTGGGTAACCGTACTCCAAGGTTTAAGGTCATTTCTTATAGATTCTATCGAAGGCTTGTGACAGTTCAACCGTCACTTTCGATCTCAAGAATCTTATAATCAACCTTCACTCGTCTCATTAAGATATTTCACGAACAAATCACAATCCGAACGTATGCGCAAAATCCCATGTCCTACCTTCAAGCATTAAATGCTAAATGCCTACATTTACGGATGTGGTGTGAACCGAATTCACTCCTTATCCATAAACTCACTAGCATCTTCTTGGTTTACATAATAATGTTAACCGTTATTTTGCAACGAATTATCTTAATCGAGTTTAGCAGTGTATTGTAGCATATCAATAACTATATAGGGCAAGTCTATGGTTTCTTCCTCAGTGAGAAACATTCCACTAGGAGGCAGGCCGAGCATCAGTCCCAAGACTATGCGATAGCCTATTTCTGAGCATGGAATACTCTATTCTCTGCTAAAATCAGAGACACCTCCTCGTATTCTTTCGATAAACCAACCAGTGTTTTGAGTAGTTATCAGACAGAATGTCACCACTCAAAATCTCCCACTAGCTTGTATCTCTCACTAGACCCCGAAGGTCATGGTGAACAAGCTATGTTACCCTTCAAAACTATTACCCTTTCCCGATTGAAAGGAAACTTAGTCATTGTTCCTTTGAGATAGTGTTCCAAGACCGGGAGATAGGAATCACCCTTAGCCGATCGGCGGGTCTTGTCTCTAGGATATATGCACTAATTAATAGATATTGAAAGGTCGTTTATCTTAATACGGAAACCTTTTACCTTTAATAGTTTTAGATGTGTTACACATACTTATTCAAATTTTCTAAGTGGTTCGACTTTATCAAACAAAAGTCCGAGTCTCGGATTCGTACTACAAATGTCATATTCACTTTCTATGAGGCAACAATATATCGAGTTGAAAGTGAATCCAATTGTTTCAACGAATCCGTAAACGTAAAAATAAATTTTTCTCGTGATATTCAAGGATAGAATCCGAAATTCATTTCCTTATATCACTCCCACTATTCTAGCCGAAATTACGCCGTTGTTACTTTATTAATGCACAGCTTCATTGTTCTTCCAAAGAACTAAGCCACTGAATCAAGTTACTCGGTTAAGAAAGTCGCTAAGGATTCATTGGTTAGTGATCCGAAATCACTTTCCTTATCCTATACTTTCTTTAATTAATGTTTCGGTTTAGCCTCAAAACTTTAGTTAAGATGATTAACACTTATAGACATTCTTTCCCATTCTTAACTTTCCTTAAAAGGAAATAGTCTCGAACTAGCAGTTCGTTTGAGTAGACACTACTCGTGAACTGTGGGATGTCTAATGAAAGTGTTACCCAGTGGGACTGATTTTCTAATAAATTAGAAAAAAAATAATATAAAAGCTCCCACTAGTTTATCGGTTCCAAATACCGTCTAACTAGCGACACTTTAATTTATGATTCTCCAATTTTTCTATCAGAAAATTTCTCGTGTAGACACTACACAATTCACTAGAAGAATTTTATCGTCCCAATCATCTTTCAAACTAACTACGGTTGTCTCTCGTACTGCACGAGTGACAGCAGTGACATGCCTATTTACGTCACTTAAGTTTTGAAGGCTTCAAGAGAAATATCTCTTCCGAAAAATTAATCGCATGTGAGATTAATAAATACAACGTTCTAGTTACTTACCACTTTTTAACGAAGTCATTACTAGTCAATTTTACACTAGCAGTCTAGCACCTTAGAGAGATATATATAACAGTTGTAAATAAAATTGACAGAAAATAAATCCAAATCATACACTACTAAAATTTTAGAACATAAACTAAGTACTTATAGTCTATCCTACCGTTCCAAGGATTTAATCTAATGCCTCGGTGCCGCCTTAGGGTAGGTCAAAGAGGTTTCGATTAATATTGAAGATCAGATTGAGAATCGAACATCTCATTTGTGATCGTCAATCACCTTTCCTTTTTCAGCCAAGGTACTACCAAAAATACCCTTTATGAGTGTGACCTACTTGTCTCGGATTTTTAGGTAGACCCCGAGTGTGCCGCCTTAGGGTCGATCAGTGACCCGACGAGTACCCAAAATCCTATCATTTCGGAGACCAAGCCTTGAATTTTGATAGCGGTGAAGGCCTTCCTTAGGGAGGCCGGTCCCGAGCCGGCACGAGGCGTCACCATTCTCTCACGTTGCTTGTGTCAACAAGTAGAGGCCGTGGGGTCGGCCGTCGCCTCTCCCGCTCCCACTCAATATTTTGAAAAAGTGGTGGGTTTACGATCACGTATTTGGACTTGATGTTACATTAAGGAACAATAAATCATAGGCCCGAATGTTGTCGGTTATGTGGGCTAGCCCACCCGACCTATTCGTTAGAACATATGTGGCCGTCGGACGGGTCAAGGCTAGGAGAGGTCCGTTGAGCCGTAGTGGCTCTTCGGATGGCTCGGTGTGCCGGACCCCCGTGCAAACGCCACACGTGGAGGGTGAAGTCGATTGAGCCGTAGCTACGTTGACCACCCAACCGTGGTTAAACCACTTTCGAACCTGTTTGCCCGTGATTATCCAATCCTTAAACATCAAACTTTCACGTAGACACTACGGAACAAAAACGTAATCTCGTCTTAGGTAAGGTGGAATTCACCGAGAATCCAACACCTTAACCACGAGGTTTCGGGATTTTACTCCTTATGCTTTCGTAGAGTGGGATTCACCGAGAATCCATCACCCAACCTCGACGATTGAAAAAAACCCGTGTTCCTCGGTTTTTACCCTAATTAGTTTCTAATTAATATCAAACAATTAATTAAAACTAATCGTGTGTTTTATACATGCCTAACTAATTCCTCGAATTAATTTCTACATGTATGCATATTGAGTGGAATTCATGATATGATGCATGTCATGACAATTTTCCGATCTACTCATACAATCTACACATGTATACTAGTGCGGAAAATAAACACCGAGATGGACCGTTGGCACCCCCGTATCTAATCTATTAGAAAATAAATAACCAAAACCCTAACTAGGGTTTACTTCTTTCTAACATAATCTGCAGCTGTTTAAAATCTTCGACGATCGGCAAACCAAACGAACTCGGATCGCGACGAAACTTTCCAGATCTGTTCCTCACTCCTTGGTCTTCATTATGGACGGTTGGATCGGAGCTTTGACTTGTCAATCTGCTCCAGTGAGCCGCCCAACTTGCTGCTGAATCTAACTTTTACAGCAGCGCATCAATGACTTTCGGAGGCCGATTGGGAATCGAGATGAATCCCGATCGACCTGAAATTTTTATCCCTCGTCAATAAGTCCACGGTTATCAATCTGACAGGTCGGATTTACGTTTCAACGGTCCAAACTCTTCCAGAAATTCGAAGAAGTCACAGCTAGGGTTTCTGTGAATCCTGTGTTTTTCTGTTACAGCAGCCACTTCATTGCAACTAACGGATATTGAGACGAACTCCGATCGACGCCAAATTTTGTGGGATTGTTCATCATCTTCCAATTCTGATTCTGACCGGAGGGATCATCTTTTCAACGGTTCGATCAACGGGAAAAACGAAATAACTAGACAGCTACTAAACAGATCTATTTTCTGGAAATTAAAATTGCAACAACAAATAAATTACATAATTTCCTATACTCATTTGAACGAATTTTCTTCGTTTATATGAGTTTACAATAGATCTAACGGGTAAACAGTGTCAACCCCCAATCCATCTCTTCAACCATAGCAATTAATCATTATCAATGCATAAAACAATAAATAAAATTTACCTACATGCAATTCCACTCCTTTAAATCGTTCAATTATGATTATGACTATATAAATCGTGGAACCTGGCTCTGATACCACATGAAGGATGCAGGTTCTTAGATCTAAACGAGTTAGATCTACGCGCAGCGGATAGATCACGACTTATATATCACAATACATAGTTAAAGGACTTAAACTACTATAAGGGGGTTAAGATCATGTTACCAATAGTAGGAAGAGAAGCCAAGATCTTCCGATGTGTTCTCCAAACAGCGGTTGGTGGACACCCATCTTGATACACGAGCCTCCTTGATATGCAACACCAAGAAAAACTTAGAGTTTTTCTTCTTCTAAAACCCAAGACAAGAAAACTAATTATTTCTTTCTTTTTTGCTATAGTGGTCGAAATTTGCCAATGTTAAGGCTTGGAGAACTCTCTTTATATAGGAGAGTAATCCTTGTCCTCCAAGGATTAAATAATTAAGAGATAATTATTACATTAATCCTTTATTCCAAATAAAAGATAAATAAAATGATTATCCCAAACAAATTAGGATAAATCATATTATTATCTTATATTCCATGAATTATCATTTAACAAATAAAAGATAAATCACATGTCAAATAATTATCCAAGAAAACTAATTTCCCTCTAATTAAATAACACATTGGCGCCACCTTTAGGGTTTCCAAGCCCACATAAAATGTCTTTTATGTGTATTATATTATTTAGCCTAACTAAATAATATCTATGCATATCAATTAATTAGCCCAGCCAATTAATTATCACTGAGGCCCAAATAACAAGATTATTAGTCCGAATTACAGAAGCCACATCGGGGACCATGGACCTATAACCAGTAGCTCCAATAATTAATTATTCATCGAACCGAATAAGTACATTAATTATTAATTTCGGGATTACGCCACCATAAACCCGAAACTGAACTCTACCGATTATAGATGTATACTTATACTCAACCCATAGAGTGAATAAGCGTCCATTGATATAATCACTACATACGGATTAACCCTCCATAGACTGTCCATTCTGAGTGGGAAGTCTCCGTGAACCCGACTCAGAATATCTTATCCTTATTTACCATTAACCCCCTAGTGATCAATTAGTTCACATATCTGACTAGTAGCTAATTAGTCTAAATATGAACTCGGCCGATCGATCACTTTCTTAGGGCTAACAAATAAGGGGGATCGTCTCTCTACTTCCCGCGAGAAGGAATGGATTCCATGTCCGTGAAAATCGAACTACTCACTCATCCGGAGATAGTGCCAATGAGAAGTGGCTTGGAACACATATTTAAGTGAACCGTAACTAACACACCAAACACTACCCCGGGACAAGGCAAGACCACCCCGTGATCACCTCGGGATTAAGGTTGATCCATATATGATCATCTAATGATTTAATAAGATTCCTCGATTACGGAATTATACCGAGAAATTCGATTAAATCGGTCCGATCCTATATGAATGCCGTCATATATAAATGCCCCACGTAGGTACCCTCTACCGACAACCCGGATAAGACTATCACACCCAAGGTGTTGTGGGCGCATTATTGGTGTTTTAATCAAGAGACCCTAAACTCGATTAAGTTCACCACGGACTAACAGCTTTAAGTATATCACCACTAACTCAATCCTCACGTGCATGCCATACACTGAGTTAAGCGGTTACATACTGATACACTTAGGGTTTGCAGCAGTGTATTACTTACAAGCACAAAGCAAGTAATAAGGTAAGATAAATTATGTCATAAAAAACAATTACACAAATTGTCTTTCGGGCACTACACCTAACATCTCCATCCCCAAAATTTTCTTTGCTTCCCCTAAATCCTTCATCTCAAATTCAACATTGAGAAGATTCTTCTGATCTTGAATATCAGAATTATTCACAGCAACTATCAACATATTATCCACATGCATAACTAGATAGATGATTGAAGCTTGTTATGATGCACACAACAATCATATGGACTTCTATTATAGCCCATCCTGGATCATATAGATGTCAAACTTCTTATACCACTGCCTTGGAGCCTGTTTGAGTCCATACAAGGACTTCCTCAGCTTACAAACATCCCTATGTAGAAAAGTTGTCTTCACATCTATATATATATATATATATATATATCTTTACACATCAAGATTTTGATGTGCCACTACTGATAGTAACACTCTGATGGAAGGGTGTCTGATTACTAGTGAGAATATCTCATCACAATCCACCCTTACTTCTGACTGAATCCTCTGGCAACCAAACGTGCCTTGTACATTATGCCATTAGCTAGTGATATCAATTCTTTTTATTGAACATCCATTTGCAGCTAGCTACCCTTCTCCCCTATGGTTGTTTGAATAGATCCTAAGTCTCATTATTCTAAAGTGACTCCATTTCATCCCTCATGGCAACAAGCCATTGAGATGCCTCTGAATATATCACAGCTTCTCAGAATATTCATTCTCAGTGAGGATGAACAGATCTGAGCATGCCTTAGCATTGCCAGTTATCTTTTGTGAGGAATGATCCTAAAAGATGCATTTGTTAGCCGAGAATACAACATCCCGGTTTAGATCATGAGTTATTTTACTAACAAAAATCAAGTTGCAATCAAGTTTTGGGACATAGAGGACATCTTTTAACACAAAGGTGTCAGAGATGTGAATATCCCCACTCCTTGTGCAAAAGAGATAGATCCATCAGCAATTTTGATTTGGTAGATATAGTTGCAAGATTTAAATTTAGCAAAAAGACTCTTATTACCATTCATATGAGAAGAAGCCCCTGAGTCAATGATCCAAGGGTTTCTTCTCAAGTCTGATTCACTAAGAGAAGAAACATCTGACTGAGCATGTAGCAGTTTCCTTTTGGGTAGTCCCAGATACAGTCTGAATCAGAAAGGTTTTAAGGGCCTCAACCTGATCCATAGTGAATGTGGGACCATATTTATTCTCCTCAGACACAAGTCTCCCATGGCTTTCTTTACTGGTTCGTTTAGGAGACTTCCAGATTTCAGGCTTGCCATGAATCTCCCAGCAGGTTTCCCTTGTGTGATTTGTCCTCTTGCAGTGATCACACCATAGCTTGTCCTTCTGTTTTTGCTATTTTGATTCTATGTAGCAGGGTTCTTAGAAGAAGGTTCACTGCCATCAGTAGACTTTCCATGTGTCAGCAGAGCAGAACCTTCAATCATAGCATTGGAATTTGATGGGAGTCAACTTTTCTATAATTTTATGTGAATTTTACCCATTGTTTGTAGCATATTCGATGTACTTTTGGGATAGTTGGGTGGTTTTTATAAGCACATTTCACCACGGTTCGATTCACAGACGAAAGACGTTTATGTCCGGAAATCTCTTTATTTCGGGTGGTTTGTGTGTGTTTTATTGGCTTTTGTCATGCTTCGGTTTGTGGTTTATTTTGTTACAAATATAACATGATAAAAGGCGTGACAAGGAGCGCAGCTTGATGAGAATCGATAGAAACGGAGCTCGGAAGTTAAAAATGACACGAGATAAAAATTCGAGATAAAAATCATTATTTATCATCGTTTATCAAAAAAAAAAAAAAAAAAAAAAAAAAAAAATAATAATAATAATAATAATAATAATAATATCATCATCTCAGGTTCAAGCTTGATGAATGAGGCCTGCACCTTTCTCATTGGCTATTTCTATTCCATCTCGGCAGTACACGCGTAGTCTACCACTATTTGAGGCTCACACCTCATTTGGTCCCTTTTATAATTTTAAAAAAAAAAAAAAAAAAAAACCAAAAGGCATATCAAATCAGGCGTGCATACAGAAGGGTCCACACCTATTTGCATTTTATTAAAGTGGACGAAAAGGAGAAAGACCGAGGCGGACGTGTTTGGGGAATTTCCGGAATAAATTAGGTCGGCAATTGTAGTACAAAAAAGCCACCTAGGTTAAATTTTGACACAACTTTGATATTAGAATTTTATTTTTCTGCTGCACAATTTTTCTTACCCTTACAAATAAATCTAGGTTTGTTTTTCTCTGCAATCTTCTTCAAGAACAGCCGCACTATTTATTTTTATTTTGCGATTGATGCATAACGAATTGACGATTGGAATGCAGATTGCTACAGTTTTTTTTGGTAATTTTATTTCAATCTTTTTATCATGTCTATTAGTGATTTTTTCATGAATTTGCTTTTATTTGTATTATGCATAGCTAAATTTATTATAGCTAGATTATATGATGGAATTATGAAATTGATACATAAACGATGATCAAGAGATGAGTAGAGCTGAAAAATTAAATCTTTTGAGTTGTTGGGTCCTAAAATTTGATCTTAATGAATTAAACTGATCTTTTGATTCATGATTCCACACACGATCTTTATAAATGTATTTTGCGAGGGATTGTGCGAACTAGAATTTTAGGATTGCCATGCACGAACTAGTTGAGTTTTTCGCAGCCTGTTCTTTGGTAAGGTTTTTCTAGCTAAGCCATGAACTCAATGGATGCGGAGCATCTCATAGTTCTTAATCATATTAGGTCAATTAAATCCCATAGAGGAGACTGTTGAACCAAATATAGGGTAACTAGGTTGTGGTATTAGCGCCTAGGGACCAGTTTAGGAGATTGCACCCACAACACATTCATTAGAAACTATTGGTTGGCTGGTAGGTTAAGGCTCGTCCTTAGTGATTCGGTAAGGTGTTAAGAGTAGTGTTCTTGACAATAATTTAGCTATTCCTTTATTCATATATTTTAAAGTCATTTTTTATTTTCTTAGCTATAGTTTATTACTTCCACCAATATTTATGAGCCTGAACTAGATACAAAACTCATTGTGATACTTGATGATATATCCGAACCGGAATAGTGCCATGTTCATCTAGATTGGGCCAACTATCATGGCCCAATAACAAAGATATAGGGCCTCTTTCCCCTCTGTCCGCGATCATAAGCCGGATCCTACCCACTATTCGTAAGCCGGGTCCTATCCGCCAACAGTAAGCCGGATCCTGTCCGATGGTCGTAAGCCGGACTCCACCTCCCCGTGTGATTTCTACCCATATAGTCAAGATGATTTCAAGACAAGACATATACGAGGTCGCTGTTCGCCAGTCATAAGGATAAATATGAGTTCTCGCTGCTCGCCATGCTTATCTCGCCAGCTGGCTAATCTAGATAGCTGGCTAGGCCACTTGTATTGCATGCATGTTCACCTATAATTATGTATTCTTAATTGTCTTGTCATGAACAGTAAATCGACATAGTTTTAGCCTATATATATGGGATCACAATGTAATACAAAGGATCCAAGAATTAATACACAGAGAGCTACTCTGTCAATTTGTCGACTCATTAACGTGTTCTTCACCTAACGCTTATCCAACTGTATTGTTCTTTCACACCGCCATATACAATCCGGAAAAATCACATATACAAAGCCTTATATCCTCAAGATAAACATTGTTGCCACAAACATGATATTATATGCAATATCACTTGACAAATTCCTCGTGGGACACGACTTTGCTCGCCGTTGTAGTACAACCGACCCGGTACTCTGCCAGTTAAAGTTGGTTGACTATAATATGGCCATAAAGTTTTCTTGCGCCATAGCCGGGGAATCGGTCAATATCAATAAATCATTTGAGTATTTACGATTAGGTCGTTTTTATTTTACTGTTTTCGTGTTGTTTTGGTGATTTCAGTGTATGATCCGAAGTTCCAAGGAACCACTACTTCCTTTGAATCCGGAGATTGAAGCATTTGCGAGACATCAGAACAGTGTGAGAAAAAAAAGAAGTCAGTTGGAGAAG
This sequence comes from Gentiana straminea, assembly GCA_036785695.1. NCBI lineage: Eukaryota > Viridiplantae > Streptophyta > Magnoliopsida > Gentianales > Gentianaceae > Gentiana > Gentiana straminea. The sequence continues at coordinate 453,526 of JAVUPR010000300.1, read as the reverse complement.
CATCGACATCATTTATTGAGTTAGAATCTGAATCAGAAGAATTAGAAATGACTTCGGGAAGTGGTGATTTAACGAATTTACATGTTCGAGATGGGACTGAAGATAGGTTGCAGTTAGACCCGACGCTTACTCCCGAGGATCGGGAATACAGAACTTAAATAGAGAGCCCATTCAAAATCCAAAGGCACCGACTATTGGGACCAAACCCTATCCGTCTCCACCCAAAAACAATTTGGAAATTAAACGGATGGTGGTATCTTAAACGACGGTCAAGTCCGACAAAAACAACAAGCGAGCCGAGTCGAGTCGATACTCTCAACTCGAGCTCGACTCGACTAAAAAAGTTCGGTCGAAACTCGGCTCGAGCTCGATCGAGCCATAAAAATCAAGATCGAACTCGACTCGCTAAGTACTGATAAAGCTCGACTCGACTCGTAAGCTCGATTATTATCCTAGAATTTATTTAATTTTTAACGAAATATGGTAAATTCAAGCTCGGCTCGTCTAATACTCGACTCGAATAATATTTTTTAATAATAAAAAATAATATTTATAATAAATTAAATTAATTAAATAATTATTTAATCAAGCTCGATTAAGCTCGCGAGCTACTCGATTACTATATTTTAAAACTCGAGCTCGGCTCGGTTAATTATTCGAGTAGCTCGACTCGAGCTCGAACTCGAAAAAAACCGAATCGAGTCGATCTCTCTTGCGAGTCGAGTAGTAACTTCGAGTAGCCCAACTCATTTACAGCCGGGTAAGTCAACTGAGGACCCCATTCAGTTTTTGAACCATTTCATGCAATTTTGCCGGACAGTGAAAATGAACGGTGTTTCTGGGCAACCGATACGAATGTTATTGTTTCCATTTACATTGAAAGAGGCCGCAAGAGCATGGTTTGAGTCACTTCCGCATGATTCCCTACACACCGGGGATCAAGTGACTTCAAAGTTCTTATTGAAGTATTGCCCCCTCTCCAGAACATTAGACATAAAGGCCGATATTGCAAATTTCGAGCAGTTAGATATGGAGAGTATGCATGAAGCATGGGATAGATTTAATTCAATGTTGAGGAAGTGTCCGCATCATGGGTTAGAGGCATGGAATCGGTACATCTTTTTTTATGGTGGATTGTGAGAAACTGATCAGTCGAACTTGAATCAAAGCATGTGGAGGTGATATGATGAGTATGCAACCGGATGTTGCATTGGCTACTATGGAGAGAGTTGCAGAGAGCAATAGGCTATGGAAGATGGGCAAGAGAGTTTCAAGAAAGCCGATTGGCTCTGTTGATCGAGTCGAGCCAAGTGAGGAAATTATGAGGATGCAAGCTGAAGTGGCGGATCTTAAAAAACAAGTGAACGAGATAAGCGCTTGGCAGAAGGAATCCAATGCCTCTGTTATATGTGGTGGTGATCACTTGCCCTCAAACTATCCTCAAACCCGGCAAGTGAGTCAGTTGACGATGAATCAGATTTTGACTGACCCGACTATTGAGAATCCTTGCAACATGAGCTGCATGGATATGAATCCATTATGCATGAGCCCCATGTTCTACCAAACTACAGATCCAAGTTTGACTCGAGGTTGGTAGCCAGTTGATGTAAAGTTTATAGCTAATCAGAACAACGGTCAGAATTTTAAGAACTGGCGGGACAATGAAAATTTAGCTTGGGCAAGAAATGCAGGCACCGAACAAACTACTCTGCAACAGATTGTGCAACCGCAGCAGAATCAGTATAGGCCTCAACAGAAAAACACTTTTGGTAATCCGAGACAACCGCAACAAGGGGTTTACATGCACCCCAATGCACACTTGCAGTATGCCATGCCATCACAGCCGGCACCACCACCTCTTAAACCCGTGCAACCTAAAATTTCCACAGACCTTCAGTTGTAGCAAATGAACATAGAGATGAAGGAAAGTAACCGGGAGTTGAAGGATAGTAACCGGGAGTTAAACAAGGAATTGAAGGAAGTGAAGAATTCCCATGTGAACTTGCAGGCTGTGGTAAGGAACTTGGAGATGCAAATAAGGCAAGTGAACCACATGCAAGTGAATGCTATTTTTACTAGAAGTGGAAAAGTGGTGGGTGGTGATGGCGAGGCACCCGAGGTTTAGAAGAGTAAAAAGATGGAGAATAGTAGAGAAGAAGATGAAGAATTGGTGGTGGTCGACGATGAGCAAGAAGCTGAGGAGACAGAGAAAGAGGTGGAGAAGACAAGAGCGGAACTAGAGAAGCAGTCAGACACGACATGGGAAGGTATGAACGACTCAGGCATGAATTCTATGAAAAAACCTTTTGATTTATCTATGTTACCTTACCCCCCTCGTGGACCTACTAAGCTTACTATTTCTAAAAAGCAAAACAAGTTTCGTGATATTATAAGAAAAGTTGAGATAAATATCACACTTGTCGATGCGCTTGTTAATATGCCATCTTATATTAAATTTTTAAAAGGGATTTTGTCTAACAAGGCAAAGATGGAGAAATTTGTTTGTTTAAATGAGGAGTGTTCTGCCATTTTTCAAAATAAGCTACCACTTAAGTTAAAAGATCCGGGTAGCTTTTCCATCCCTTGCACTTATAGGGCGCATGTTATTCCCCAAAGTGTTGCGTGATTTAGGTGCAAGTGTGAGCTTGATGCCTAAGACGATTTTCGAGAGCTTGGGGGTAGGAGAGCTTAAACGGACCAATATGACCTTGCAGATGGTGGATAGGTCGATTACGCGCCCTATGGGAGTTGTGGAAGATGTACTAGATTAGGTGGGTAAACTAGTTTTCCATGTTGATTTTGTAGTGCTAGACATGGAGGAGGATAGTCAAACCCCGATTCTATTAGGTAGACTTTTTTTGGGTACGGGTAGGACTTTACTAGATGTTTAAAAAGGTGAGATTACAATGAGAGCGGGTGATGAGACTGTTACCTTTAATGTCAACAAAACCATTAAGCACCTGGGAAATGATTGGGGCATGCGTGAGGAAGTACAAAGGCTGGAAGTTTTTGAGAAACACCTATGAGTTTCGAGTTACCCAAGGAGGGTGTGGGTAGTGAAAGTGTCCCTAGGATGGAGGTAGAGTCGAATGTAAACTTTGAGGGATACGAGTCTTGCCGAAGACTATAAACTCGGCACCCTATTTTGTTTTTTAAATTCAATAAGTCGATCTAACGACAATAAACACAACCGTTTATGGGAGGCAACCCACATTTTTTTTCTTTAGGTTTTTTTTTTTATATTTATATTTATATATTATATATATATATATTTTATATATATATATTTATATATATATATATATATATATATATATATATATATATATATAATTTTTTTTTTTTTTTGATGATGAAAATTTGACATCGCATTTCAAATTCCATTTCATGCTTTGTGATAATCCATATTTTATTTGTTCTATACATCTCCATACTTGTGCTTACCTACACTTAAGGATTCGGCCTTTTGTCGTAGTGGATTCTTGGTTTCTATGTTGTGATTGTACAGGCACCCTGGAGATACATTGGAAGTTGTCACTTTGCAGAGTTCTATCTTATTGCCAATTCAGCTAAGTCTTTCTTTCTTTACTTTATCACTCACACACCGAGGACGGTGTTCCGTTTTAAGTGGGGGGTGGTAGACTTATCTTCACTTGACCACGTGCTTTTATTTATCATCGAATAAGTTATATGCCTTGTGTTTGGTCTCTATTTGAGTAAAAATTGAGCCATTTTTTAAAATTTTCATGGTTTTGAAGTTGTGTATCCTATGTGAGTCATCGCATTCGTTGGTTAATTATTAGTCAATTGTTGAATGCGTGTGAGTCAAATCTTCATCTTCTTGTGGAAATGGAATTTTTATGCACGTACTAGCTTTGATTTCATGAGTTGTGGTTGATTAATGAATGCTTTTAATGTCATATACATTAATTTGTTACCTAGAACTTATACAATTAACTTTGAGGTGAAATAGAATTGGCAATCTTGGTAGATTAAGGGATGACGGTCCTGGCATTTCTTTGACCCGACCAAAGCCAAATAACCAACCATGTACATAATCTCCACAAAAACCCCTCTAAGCCTTTGTAGGGTGACCCCCGCCCGAACTTTAGTCATTCGTTGACTAGCCTATAATTACCAACCCTTAGCTTTATTTGTGGTATACATTTCTTTGGCACCCTACGAGTGAGTTTTAATCTTATTTTGAGCACACTTTGCTAGCACAAGTGTGGGGTGGTGAAGATGCGAATCCAAGTATGGTGTTGGTGGATCCTTTGAGTTACGAATGAGGAGGGTAGCAGAGTGTTGGTGTCTGGTTTATAAAAAAAAAAGTCGATAATATCAATAAAAAAAAAGCAAAAATTGAATGAAATGTTTGAATGAAGTTGAGTCAAGAAATGTGGATGAAAGTTTTCGAGTTAATTTTTCCAATGTAATGAATGGCGATGGGGAGTAGATGTTCGTGAATTCTTGGTTAGCTTGTTCTTTGTAACAACTATTATTGCAAGCTATCTCGAAGTTTTCTCTTGGTGGCCACCGTTTTTGCGTCTTACTCCTATTTATGATGCGGTGATGAAGGGAGATGAGCTATGAGTTAAGTGCAAGATGTTTTGATTAGGCTCACTCGTATTGTCTCTTTTGATATTCCTTTTTATCCTTACGATTAGCGCCGTCCCTAGCCTAAAGTTACAACCTTGCAAGTCCTACCTGACCTTAGTTAGCCTTGATTTGACCTCGATTAGTGGAGATGCTTATGAAGTATAAGCCAATGGTGTAACAACATTAGTCACGCGTCTACAATCTGATCCGGTCGACTATAATGAATGATTGAGAAGCTATGCACATACACGCACATTCTGTTTCCATGATAAGATATGTTTTGACTCGTGTCTATTCGCTTGTTGACTAGTTTTTACTCATCGAATACTCTGATTTCACATATGATCGCAATGTTATCTCATGATTATTTTTGAATCGTTTGATTTGCTCGAAGGCGAGCAAACGCTAAGTGGGGGGTAGTTGATGAGAGTCAACTTTGCTATGATTTCGTGTGAATTTTACCCCTAGTTTGTAGCATATTTGATGTATTTTTGGGGTAGTTGGGTGGTTTTTATAGGCACATTTCACCACGATTCGATTCACGAGACGAAAGACGTTTATGTCCGGAAATCTCTTTATTTCGGGTGATTTGTGTGTGTTTTATATGCTTTTGTTACGCTTGGGTATGTGGTTTATTTTGTTACAGATACAACATGATAAAATGCGTGACAAGGACCGCAGCTTGATGACAATCGACTGAAACGGAACTCGGAAGTTAAAATGACACGATTATTTATTAATCTTTTATCTAAAAACATTAATAATAATAATAATAATAATAATAATAATAATAATCTCAGGCTCAAGCTTGATGAATGAGGCCTGCACGTTTCTCATTGGCTATTTCTATTCCATCTCGGCAGTAAAGGCGTAGTCTACCCGTATTAGAGGCTCACGCCGCGTTTGGGAAAGTTATTGTGTGGAGAGAAAATTTAAGGATGAAGTGACGAGTGAAACGATCAGAACCACATACAGAATAATATTGTGTGGTGTAGGGACTGCTACAAATGGTGTCTCCGTATCGTGTGGAGACACCACATAATAATCTCCCCTCATTTGGTTCCTTTTATAATTTAAAAAAAAAAAAAAAAAGAAAAGAAAAGAAGCAAAAAGCATATCAAATCAGGCGTACATACAGAAGGGTCCGCACCCTATTTATATTTTATTAAAGTGGACGAAAAGGAGAAAGACTGAGACGGATGTGCTTGAGGAATTTCCGGAATAAATTAGGTCGGCAATTGTGGTATAAAAAAGCCACCAAGATCAAATTTTGACACAATGGTTCCTTTTATAATTAAAAAGAAAAAAAAAATAAAAGAAAAGAAAAGAAAAGAAGCAAAAAGCATATCAAATCAGGCGTACATACAGAAGGGTCCGCACCCTATTTATATTTTATTAAAGTGGACGAAAAGGAGAAAGACTGAGGCGGACGTGCTTGAGGAAGTTCCGGAATAAATTAGGTCGGCAATTGTGGTATAAAAAAAGACACCAAGATCAAATTTTGACACAATTTTGATATCAGAATTTTATATATTCTGCTGCACAATTTTTCTTACCCTTAGAAATAGATTAGGTTTTTCTTTCTCTGCAATTTTCTTCAAGAACTGCAACACTATTTTCCTTTTATTATGCGATTGATGCATAACGAAGTGACGATTCGAGTGCAAATTGCTACCGTTTCTTTTAGTAATTTTATTTCAACCCTTTTATCATGTCTATTAGTGATTTCTTCATGAATTCTTGTGCTTTTATTTATATTATGCGTAGCTAAATTTATTATAGCTAGATTATGTGATGGAATTACGAAATTGATACATAAACGATGATCAAGGGATGAGTAGACTTAAAAATTAAATCTTTTGAGTTGTTGTGTCCTAAAATTTAATCTTAATGAATTAAACTGATCACTTGATTCATGATTCCACACACGATCTTTATAAATGTATCTTGCTATGGATTGTGCGAACTAGATTTTAGGATTTCCATGCACGAACTAGTCGAGTATTTTCGACCATTTCCTTGGTAAGGTTTTTCTAGCTAAGCCGTGAACTTAGTGGATGCGGAGCATCTCATAGTTCTTAATCATATTAGGTCAATTAAATCCCATAGAGGGGACTGTTGAACCGAATATAGGGTAACTAGGTTGTGGTATTAGCGCCTAGGGACCAGTTTAGGAGATTGCACCCACAACACATTCATTAGAAACTATTGATTGGCTGGTATGTTAAGGCTCGTCCCTAGTGATTCGGTAAAGGTGTTAAGAGTAGTGTTTTTGACCATAATTTAGCTATTCCTGTATTCATATATTTTCAAGTCATCTTTTTTATTTTCTTAGCTATAGTTAATTACTTCCACCAATATTTGTGAACCTGAACTAGATACAAAAGTGATTGTGATACTTGACCAATTCCTCGTGGGACACGACCTTGCTCGCCGTTGTAGTACAACCGACCCGGTACTCTGCCGGTTAAAGTTGGTTGACTATAATTTGGCCATCAAGTTTTCTTGCACCGTTGCCGGGGAATCGGTCAATATCAATAAATCATTTGAGTATTTAGGATTAGGTCGTTTTTATTTTACTGTTTTCGTATTGTTTTGGTGATTGTAGTGTATGATCCGAAGTTCCAAGGAACCATTATTTCCTTTGAATCCGGAGATTGAAGCATTTGCGAGACATCAGAACAGTGTGAGAAAAAAAGAAGTCTGTTGGAGAAGCATCGACATCATTTATTGAGTTAGAATCCGACTCAGAAGAATCAGAAATGACTGGGAAGCGGAGATTTAACGAATTTACATGTTCGAGATGGGACTGAAGATACGTTGCAGTTAGTCCCGACACTTACTCCCGAGGATCGCGAAATACATAACTTAAATAGAGAGCCCCTTCAAAATCCTAGGGCACTTAATATGGGACCAAATGGGGTCCAAAATGAGGGAGGTCTGCAAAATCAAGTCCGACAACAACAACAAGACCCTCAGATTCATAACAACAACCAGGGGAATGTATTCGATCAGATGCCTTTTGACCAGAATCAAATGATGCAAATGATGATGCAACTGATGATGCAGAATCAGCAACAGAATGTGAATCCAACCACCAGCCGCCCCTTTTCTGGCACCGAACTTTTATGCACCACCAGTGGTGCAGAATCAGGTTAATCAGGGGAGGATTTTGAGAGACTATGTGCACCGACTATTGGTGAGGGGCATAACCCTATCCGTCTACCACCCATTCCGGCAAACAATCTAGAAATTAAACAGCATGTGTGGTATCATCTGAATGACAGTGCACAGTTTCAGGGTAAGTCAACTGAGGACCCCATTCAGTTTTTGAACCATTTCATGCAATTTTTCCGGACAGTGAAGATGAACAGTGTTTCGGGGAAGCGATAAGAATGTTATTGTTTCCATTTACATTGAAGAGGCCGCCAGAGCATGGTTTGAGTCGCTTCCCCATGATTCGCTATACACCTGGGATCAAGTGACTTCAAAGTTCTTATTGAAGTATTGCCCCCTCTCCAAACATTAGACATGAAGGCCGATATTTCCAATTTCGAGCAGTTATATATGGAGAGTATGCATGAGGCATGGGATAGATTTAAATCAATGTTGAGGAAGTGTCCGCATCATGGGTTAGAGGCATGGAATCGGGTAAATATTTTTTATGGTGGATTGTGAGAAACTGATCAGTCGAACTTGAATGCGGCATGTGGAGGTGATATGATGAGTGTGCAACCGAATGTTTCATTGGCTACTTTAGAGAGAGTTGCAGAGAGCAATAGGCTATGGAAGATGGGCAAGAGAGTTTCGAGAAAGCCGATTGGCTCAGTTGATCGAGTCGAGCCAAGTGAGGAAATTATGAGGATGCAAGCTAAAGTGGCGGATCTTAAAAAACAAGTGAACGAGATTAGAGCTTGGCAGAAGGAATCCAATGCATGTGTTACATGTGGTGGTGATCACTTGCCCTCAAACTGTCCTCAAACCAGGCATGTGAGTCAGTTGACGATGAATCGATTTTGACCGACCCGACTATTGAGAATCCTTGCAACATGTGCTTCATGGATATGAATCCATTATGCATGAGCCCTATGTTCTACCAAACTACATATCCAAGTTTGACTCGAGGTTGGCAGCAAGCTGATCCGAAGTTTATAGCTAATCAGAACAGCGGTCAGAATTTTCAGACCTGGCGGGACAATCCAAATTTAGCTTGGGCAAGAAATACAGGCACCGAACAAACTACTCCGCAACAGATTGTGCAACCGCAACAGAATCAGTATAGGCCTCAACAACAAAATACTTTTGGTAATCCGAGACAACCGCAACAAGGGGTTTACATGCACCCCAATGCACACTTGCAGTATGCCATGCCATCACAGCCGGCACCACCACCCATTGAATCCGTGCAACCTAAGACTTCCACAGACTTTCAGTTGGAGCAAATGAACATAGAGATGAAGGTAAGTAACCGGGAGTAGAAGGATGGTAACCGGGAGTTAAACAAGGAATTGAAGGAAATGAAGAACTCCCATGTGAACTTGCAAGCTTTGGTAAGTAACTTGGAGATGCAAATAAGGCAAGTGAACCACAGGCAAGTGAATGCCATTTTTACTAGAAGTGGAAAAGTGGTGGGTGGTGATGGCGAGGCACCCGAGGTTCAGAAGACTTAAAAGATGGAGAGGAGTAGAGAAGAAGATGAAGAATGGGTGGTGGTCGATGAGGAGCAAGAAGCTGAAGAGACAGAGAAAGAGGTGGAGAAGCCAAGAGTGGAACCAAAGAAGCAGTCAGACACGACATGGGAAGGTATGAACGACTTATGCATGAATTCTATGAAAAAAACATTTTGATTTATCTAAGTTACCTTACCCCCCTCCCCCTTGTGGACCTACTAAGCCTACTATTTCTAAAAAGGAAAACAAGTTTCTTGATATTTTAAGAAAAGTTGAGATAAATATCCCACATGTCGATGCGCTTGTTAATATGCCATCTTATGTTAAATTTTTAAAAGGGATTTTGGCTAACAAGGCTAAGATAGATAATTTGTTTGTTTAAATGAGGAGTGTTCTGCCATTTTTCAAATAAGCTACCACCTAAGTTAAAAGATCCGGGTAGCTTTTCCATCCCTTGCACTATAGGGCGCATGTTATTCCCCAAAATGTTGTGTGATTTAGGTGCAAGTGTGAGCTTGATGCCTAAGAGGATTTTTGAGAGCTTGGGGGTAGCAGATCTTAAACGGACCAATATGACCTTGCAGATGGCGGATAGGTCGATTACGCGCCCCATGGGAGTTGTGGAATGGGTAAACTAGTTTTCCATGTTTATTTTGTAGTGCTAGACACGGAGGAGGATAGTCAAACCCCGATTTTATTAGGTAGACCTTTTCTGGGTACGGGTAGGACTTTACTAGATGTTCAAAAAGGTGAGATTACAATGAGAGCGGGTGATGAGACTGTTACCTTTAATGTCTACAAAACCGTTAAGCACCCGGGAAATGATCGGGGCACGAGTGAGGAAGTACAAAGGCTGAAAGTTTTTGAGAAACACCTATGAGTTTCGAGTTACTAAAGGAGGGTGTGGGTAGTGAGAGTGTCCCTAGGATGGAGGTAGAGTCGAATGTAAAATTTGGGGGATACGAGTCTTGCCGAAGACTATAAACTCGGCACCCTATCTTGTTTTTTAAATTCAATAAGTCGAGCTAACGACAATAAACACAAGCGCTTATGGGAGGCAACCCACATTTTTTTTCTTTAGGTTTTTAGGTTTTTTTTTTTTTTTGGAGTACGAAGAAAATTTGACATCGCATTTCTAATTCCATTTCATGCTTTGTGATAATCCATGTTTTATTTGTTCTATACATCTCCATACTTTTGATTTCCTACACTTAAGGATTCGTCCATTTGTCGTAGTGGATTCTTGGTTTCTATGTTGTGATTGTACAGGTACCGTGGGAGATACAGTAGAGGTTGTCACATTGCAGTGTTTTGCCTTATTGCCAGTTCAGCTAAGTCTATCTTTCTTTACTTTATCACTCACACACCGAGGACGGTGTTCCGTTTTAAGTGGGGGTTGGTAGACTTAGCTTCACTTGACCACTAGCATTTATTTATCATCGAATTAGTTATATGCCTTGTGTTTGATCTTTATTTGGGTATAAATTGAGCCATTTTTTAAAATTTTCATGGTTATGATGTTGCGTATCTGATAAGTTAGATTTCACAATCTAGCTCGATCAAATACCATTCCTTAGGCAAAACTCACTTTCTAACCGGCAGTGGACCGGGTCGATCGTAGGTAGTGCGTTCAGAGTCCGAGGACGATTCCACGGGAGATTGAATCGAATATAAAACTTGTGTCAAAATCAGAGGGCAAAGAGTATATGAACAAGACAAAAGATCGAAGCTTTTACTATTTTACGGCATAAACAAGGATCTGAATCAAAAACTCTTATCAATATCAAATTTCATCAAACCAATGATCTACACAATCAAAACAATATTGAGAGAAAACAAATCGAAATTAGGAAACTTACAACAATGAAGATCAAAATATTGTAGATCAAGAAATCTGAATCCCAAATCATCAAAAGATACAACCTTTAATTCATACAATGATCCCAGGCACGAACTCCACCAAGCTATCGATTGAATATCGTATTCTACTCAATATACAAAAATCTAAACTAAGAAATTGAAATACGGAGCCTAGTCCAGAGCTCTAATCCGACTATTTAGATGTCAACCTGTCATGACAACCGCCGAAGCGGCTGGGTTGAGCACCTAAGCCGGCTTCAAACTCAGTCCAAGCCAATAAAAATTAGAATATCACTTTCTTAGGTTTAGATGCTCTTATATAGAGCAAAAATCGCGACTTTGACCTAGTTGGGCCGACCAACTCGGGCCCAACTTGACTCGGCTTCAGTAAATCGGTCATAACTTTCTGTGCAGAACACCGATTTAAACAATTCAAGATGCGTCGGAAAGGTTGTTCAATTACCTACAACTTTTATGCAGACGACTTGACCAGAAAATGTCTCTAAGATGGGTCAAAGTAAAGATTAATGGATAGATACGGTGAATACTGCTGTCGGGGCCAAACGAGCGTTTGCCCTCCTGCTGCACGCTCCTTTGCCCATTTGATCTGATGACATCAAGGGTTCTTGAGATCTGAACGAGCGTGCGCTTGAACGGTGAACGCTCGTTCACCTTATATGAGTTTTCTCCAAATCGAGTTGAACCCTCCAAATGATCGTTTGGGGGTAATTTGAACTCTCGTCCGTCTAAAAATCTTACTTTCAGTATCAAGTGCTGATATGTGAACTACCGTTTGAACTCCAAACTCCAGTTTGGCATGAGCTTGCCACAAACGCAAGTTTGGTGTAGGGCAAACGCCAGTTTGCCTTGCTTTCACTACAAACTTGATTTTCCTTCACTTTCATGCTTCCTTTGTGCCACGACCATGTTTCTCAATCCAAAACGTTGCCTTCCGGGTCCTCGAGTCACCTAAGTCCTGCAATAACATATACGAATAAACACCACGCGTAATTCCGCAAGACAAAAGTACTCGGAAAAGAGTTAAATATCGCTAAAAAGGCGGAGTTTACTATCGATGTGACAGTTTAACTCCCCGTGCATATAACCCTTGATATTTCTCTTAAACAAGTCTAGAACTACCCAAAACATGCCAATAAAGTGATAAACGGGGGTTAACTGCACACCAAAGTACAGTAAAGTTGACTCCCATCAACAACCCCACACTTAGCCTTTGCTCGTCCTCGAGTAAATTAGGTGCGCTTTAAAACAGACCAAGGGATCAACTTTACGAAACATGCATAGTACTCATGACATCAAGGTGAACGTAAAGTAGGCATTGAATGTGAACCACTTGACTCTAACTTACCACGAAAACGAAGTGTGTGTGATAAAAACCAAAGGCTACACTCAAAATGATTACCGGCTCCGAATACCGGTCAAATGACTACACACAACTTATACCGGGCTAGAATCTCCACTAATCGAGGCAACCGAGGCTAAATACGGTCAAGTAGGACTTGAAGGGTTATAATGTTAAGCTCGGGACGGGGTTAATCGAAAGGAAAATTTGGGACTGGAGAAAAGAAAATACGAGTGAACCTAATAATCTCATTTTCTTTCTATTTGAAAACATACTAAACCAAACTCCTTCGATTTTTTTATACCCATTAATAAATAACTCCAATCTCAACACCGTACTCCTTCTTTGACTTCTTCTTTCTCAAACTTTATTCAAGCTCCCTTTTTGACATCTTTTGCTTTTCAAATTCAATTTTTTTCATTCTTTCTTTTTTCACATTTTTTCTTCATTTTTTTTTTCCGAACCACAAGCCTCACAATAGATTTCTCGAGCTCCTCCCCTTCGTTATACTAGCTCGTACTAACCAACTCCTCTCGAAATACGCACCATCTCCCACCCCACACTTGATTCAGAAAATGTGTCTAAAGTAACAATTAAGTCCACTCGTAGGGTGATCAAAGGAACGTGACTAATAATATAGCTCAGGGTTAGGGTAATACAAGCTAAGTAACCAAAATGGCTCATTTCGGACGGTGGTCAGACCGTCCTATCAAGGCTTAAAGGGGGTACGAAGAAAAATGTCGGGATTTTGGCTTATTTGGCTCTTGTCAGGTCAAAGAAGCGCCAGGACTCTCATCCCGTATCCGGCCTAGGTAAACCTTTCTATTTCACCTCGAAACTAGTGGTGTAAGTGTGTATAGCAACCAAACTAAGTATAACCAAGGTCTACGTGCACTAAAAGGGTTCGTATCGTGATAAAATAAAATCGCCCTGCACACATTGCTTGACAACTAAGACATTTACCAACTCCATCGTGAGAAACATGCATATAACGCGGTGTTAAACCGTGAAAAGTGTTAAAATTTTAAGCCATGGAATGACTCGAAAACGGACATTAACTAAGCATATCACAATTACTGGCACATTTATCCCATAAAACAGTATAAAGCTAAGTCGTATCCACCCCCCACTTCGAATGAAGCACTGTCCTCAGTGGGTGAATGAGATAGAAAAGAAGACTTAGCTTGTAAACCCGGCAGAAAGGCGCTATCGAATCCCATAACCGCCGCGTGTAAGCACGGCCTCGAACCCCTATATCAAAATATACAGAAACAACACAAAGAATGCACGGGAAATGGTCCTCGTGCCAAGGTATCGAATAGGGATAAGGGGTATAACAGTAATAAGGCCCTGTCACGTCAGAAAACTCGACACGCAATATGGAACGCCTAAAACGGATCACTATAGATGGATAAATAACCCCTACGGGTAAAGCACAAAACATCTAACCATAATAAAGAAGCCATAGAGGCAGAAAATGTAGAAAACATCAATGTGCGTAGGCATACATCATCAAAGGTGAGTACAAATAGCGCATACTCAAAAACCACTAGATCACCTTTCATTCGAAATAGTATTATTATGGCGGGGTTGCCTCCCTCCAAGGGCCTTTGTTTTACGTCGTTGGCTCGACTAAGTGGCACTTAACAGACTTTGATTTAATTTTATTTTCGTTTTTTGTGTGTTTTTTTTTTTGATAAATAGGGCACTAATAATACAATAAAGTTACTATTTTTATTACACACACGATATTTTAAACTCCTCAAAAAGTCATGGTAGCCGAAGGTCCTAAGCCCCAGTTCTAGCCCGACTTACATGATATCAACCTCCGAAGAGGCTAAGTACCAAATTCATATTCAATCCGAGTTCAGGCCAATCCATACTTCAGCATCCCATGGCTCCTATCGAAATCTAAATAAAACAAGATGATAAAAACCTAGGCCCAAGTTCTAGGACAACCTACACGATCAACCTAACATAACAACCCCATAAAAGGATTGGGTTGAGTACCAAAATTGCATTCACACCTAGTCTAAGAAAATCATATACAATTTTTTTTAACGGCAGCCCTGGTATTTTTTTTTTTTTCTATTTTTGACCTAACACAATTTTTGATATCGACTTTTAAACAATCTCCCCGGCAACGGCGCCAAATTTGATAAGTAAGATTTCGCAATCCGGCTCGATCAAATACAATTTATAGAAACTCGAAACCTTAGGCAAAACTAACTTTCTAACCGGCAATGGACCGGGTCAATCGTAGGTAGTGCGTTCAGAGTCCGAGGTCGATTCCACAGTGAGATTGAATCGAATATAAACTTGTGTTAAAATCAGAGGGCAAAGAGTATATGAACACGACAAAAGATCGAAGCTTTTACTATTTTACGACATAAACAAGGATCTGAATCAAAAACTCTTATCAATATCAAATTTTATCAAACCAATATCCTACACAATCAAAACAATATTGAGAGAAAACAAATCGAAATTAGGAAACTTACAATAATGAAGATCAAAGTATTGTAGATCAAAAAATCTGAATCCCAAATCATCAAAAGATACAACCATTTAATTCATACAATGATCCCAGGCACAAACTCCACCAAGCTATCGATCGAATATCGTATTCTACTCTATATACAAAAATCTAAACTAAGAAATTGAAATACGGAGCCTAGTCCAGAGATCTAATCCGACTATTTAGATGTCAACCTGTCATGACAACCGCCGAATCTGCTGGGTTGAGCTCCTAAGCCGGATTCAAACTCAGTCCAAGCCAATAAAAATCAGAATATCACTTTCCTAGGTTTAGATGCTCTTATATAGAGCAAAAATCGCGACATTGACCTAGTTGGGCCGACCAACTCGGGCCCAACTTGACTCGGCTTTAGTAAATCGGTGATAACTTTCTGTTCAGAGCTGCGATTTGAACGATTCAAGATACGTCGGAAATCTCGTTCAATTACCTATAACTTTTATGAAGACAACTTGACCATAAAATTCCTCCAAGATGGGTCAAAATAAATATTAATGGAAAGATACGGTGAATACTGCTATCGGGGCCAAACGAGTGTTTGCCCTCCTACGGTGCACGTTCGTTTGCCCATTTGATCTGATGACGTCAAGGGATCTTGAGATCCGAACGAGCGTGCGCTTGAACGGTGAACTCTCGTTCACCTTATATGAGTTTTCTCCAAATCGAGCTGAACCCTCCAAACGATCGTTTGTGGGTAATTTGAACTCTCGTCCGTCTAAAAATCTAACTTTCAATATCAAGTGCTGATTCTATGAACACCCATTTGAACTCTCCAAACGCCAGTTTGGCATGAGCTTGCCACGAACGCCAATTTGGGGTAGGGCAAACGCTTGTTTGACTTGATTTCACTCCAAACTTGATTTTCCTTCACTTTCATGCTACCTTTGTGCCACGACCATGTTTCTCAATCCAAAAAGTTGCCTTCTGGGTCCTCGAGTCACTAAGTCCTGAAATAACATATACGAACATACACCACGTGTAATTCACAAAAGTACTCGAAAAGAGTTAAATATCGCTAAAAAGGCGGAGTTTACTATCGATGTGATAGTTTAACTCCCGTGCGTATAACCCTTGATATTTCTCTTAAACAGGTCTAGAACGTCTACCCAAAGCATTCCAATAAAGTGATAAACGGGGGTTAAATTGCACACCAAAGTACGGTAAAGTTGACTCCCATCAATATCCTATGTGAGTCATCGTCTTCTTTGGTTAATTATTAGTCAATAGTTGAATGCATGTGAGTCAAATCTTCATCTTCTTGTGGAAATGGAATTTTTATGCACGTACTAGCTTTGATTTCATGATTTGTGGTTGATTAATGAATGCTTATTGATGTCATAGACATTAATATGTTACCTAGAACTTATATAATTAACTTCGAGGCGAAATAGAAAGGGCAATCTTGGTAGATTAAGGGATGACGGTTCTGGCATATCTTTGACCCGACCAAAGCCAAATAGCCAACCCTGTATATAATTTCCACAAAAACCCCTCTAAGCCTTTGTAGGGTGGTTAGACCCCTACCCGAACTTTAGCCATTCGTTGATTAGCCTATAATTACCAACCCTTAGCTTTATTTGTGGTCTACATTTCTTTGGCACCTTACGAGTGAGTTTTAATCTTATTTTGAGCACACTTGCTAGCACAAGTGTGGGGTGGTGAAGTTGCGAATCCAAGTATGGTGTTGGTGGATCCTTTGAGTTACGAATGAGAAGGGGTAGCAGAGTGTTGGTGTCTAGTGTATAAAAAAAGAAGTTGATAATATCAATAAAAAAAGCAAAAATTGAATGAAATGTTTGAATAAAGTTGAGTCAAGAAACGAGGATGAAAGTTTTCGAGTTAATTTTTCCAATGTAATGAATGGCGATGGGATGAAGTAAATTGGAGTAGATGTTCGTGAATTCTTGGTTAGCTTGTTCATTGTAACAACTATTATTGCAAGCTATCTCGAAGTTTTATCTTGGTGGCCACCGTTTTTGCGTCTTACTCCTATTTATGATGTGGTGATGAAGGGAGGTGAGCTATGAGTTAAGTGCAAGATGTTTTGATTAGACTCACTCGTATTGTCTCTTTTGATATTCCTTTTTATCCTTACGTTTAGCCCCGTCCCTAGCCTAAAGTTAAAACCTTGCAAGTCCCACCTGACCTTAGTTAGCCTTGATTTGACCTCGATTAGTGGAGATGCTTATGAAGTATAAGCCAATGGTGTAACGACATTAGTCACGTGTCTACAATCTGATCCGGTCGACTATAATGAATGATTGAGAAGCTATGCACATACACACACATTCTGTTTCCATGATAAGATATGTTTTGACTCGTGTCTATTCGCTTGTTGACTAGTTTATACTCATCGAATACTCTGATTTCTCATATGATCGCAATGTTGATCTCTTGATTTATTTTTGAATCGTTTGATTTGCTCGAGGGCGAGCAAACGCTAAGTGGGGGGGTAGTTGATGAGAATCAACTTTACTATAATTTCGTGTGAAATTTACCCCTTGTTTGTAGCATATTCGGTGTACTTTTGGGGTAGTTAGGTGGTTTATATAGGTACATTTCACCACGGTTCGATTCACAAGACGAAAGACGTTTATGTCTGGAAATCTCTTTATTTCGGGTGATTTGTGTGTGTTTTATATGCTTTTGTCACGCTTGGGTATGCGGTTTATTTTGTTACAGATATAACGTGATAAAAGGTGTGACAAGGACCGCAGCTTGATGAGAATCGATTGAAACAAATCTCGGAAGTTAAAATGACACGAGATGAAAATTCGAGATAAAAATTATTATTTATTAATCTTTTATCTAAAATCATTAATAATAATAATAATAATCTAGGGCTCAAGCTTGATGAATGAGTCCTGCGCCTTTCTCATTGGCTATTTCTATTCCATCTCGGCAGTACATGTGTAGTCTACCCCTATTTGAGGCTCACGCCTCATTTACGGAAGTTATTGTGTGGTGATCGAGAAATTTAAAGGTGAAGTGACGAGAGGGTATTTATAGTAGAGATTACAATGTGAACACAATAATCTGAATTAATCACAAATATACTTAAATCAATCAGAATAATAGATAATCCATCAATGATATTTTTTCATAACACTCCCCCTTAGATAGCTATTATTTAAACTTACAACAGATATGATATGCCTCATTAAAACCTTACTAAGAGAAAACCCAGTGGGAAAAAATCTTAGTTAAGGAAAAAGAGTATATATTTATCTATTTGATTTACTCCCCCTAAACCAAGCATCAATTTAGATATTTCAATTACTGCATCACAATGCTCTTCACTGGTCTTTCAAATGTTACAGTCGACAATGTCTTGATAAATAATTATCCGTTGACTGGATCTGTTGCACATCAATCTCCTCATTATTTTGCAAATCATGAGTAAAGAAGAACTTGGGTGAAATATGTTTTGTTCTATCCCCATTAATATAACCTTGCTTCAATTGAGATATGCAAGATGCATTGTCTTCATATAGTGCAGTTAAATGATTTTCATTCTCATCTAGACAATGTCTCAATGAATAAATGGTAGAATTGATTGTCTCGATCGTAGTTGCATAACGTATACGTCGGTACTATTAACATTGCTAGAAAAACCCAGTGGGAAAAAAAAACTTGGCAAGGTAAATAGTTCATACCATATGCGTTTCTATGTGCTGCAATGACTGCCTCATTAAAAACCTTTAACTAAGAAAACCCTTTGGGAAAAACTTGGTTAAAGGAAAAAGAGTACAATCATTGGTTTTAAGACCAAATCCACACAAAAGTTTTGAAGTTGTCGCTTTTCCTAACGACAACAATCTTTCAAATGTACGCATTCCATTATTATAAACACTTATTATCCAAAACCGATGTAGGAATAATCTTAGTGAACAAATCTATTAGATTGTCACTAGAGCGTACTTTTTCATCGCTCTCTTTTAGAGTTTATTGGATAGTCGAATGTAGGGGCTAATAAGTATCATTCCCACTACTCACTTGTGCAACACATGCAACACAATCAATGTAATCAGCTAAATAATAGAGGAAGTAATATAATCGAAATTTGCATGCACATATTTCCACGATCATACATCGTAATTCCATAAAATTTATGACATTAACCGTGCATTACTTACATATTCCTTTCTCAATAGGAATCTACTCAACTGGTCATTCTACATTCAACATGAATGTTAACGACCTTAACCATATGCATGTTGCGATTGCCATATTAATTCATTTTTGAAATCCACCAAGGATTTTCATATCAATATTAATGTCTAACAACCCATAAATATACCGTCATGACATAAAGTTACGGCCAGATATATTAGTTAGCGGAACATTATATTATCTATAATGGGAGAATATATTTGATCATTATTCCAATTCAAACTCAACCACAATTGCATTATCATTTGCATCTCTCATTAATTCTTTTGAGAACTTGTTTCTCAATATAATGTGCATGTCGCACTATCGATGAGGCAATTTAATTGCTCTCATGTTCCGACTCCATTTCTTCCTTAGAACGAAATGAGCAATTAATTTTTTTAAAATATAACAATTGTCACATAATATAAATGAATTACAATGATTAATTATTTCAAATAGAAAATTCTATTATGTATCAGTTCAATCAAATCAAATTGATATTGTATATGCTAGTGATCCGAGAGACAATTATCCAGTATTACAATTCGTGAATCAATCATTATGAATAATTTCACTCACCAATAAAGCATTATAATATGTTGTCATATTCACTCTTATCACAACTAGACAACAAATATTGAATTTAATAGCAATATAGAGCAAATGCGCATTACAATCAAAGACCAGATACATAGTATTCATTTTTTTTTTAAATCGCATGTTGAATATTTTATTTTGTAATAAAGATAAGTATAAATAATCACATTAATCATTATCACTACTCTTACAATAATCATGCAAAATAAAATCTTTTCATTGAATAACCAAATATGATTTTATTTATTAAAATCAATACAAACACTTTTTTCCAAAAATTCAATGAATGCATTAATTGCCTCAATGATCATGCAATTATTGTAAGGTTATGGATAATATAAATCAAATTAGCTAAATAGATTTTTGTCCAGAGGACAAAATTATCAAAAATTCGGGATAGAAGGAAACTGTAATTTAATAAGGACAAAAGTAACAATTATGAAGTAATAAATATGAAGTAACAAATGTGGAATAGAGTAAATATGAAGTAACAATTGTGAAACACAAAGTAATATTAACACGTGAAGTAACAATTTTAAAGTAACAATTGTGATTTTTGTCCTTTATAATCATGAAAATGTTACTTTTGTCCTTCCAGACCCATTTATTAATTTTTTTTTTGTCCTTGTGGCCCATTCCCCCTTAGCTAAATAATATGACAATATCATGTTCTTCTTTTTCATATCATATCAACTTTGTAGTGAGAAATATATTGTTAAATTATAAAGCAACGTATAAAACATTCTCACGTCGTATCAAATAAAGATCATATATGCGCACAACGTAAGTGATTAACAAAACTACGTACGCAATCATGTGAAATATAATCCATTTAATTTTAACTATTTAAAATGACTTTAATTAATATGAATATGATTGCAAAAGTAATATACATGTTGATTAATCCAACGATTGAGAATCATATATTATTATTGTGGTCAAATAACAAGATTTACGTACCAAAAATACATGATGATACAATTATTTTCCTTTTTTCCTTTTGAAGAAAACTAGTCACACGTATCAATTATACACAATCAATAAAATAAAATTCCAAAGCTACTATATATATCACAAAATAATTTAGCGTATTAAAATAAGGTCAAGACAAGAACAATTTATTTATTAATAAATGATGCTTAAGTTTAAATGCATCGTATAAACAATTTCTGTAAATCGCCACTAACTTTGACATGTGGCGTAATCTTCTAAAAGATTACTTTGTTTCTTGTCATGATTATTGTTTTAATCATATAAAACAATTTTGTTAGGACTGTATCAATAATGTCCTCCTCCACGATCATAACCAAATATTTCCAAATATTTATAAATTGAGTCACGTTCTTTATAAAGTATGAACTCTTAAAATTTGGTCGAGACTCATTATTTATTTTTATAATTCCACATCCAGTGGATTATTATTTTTCATTCATGATACGAAATCATAATCAATTTCATATACATCATAAATTACTTTGATCGATATTGCTGCTTCAGGAGCATATTATCATGATAAAAAGTGATTTAATTTTTCATCGATTACGGTCATGAAATCTCATGATATATTCAGTGATTTCTTATCTCTGAATTTCAGATTACTCGTGGAACATGTCTTTCTCTATGGACATCGGGTCCTAATTTTTATTTATATGAATGACATGTCTGTACGTTTTTCTCTGTGAATTTCAAATTCACTTTCACGATATTTTGACATGTCTGAAATTTATCTATGTGAATTTTATATTCACTTTCATCGGTTTTTGACATGCCAACTTATGTGAATTTTATATTCACTTTTACGAGCTTTCTATTTTCATATGGATTTCTAATCCATTATATGCTCGTTTCAAACATTGATCAACTTCATGTGATCATACCTCCTTTTTCAATTTGCACAAAAGACAAACTCTTTTGTCTAAGGAATATAGCCATCAAGGATTCATATCACCGATGAGTATTACTCATATCTTTTTTCTTACGTGGTATTGACTTGATCCATCATGATTTAATGATGTCAATACCACTAGCATCAATATTACATATATCTATAAAATAATAGAATCGATACGATAAATAATTTAAATAAATCAAATTTTTACCTTAATGTTTACATGTATCGAGATGTGTAGATATAAAATTTATCAATTGATTGACTTGAGTCCTTCTGGCAATCTATTAATGGTGATTCTTGTGGGGTTTTACTTTTTTCGAAGGTTGCCAAACTTCATCCAAACAATTTTGATGATTTGAGATGTGGTTAGAGACTCGTTCTGATAACGTGTTATAAAACTAAGAAGATAATGGAGGAAGAACAAGAGGAAATACAAGTATAGAAGAAAAGAAAATTGCTTGTGTATTATTCCAATGTGATATAATAAGGTATTTATAGTAGAGATTACAATATGAACACAATAATCTGAATTAATCACAAATCTACTTAAATCAATCAGAATAATAGATAATTCATCAATGATATTCTATATATATATATCTATATATATATATATAAACTAGTAGGAAACCCGTGCGATGCACGGAGAACGTTAAATTTGAAAAGTAAACATCGAAGAAAAATAATATGTTATGAAAAGAGGTTGTGTTTAAAGAAACTAACAGTATAAATGTATAAATGAAAAAAAAATCTTTCATACTCATCGACCAGTTACAATGAAAGATAAAAGTATAAATGTGTTCAATGTCACTGAAAAATAGATAAAACTTATAGATTTTTGTCTAGAAGGACATCTTATCTAGTAAATAGGGATGAAAGGACATTGAGTTTTAATTAGGACAAAATGCTTGGATATTCCTAAATTGCTCTCTCATTTACTTCTTCGCCAATCATAAATATAATAATAAACATTTCAGTTTTTTTTAGGGAAGCGAATATTGTAACCGACAACCTATTTCCCATGATTTTAGGAAAATCATTATCACTATATATTTTTGAATTCAAGGGATAAAATTACTCAATGAATCTACAGTTTGATTTTTCTAAAAAACATTGCATTGTTCACAAACAATTTTCCATTATTTTAGGCATTCATTATCACTATACAAATTTGATTTTAACATGAAAGAAATTATTCAATTTATCTTCATTTTTGACACAAAAATTTACTTCACATATATTCTACGCAAAAATTACTCCAATTACATTCATAAGACCTGACATAGCATATGTTGTTCAACAACTGAGTCAATATCTGTCTCATCCTACAATAAATCATATGTAGGCTGCACAAAGAGTTCTAAGATACCTAAAGGGTAATCCTGGACAAGGAATATTATTTAAAGCAAACAATGATCTAACCCTTAACGGATACACAGATTCATATTGGGCACGATGCGAAGAAACCAAAAAGTCTATTTCAGGCTACATAATGTTTCTTGGCACATCACCAGTTTCATGGAAGTCCAAGAAACAAAGCACTATAGCCAAAAGCTCGTCTGAGGCTGAATATAGAGCAATGGCTAATGCTACATGTGAACTTCAATGGCTTGTCTACATCATGAAGACCTACAGATACCTGTTTCACTACCAATACTATTGTTCTGTGACAATGCAAGTGCAATTCACATAGCAAAGAACCCCATATTTCATGAGAGGACAAGCACATTGAACTTGATTACCACATCACTAGGGCAAAAGTACAAGCAGGTTTCTTAAGGCTCATGGCTGTCAGAACTACCAATCAACTGGCAGATATTATGACAAAACCTCTAGATGCACCTATGTTCAAATACTTCCTATCTAAACTGGGGACCTACTCTATCTTCCATCCATCACAGACATGAGACAAGATCATACAACCTGTTGGAATTAACACAACATCAAGCTCAAGCTTCATACCAACTTTCAGCTTGCGGGGGTATTGGAATTAACACAACATCAAGCTCAAGTTCAAGTTATTTAAAAGTTAGCTAGGAGTTTGTTGGAGGTTGTTATTGGCGGTTATCACCAAGGAGCTAACACTAAAGTCTATATAAGGCTCATTAGATATAGGATTAAGTAAATGATTTGCAAGCGATTAATCTTCAAAATACATTTATCTTTCTGAGCAATAATACAACCACAATTAAATAACACAATCAATTGACACAACATTGATGTAAACCATTAATTATTGTGGGACATAAATCAATCGTGTAATGATAATGACACAACTGTTGTGATACAACGAGTGCTGCAAACGTGTATCTACACCCTTGATTAATAATGTAGACCCATTGATCATGATTATATCTATCATGATCATAGATGCTCGTTGTGGCAACCGTTGTTTTACAACGGTTGTTTCATTATCATTACTCAAACAATCAATCCTACAAAAATCAATAGTGTAGATCCAAGGACGGAGCCAAATGGTGGGCTTAGGGTGGCTAAGCCCGTTTGTTATTTTTGGTACACAAAAAATTCGATATAATATAATCCAACACAATCAGTTATCTTAATACAGCCCACCCGACTATACATAGATAGTCCACTAGCCCACCCAAAAATAAATTCCTGGCTCCGTCCTTTTATAGATCGATCATGCATTATTGTGTTATTTGATTGTGTAATTAAGTTGTGGTCATCTCATCTCTCCTCTCTATAAGTCTGGCATGTCTAAAACTTCTCATCAATTCAACATTCTAAACTTGTCATGGCTGCTAATAGAGTTGGTTTCATTGCCTTCCTCCTTTTCGGTGAGTAATCTCTTTCCATTATGCATAAATGTAGTACTGTATTTTGATTTTTTTTTTCCTTTTTGGAAAACGTAATATAACGCGCAAACTTTGCCACTCGAAACCAAGATATATTATATATATATATATATATATATATATATATATATATATATACACACAATATGTATATATAACCGCCAACGTGTTGAAAAATAATAATAATAACAAAAATGATAATCAAAGAATTTACGGTACACAATATTTCTTATGCTTTCTAACGTTGTATTAATTGTTTTTGGCAAACTTGTAGCCACCATTCTGATGGGATTCAACATGGAGCATCATGTAAATGCACTTTTGCCTGCTTGCTTCCCTAAAGATCGATACTACCTGACTTGTCCTTCTACTGGCTTCAAGCACCTTCAGCCAACTTGCTACTGCCCTCAAGCCGCCACGGGTTGTGTTATAACAGGACATGGAATCCAGATGGAAGATAAATAATTAACAGACACAGTCTAACAGTTAACAATCACACAGAGATAACAGAAACATGAAGAACACAAAATTTAACGTGGTTTCCGGCGTTGTGCCGACTACTCCACGGACTGAAAAGAGATATTTATTATGCACTGAAATTCATATGGATTACACACTTTACAATGACCTATACAGTTGGTATTTATAGGCACAAATCCCTAAACCCTAACCGCCAGGAATCTTTGTCGGATTGCCAAAAATGCCCCAGATGTTGTGTCGCTCTGCTGACACAACTCAACTAATCATTGCCCCGATGTAAAACTCACCGTATCCAAAACACTCTGCTGATCCCCAGCAGACTGCTGATACGGAAGAAAGATCAGCAGACTTCCCAGCTGACTTTCACAGACTTGGATACACTTATCAACTGGCCATCACTCAGCTGACTTCCAGATTAGTTTCACCAGATGTAGAGTTTAAGTCACTTTGCTGACAGGCTGCAAGATATTCGATTCTTCTACTGGGATCTTTGTTTTGTACGGCTAACTGATCGAGTATCAATACAGTCTCAATCACATGGCGCTATATATTGATGTTTGAATAAAGCTTCATCTTGTTGTGTTTGAAGCATTTGTATATGTATATCAAATTACGAGTTTGAGGGGCTTCTGGTATATCAATAAGACATGATATATCTCTTGAATAAAGTGTATAAATGATATGGTAACTGTTATGACGGATCGATCAAGAAGTAATGGTGATTGTGAGTAAAGATAAAAGATAAACAAGCAAACAAACACAGAAACAAGAACACAGATTTAACGTGGTTTCCGGCAATGTGCCGACTACTCCACGGACAAACGAGGATATTTTATTATCACGAGAAAGTTACATCAAGTTACAATTAATACAGATGGTATTTATAGCCTTGGGAATCCAACCCTAACCGACTTAAAAGTCAACCTAGTAAATGACTGAAATATCCCAGAAGTAACTCGAATAAACATGTAGAAGACGTGTTCTACAAGTCCGCTAAGCATAAGCAGACTTGTCTTCATTAGAATCGCCATCAGCGGGTTGATCAACCCTGCTGATCTTGCCCCCAGCTGAACACAAGATTTCAGCAAATGCTTCATACATTGCTGATCAGAACATGTTTCCATACCAGACCTCAGTAGCCTAGTTTAAGTCACCATTACAAATCTCCACCTTGACTTCAACTTCATGCAAACTGATTCCTCTTTGTCTTTAGATTTGAATACCTCAGCAAACCCCCAACATCAGCTGAGTATTCCCAGATTCAAATTAACAGCTTTTTTGGATATTTAGCAAGTTCAGATACAACTAAAACTTTGCCCCTTAGAACTGGTTTAGTGAACATATCAGCAGGATTCACATCAGTGCTGATCTTCTCAACTTTAACCCTCCTCTTATTTCAGAAAATGATACCTAACATCAATGTGCTTGGTTCTCTCATGATGAACCTGATCCTTAGCCAAACATAGTGCACTTTACTGCTTTCCAATGTTCCTTTCCAGGTTGAGCCATAAACCTGCTGACAACACTGAGTGCCTGAGCCAAATCAGGCCTAGTACAGACCATGGCATATATTAGATTGCCCACTGCACTAGCATATGGAACCCTTGACATGTATTCTTCCTCTTCAGCCGACTGTGGAGCAAACACAACAGACAAATATAGATTTGGTGCCATTGGATTATCTATAGGTTTGGCTGCTGACATGCCAAACTTGGACAATATCTTCTCAATATACCCCTACTGAGACAAGAACAGCTTCCCCTACTTCCTATCTCTATAGATCTCCATCCCTAGAATTTTTTTGCATTCCCCAAATCCTTCATCTCAAATTCAGCATTGAGTAGATTCTTCAGATCTTGAATGTCAGACTTGTTTGTAGCAGCTATCGGCAAATCATATACATACAACACCAGATAGATGATTGAACCATCCTTCAACTTGTTGTGATACACACAACAATCATATGGACTCCTGCTATAACCCTGCTGAATCATATAACTGTCAAACTTCTTATACCACTGCCTTGGGGCCTGCTTAAGTCCATACAAGAACTTCTTCAACTTGCAAACATATCCTTCTTTGCCAGGAACATGGAAACCCTATGGCTGAGTCATATAAATTTCCTTATCTACATCTCCATGTAGAAAGGTTGTCTTCACATCCAATTGCTCAAATTTATATGACTCAGCCATAGGGTTTCCATGTTCCTGGCAAAGAAGGATATGTTTGCAAGTTGAAGAAGTCCTTTTCCTTATCTACATCTCCATGTAGAAAGGTTGTCTTCACATCCAATTGCTCAAATTCAAGATTCTGATGTGCCACTATTGCTAGCAGCACCCCGATGAAAGTATTTCTGACCACTGGAGAAAATATCTCTTCATAGTCTACCCCATCTTTCTGACTGAACCCCGTAGCAACCAAATGTGCCTTATATCTGGCATGCTCAGCAGAAGTCATTCCTTCATTTTTCTTGAATATCCATTTGCAGCTGACCACCCTTCTATCCTGTGGTTTTTTTACCAGATCCCAAGTTTCATTCTTCTGAAGTGACTCCATTTTTTCTCCCATATCAACAAGCCATTGGTATGCCTCAGAACATGTCACAGATTCCCTGTAAGTGTTAGGTTCAAAACCATCCACTTCTTCAGCTACCTATAGTGCATATTCAACCATATCCTCCTCAAACCCATATCTTCTTGGAGGTCTGATATTGGTCCTCCTAGCTCTGCTGAGAGCTATACCCTACTGACCAACATCATCTATTTAAGTCTCTGCTGACCCTTGTTCAGCAGACTGGCTTGGATCCTGTTCTGGATCTGCTGATTATTGACTATCCCCTACTGATTCTTTTAATCCAGCAGGCTCTGCTTGAAACACCACATGTTTGTCAACCTTCTCAGCCTCAAATCCAATTTCAGATTCAGATTTGGCCCTCACAGATCAGTAAAGCATAGAGTTTTCATCAAAGACTACACTCTGCTGAGTATAACCCTATTTTCAGCTGATGACCAGATTCTATACCTCTTAACTCCATCTCCATATCCAACAAGCACACCTTTCTTGGCCCTAGGCTCCAATTTACCCTCACTGACATGATAATAGACAGTGCTTCTAAAAACCCTAAGTCCAGAGTAGTCTGGTGACTTTCCTGACCAAATTTCAAGTGGTGTTTTAAGTTTGATCCCAGTGTGAGGCCCTCTATTGATTAAGTAGCAAGCTGTATGATATGAGTCAACTAGTTGATGCATTTCACGATGTTGTATCCCCATTTCTCATGTATTTATTGATGTTCTCGTATCAATTTGAGTCATTATTTGCTTAGTTTCACCCAAATGTGTAGATAGTAATTATTATATAAAATATCGTATTTTGATATAGTAACCGGAGCGTCGTGTCGGGTTTACGCTTGGTATTGTTGGTGTTGTATTGCAGGATTATAGGTTAACCAAGACCCCGAGTGACGCCACGTGTTGAGCTAAACACGTCTTTTGATGGCTAGAAGAGTGTACCGGGAGCTATCAAATTCAACGGATCAATTGTCCTTAGTGTTTCTACTGTAGCCTATTTTCAACGGACATTTGACCCATCTTAGAGGCATTTTCTAGAGAATACTTCTGAATGAGAGTTTTAGATGAAGAAACGAGCTTTCCAACGCAATTTGAATCACATCAATCGGAGCTCTACAACTCAAGTTATGGCAAGTTTTCTGAGCTGCTGGGAATTGGCGCACGCCAACTTATTGTGGCGCGCGCCAAACGTCACTATAGCTATTCAGAGAGTTTCAGGCTTTTTCGTGACGCACGCCAATGCGTCAGGAAAAGCAGAATTCAGCATATAAACCTAATTTTGGATCGAATTTATCAATTATTCAACCCCCAACTTCATCTTCTCCATTTTCCCCTCTCCCTTGAAGGCACCCCACGCCTCAAGGGGCTCTTCTAGCCGAATCCCACCATAGATTAGCATCTAATTCATCTTGTAAACATCAAGAATTTCTAGTTTAATCCCTAGAATCATCTCGGTGGAAGAAAGTTGTCATCTTTTTGATGTATAACTCCATTGAAGCTTCTTGTAATGGAATGAAGGTTTCTCTTCCTGAAGTTAATGGCTTTTGGTTGGTATAATTCTTATACTTTACTTTGAATTAATTGTTCTTATGATTTTGAATGCTTACATTGACATGTTTGTATTTTCAATCATGAGTGGCTAGGTTAAACTAGCCAAGATATTGTATTTGTGATAGTTATTAATCTCTATTAGGTTGATTGGGAATGTTAGTTCATTTATTTCATAGCTTCATGTGTTGTTGTTGTCTTTTCCTATCTCTTACATTGACATGTTTGTATTTTCAATCATGAGTGGCTAGGTTAAACTAGCCAAGATATTGTATTTGTGATAGTTATTAATCTCTATTAGGTTGATTGGGAATGTTAGTTCATTTATTTCATAGCTTCACATCTTTTCCTATTTTCATTGAATTGCTTGTTGGTGTTGGATTGATCACCTAGCACTAGCACACACACACTTAGTTGAGACCGAAAGGAGATGTTTGGTGTGGGAGAAGGGATAGGAAAACCGGAAGGTAAAATCGACCTTAATTGGCATTCGATTTCTTATCTGGGGAGTATTGACATTGTCATTGCATTCAAGATCTTAATCATGTTGAATCATTAGGTCTAGGGTTCTTAGAACAAGGAGGAGACATAGAGTAGTTTCATTCACTCGTATGAGGGGAAACTACTAGCTTAGGAGTGCACCGGTAACACACACTTGAACACTAATGGAAGGTTGGCAGGTAGTTCATTCCCATGATACTAGTAGAGATATACTTGATCATTATATTATCTTGGCTAGGTCTTTTATATTTTATCACCCTTTTTAGTAGTAGTTTTTAGATACATTCACCTTCTTGAATTATTGCGACTTAGATCAAGATAATAATAGCTTTTCGGTGTTCAACCTCACAATCCTCGTGGATACGACCTTGACTCACCTTACTAGGCTACAATTGACCCGGTACACTGCCGGTTAGATTGGACACCTAGAAAGTACCGATCAAACTTTTTGGCGCCGTTGCCGGGGATTGTGTAACGGTTGATACTTATACTAGCTTAAAATTTTTGAGAATAAGTCAATCTTTTCTAATCTTTTCTTTTTTGTTTTTGGTGCTTACCTCTTTGGTAAGTGATGTATTATTTTTATATGATTGAATTTACGTGATTTTATTATGTTTTGTTGACAAATTCTATGTAAAATATCTAAAATTATGATATAATTAGTATAAAATATTAATCTTTGTAGTTTAGTATAGTTAGTAGTAAAAGTTAGTATTTATAATAAAAAGTTGTAGTTTTTGTACCGGTTTTAGTAACCGGGATATTGTGTCTATTTTACACGGGTATTTTGTGTTTATTTCATT
Organism: Gentiana straminea; assembly: GCA_036785695.1. NCBI lineage: Eukaryota > Viridiplantae > Streptophyta > Magnoliopsida > Gentianales > Gentianaceae > Gentiana > Gentiana straminea. Next base: position 423,140 of record JAVUPR010000300.1, on the reverse strand, counting down.
GCGTAATCCTAAGATGAATCGAAATCCCGAGTATCGACATTTTTTGAAGTCAATACAAGTCGGTGAAAGGAAGTTATAAAGCGTCACCGATATAAATGATCAAGGGAATAATTGTTTCTAAATCTCGAAAAAGGACGTATAATACAAATGGCTCATCGAGAGTATGTTTTCTCGAAGAAGTGGTCTTGATGAAAGTTGTAGAGAATTTAACGAGCTTTTCAACGGAAGTTCGATTATGTCATTCGATATCGAGAATTCAAGTTACGATTTTTAGAAGATTAATCGTGTAATTATATATAATTATATATATAATTACACAAAGACAAGTAATGATTATGTGTAACATGGGGGAACATGCGAGGACAAGCTGAAATGATTAGCATCATTACACCGGACCGATCCGGCAAGTTTTCAGGACCGGTCCGGGAAGGAAGAAAGTCTATAAAAGGGGAGCATCAGAGAGTTCATTTGAAGTGTACCAATATATATACACAATATTCTATATATATTCTCTCCCTCTTCTTTCTCTTTTTCTTCTCCTTTCTTAGTTTGTAAATAGGCTTTATGCCAAAATAATGTAGTAGTAGTACGGTAGTAATGCTCGGGAAATTCTCGAAGGTTCGGTGTTGCTGAAATCGTTGTAAAATCTGGAAAAAGACGATTTCTGAATCAGCAGTTGTAATCGGGTAATTTCTATAATAATTATGTTTATGTTTGTTATTTTCTTCTTTTTAGTTTTTATAATGTTATTAGGCTAGATCTAATAACTAGCCAAAGTTATGTAATCGTATTATTTCGATCTTTTCGTTAAAAGAATGATGTTAAAATAAAATGACTAAAATTGAGTAAAATGAATCTTTTTCTATTTCGCTACGTAATGATAATATATTCGGAATGAAGTAATCAATCATAATGAATACTACATATAACCTGGCGATGAACCGACCGGAGAAGTCGGGATATGAGTAAAAATAGAAAAACCGGAGGGTAAAAATGGCCGTCGATTAACGGAATCCTATTTCCTACCCGGGGGCGATTTGTCCTAATAAAACAAATCTTATTAAAATTTGTATTCGAGATCTTAATAATGTTAAAATCACAGTTTAATTGAAACTACACCGTTTGTATTAAATCGATCCGCTTGACAACCGGAGCCTCTTGAATAACATCGGCCATCCGACAAATGGAATCACCTCTTTTATCCGGGGTAGATTTGTACTCGGTACTGTTTTGACTAACTAAGTTTAGCATGGGGCGAGTTGTGGACCTTGGACGATGACTTTTGACATATGACAATTTCATACGCTCGTGTGAGGAGGAATTGTTGACATTAGGAGTACACCGTTTCATTCACTCAATTGGACCTAAAAAAGGAAGATCGAACACATTCTATTAATTGAAAAGATCGAATAAATTAATTACATATACTTTGGCTAGTCTAGTCTATAAATTATATATTGGTATCTATATATTTATATATATATATATATTTTACTATTTATGTACATCTATATATATTTATATATCTATATATATTATATTAAAATAACTTTTAAATTACGCATTTATTTTATGTTAGTTAGAGTAGTAGTAATCGTGTTTATAAAATTGCGGTTTAGATCGAGTTAATAGCGCTCTTTGGTGTTTAACCACACTTAAAAGAATTACCACTTTTTTCCCTGAGGATTCGACACCTGACTCACCACTTTATCACTACAATTTGACCCGGTACACTGCCGGTTAGGATCCGTCTAACCTAGAAAAGGTCTGTCCTCTTCTTGACGCCGTTTCTAAGGTCTGGTTTGGTGACGTCAGCTTTCTGGCGCCGTTGCCGGGGAAACAAAGTCGCTATTTTTTTTTTTTTGTGTCTATGGTTACTACTTGTATTAGTTAAAAATTCTCGAGGATAAACCAACACTCTTCTTATCACATTTCTTTTTTTATTTTTCGTTGGTATCTACTTTCTTTTAGTACCAATTTTCTTCTTCTTTAAAACTCGAGCATTTTTCTATTTTAATTAGTTGATGACCAGAAGCGGTAAAGCCTCACTTACTCCTTATAAGCCTGATATAAACGCTTACGAAAGGCGCTTGCGGATAGAGAGTAAACGTGGTCAACCCAAATTAGGACTCCTTGGAAAATCTCCAACGGAATCATCTTCTAATAAAAATAAAGAAATGGTCAAGGTAGTGATGAAACAAACGAACAGGAGGCTAGATCATGCTTTAGGGCATGGACAAAACCCTGTTAATATTAATAATAATCAGAATAATAATAATAGGAACAATCAAGATCGGAACCAGAATAATCGTAACAATCCGCCAAACCCGAGACCTATCTGTGATCAAACTGTAAGGAGAAACCAGACTAATAATCCCATACTTTTACCGAATGAAGGAGCGAATAATTTCGAAATTAAGTCTCATCTTTTTGGTTTAATTGACGCAAGAGCCCAATTTCTAGGAGAAGATGATGAAGATCCACATCATCATCTCTATCTGTTTGAAGAACTGTGCAATACAGCCAAAAGTCAAGGTGCTCATAAGGAATTAACAAGGATGACTATGTTTCCTTTTTCTTTAAAAGGAAGAGCCCGAGATTGGTTTATGTCTCTTCCACACCATTCGTTAACTAGTTGGGAGGATATTCAAACTGAATTTCTGAAACAATATTTCACTCCAGGGACGGAATTTGGAATTAAAAGTCGAGGTTGCTAATTTTAGACAAGGATCGAAGAAACACTTGGGAATGCGTGGGAAAGGTTTAAAAAATTGTTAAGAGCTTGTCCCGATCATGGTTATTCCTTAGATATGCAAATTCAACTTTTCTGTCGTAAATTAAGAAAAGATTCACGTGCGTATGTAGATCATGCATGTGGTGGTTCGTTAATGATGAGTGAAGCTCAAACGCTTTACGATGCTATAGAAAAGATTTCTAAAAACAATAGAATGTGGGAAACCGGTTCTAGCACTAGAAAAGTAGCTTTTGCAGAAGGATGTACGTCAAATACGGAAGTTCTAGCACATTTGGAGAATTTAAGTAGAAAGTTTGATGGATTACAACAAGGTAAGAATCAAAATTCAGAAAATAGTACTCCAACTGAATACTCAAATTATGATAATGTGTCATTAGGGATAGAAGAACCAACAGGATATTCAAAAGAGGAAGTGAGTTTTCTTCAGCAGCATAGGAATTTGAACAATGCATATTCAAACTCATTTAATGCTATTAGAAGAGACCACCCAACTTTTAGATGGTCTGAAAACCCTAGTAAGCCAGGACAACCGCCGTATCCAGTTCAGTATAAGAATATGAATAATAATCAAGTTTATCAAGGAAATACATCTAATCAGAATTTACAATCATTACCAAGATCTTATCCTCAACATACCACTCAAAGTATACCAGTAACTCAAAGTTCAACTCAACTCGAAAGGGGTTGAAAAATGGGAAAAACTGATGGAAAATATGATGGGTGTAGTATCTACTCAAGCTAAGAATATGGAAACAATGATGACTTCTATAGGTTCAGTCAGTAAGGACATGAGTACAATGAAAACATCTATGAGTGGACATGATACCAGAATGAGAACGATAGAAGCTTCATTAAGGAATATGGAAGATCATTTGAGTAGGGAAGGTGAACGTAACAACGGTAGACCTCCGGAGGATTACCAAGTAATACTTGAAAGAAACCCAAGAGAGGTGAATGTTGTAGTTACGAGAAGTAGGAAACTCTATGGTAGTAATGGAGTAGAAAACTTCGGGAATAATGAAGTAGAAAATGATTTAGATAACAATGAAGAGACTAAAGATGAACTTGAATTTACTGATGAGGAAGAAGAAATTATAGAGAAATTCTTGAAAAGGAATAGAAGTTTGGAACCTGAGAAGGAAGGTGAAAAATGGGTAAAAATCCCAAGAATTTTGAAAGACCCCATGGATAAAGATTTAAGGAATCTATTTAAGGAACATGTTAGAGTAGAAGATAAAGAAAACAAGGAGGAAGAACTCGAAGGAATATGAAGTAGAGATTGATTCAGGGAACAAATTAAAAGAAAAAAGTCAAGAACCTGAAACATGGCGATCAAGTAATACTCCAAAGGATAAAGGAAAAGAGAAAATGACTTCGAAACCAAAGGTTATAGATTTAGAGTCTTTACCTTTTCCACCTAAAGATCAAATTAAAAAGATTAAGACTGATCAGAAGTATGCTCGTTTCCTTGATACTTTTCGTCATATTAATGTTAATATCCCTGTTATCGAAGCTCTGATAAATATGCCTACCTATGGAAAGTTTTTGAAAGATATACTATCAAATAAGAAAAAATTAGAGGAATATGAGAATATATGCCTAAATGAAGAATGTTCTGCAATTCTGCAGCATAAGTTACCACCTAAACTAAAAGATCCTGGAAGTTTTACGATTCCGTGTGAAATTGGAGGATTTTTGTTTAAGAAGGTCTTATGTGATCTGGGAGCTAGTATAAATCTCATGTCTTATGAGGATTATAGAAAGCTAGGCATAGGAAAGCTTACTAAGACTGAAATGACTCTGCAAATGGCAGACAGATCGATTAAGTACCCTAGAGGAATTATTGAGGACGTATTGGTTAAAGTAGACAAGTTCTATTTTCCAGTAGACTTTGTAGTTATGGAAATGGAAGAAGGATTTTCAGCGCCGCTTATCTTAGGACGTCCATTTCTAGCTACAGGGAGAACTTTAATCGATGTTCAGAAAGGAGAATTAATTTTGAGAGTCAATGAAGATGAAGTTGCTTTCAATATTTTCAAAGCTATGAACCATCAATACACATCACAAGAATCATGTTCTTTTATAGAAGATATTCATTCTGTCTATGATAATCAGTTACCAACTTTTGAAGATAGATTAGAGGAATGTTTAACTTTATCTATCTATAAAGAAGATGAGGAAGACATTGAAATGAAAGAGATAATCCTTTCTCTAGATAAAGGAAGTTTTACTTTTAAACCACCATGGCATAAGTATTTAGAATTAGAACTAGAAGGACCGCTCTTAAATCATCAATAGAAGATCCGCCTAAGAATCCGGAATTGAAACCGTTACCTTTAAATCGAAATATGCTTTTCTTGAAAATGATAACCTTTTACCGAGTTATTATTTCATCAACTTTAACGAAGCAACGGGAAGATCAATTACTAGGAATGTTGAAAAAGCATAAGAAAGCTTTTGGATGGACGATTCTTGATATTCGAGGTATTAGTCCCGAGATATGTGTTCATAAGATAATTCGAAAGAAGATGCTAAACCTTGTATTCAACCGCAACGCCGCCTCAACCCTAATTTACGCTTAATCGTTAAGAAAGAGGTTATTAAGCTATTAGAAATGGGAATAATTTTTCCTATATCGGATAGTGAATGGGTAAGTCCAACTCAAGTTGTACCAAAGAAAGGAGGTTTCACAGTGAAAAAGAATGATAAGAATGAATGGATTCCAACAAGGGAAATTACGGGATATCGAATGTGCATTGATTTTAGAAAACTAAATGATCATACTAAGAAAGATCATCATCCACTTCCATTCATAGTACAAATGTTGGAACGTTTAAGTGGTCATAAGTATTACTTGTTTCTTAGATGGTTATTCGGGATATTTACGATTTTCATTGCAGCAGGAGATAGGGAAAAGACTACTTTCACTTGTCCTTATGGAACTTTTGCGTATAAAAGAATGCCGTTTGGTTTATGTAATGCTCCAGCTACTTTCCAAAGATGTATGATGTCTATATTTTCTGATATGGTTGAGAAATTCTTAGAAATTTTTATGGACGACTTTAGTGTTTACGGAGACTCTTTTAATGGCTGTTTGTTACACTTAGAACGAGTGTTACAACGCTGTGAGGATACCAATTTAGTGCTTAACTGGGAAAAATGTCATTTAATGGTATCAGAAGGAATTGTACTAGGTCATAGAATCTCGAAGTAGGAATTGAAGTTGATAAAGCTAAAGTCGAGGTAATCGAAAAATTGCCTCCACCCGCTTAATCTAAGAACGTTAAGAGGATTTCTTGGACATGCGGGATTTTATAGGAGATTTATTGCGATTTTTCAAAGATAGCAAAGCCTCTAAGTCATTTGCTTGAAAAAGAAGTATCTTTTAATTTTGATAGTAAATGTATGGAAGCATTTAAGACCCCGAAAGCGAAGTTGATTCTTGCACCGATATTGGTGGCACCAAACGGGATTTACCTTTTGAGATTATGTGTGATGCAAGCGATTTAGGTTTGTAGGAGCTGTTTTAGGTCAAAGGTATAATAGAATTCTCAAAGCTATTTACTATGCATCTCATACGTTAAATGCGGCTCAATTAAACTATGCAACTACGAAAAAAAGAACTGTTGGTTGTAATTTTTGCCTTAGATAAGTTTAGATCGTATATTGTTGGCTCTAAGGTAATAGTTTATACGGACCATTCGAAACATTGAAATATTTGCTTTGAGTAAGAAAGATGCGAAACCACGTCTTCTTAGATGGATTCTTCTACTTCAAGAATTTGATATCGAGATTAAAGATAAAAAAGGAAGTGAGAATGTAGTAGCAGATCATCTAAGTAGAATGGAAACTGAGGAAGAAATAGGAAATGAAATTAAGGATTCGTTTCCTGATGAACAACTGTTTAGAATCGATATGCCTTCAACCATGCAGTTATTAAAGAAAAGAATTCCTTCTAAGGAAAATTCACCTTGGTTTGGAGATATCATTAACTACTTAACCTGTGATTACATTCCGTCTCATTGGACTTGGCAACAGAAAAAGAAGTTCTTTTATGACTTAAAATTTTATTACTGGGAGGAACCGGATCTTTTCCGTAAATGTTCGGATGGAATAATCGAAAAATGTGTGCACGATAATGAAATTTTAAGTGTTTTATCGTTTTGTCATGATCGTGAGGCGGGAAGTCATCATGGAGGATGGAAAACTCGCTTTTAAAGTCTTGCAATGTGGTTTTTATTGGCCTACACTTTATAAAGATGCGTATACGTATGTTAAATCTTGTGAGTCTTGTCAAAAATGGGGAAATGTATCTAAAAAACATGAAATGCCTATGCAACCTATTTTAGAATGTGAGTTATTTGATGTTTGGGGTATAGATTTCATGGGACCTTTCCCTATATCTTTTGGAAAAAGATTTATTCTTGTAATGGTAGATTATGTTTCGAAATGGGTAGAAGCTGAAGCTCTTCCCACTAATGATACCAAAGTTGTTATACGATTCCTTAAAAAGAATATATTTACACGTTATGGCATTCCTAGGGCGATCATTAGTGATAGAGGTTCACACTTTTGTAATAGACCATTTACTAAGTTAATTGAAAAATATGGTGTAACGCATAAGTTAGGAACGCCTTATCATCCGCAAACCAAAGTGGTCGTGTAGAGGTGTCAAATAGAGAGATTAAAAGAATCATAGAAAAAACAGTGGATTCAAACCGTAAAAACTGGGCAGTTAGATTAGATGATGCGTTATGGGCATACAGAACAGCTTTTAAAACTCCAATTGGCTGTTCTCCCTACAAATTAGTCTTTGGTAAATCTTGTCATCTCCCAGTAGAGTTAGAACACCGAGCATTCTGGGCTATTAGATTTTTAAATTTCGATCCTAAGGCTGTCGGTGATCATAGATTACTTCAGTTAACAGAATTAGAAGAATTTCGCCTTGATTCATATGAAAATGCTCGAATCTACAAGGAACGCACGAAATCGTTCCATGATAAGAGAATATATAGTCGTGAGTTCCATGTAGGTGATCGAGTGTTATTGTACAATTCACGTTTGAAGTTGTTTCCAGGTAAGCTTAAATCACGATGGACAGGACCATTTAAAGTAACACGAGTTTATAAATCTGGAGCTGTTGAACTAACTGATGGGAATACAACTTTTTTAGCCAATGGTCACAGGGTGAAGCTATTTCTGGAAGGTGAAGAAATCTCTCTGATAAATGAAGTAATATTGCTGATCGACCCTCCGAAAGACTAAAAAGCAGTGCTCTTAAAAGCTGAAAGTATCAAATCACCAGGTTTTATCTTTATTTTTTTATGTCTAAACTAGTTTCGTCTTTTACCGGATAGACGTAAAAGAACTGGATGTCTTTTTTAGATAGATTAGGAGTTTTTGTTTTGCTTTTAAAGTTTGGTTTTAATAGAGATATCGCCTTTACTATAGAAGCCTTAGTTTTTGAACAAAACAAGCAATTGTTGAGAGAGAAAAAATTGAAAGAAGTTTGTAATGGTACGTCAAGAAGCTCGATAAAGAGAAGGGCTAAGTTTTTAAGGAAGTGCATAATCTGTGGAAAAATTGAACACAGTGGGCGATGTGGGAAAAATTTAACTCAATCTCGAGTGAGTGTTTGAATGTAATTAAGAAGGGAACGATTAGGTGGTTAACCGAAAATCCCGATGGACTTCCAAGACTTAATTCAAACGCTACATTTCTAGGATATAGTTTGCTTGAAAGGTATGTTAGAAATGCGGAGTTTGTAGAAATTGAAGAATTAGAAACCCCGTAGGTTCAAGTATTTTATTGTTTTTAGTTTTATAAAATTTTTGCATAACTTTGAAAATCTTATAAAATTGGATCTTTATAAAATTAAGGAGTTTTATAAAAGTTTTATAAAAAGTTTTTTAAGTTTTTAGATATTTTATAAGAATTAATAGAAATTTATTGGATTTTTATAAACTTTTAAATAAGTTTTATAAAGATTTTATAAATTTTGAGAAATTGTTATAAAATTTATGAATTTTATTTTCTATTTTTATTAAGTTTTTATTGAGTTTTATAAGTTTTATATCAAAAATCCAAAAAAATAAAAAATTTCGAAAAAAAGCATAAAAATTGCATACGGACCGATCCGGCCCTTACACCGGACCGATCCGGGATCGATTTAACCTAAAGGGACGGGGACACTTTCTTCTTTCTCATTTCCAACTCTTTTCAGCAGCAGCCGCACTACACCTCCTCCACTTCGAATTTTTTTCTTTTTCTCCTCAAAAATACAAATTACACTACACCATTACATATATTCTTCCTCTTTTGTTCTCCTCTCTTCAACACAAGTGAAGAATTTGAAAAAGATCGAACACAAGCTCCATTTCATCCCGGAGGCTTATACGACTTTTCCGGCCACTTTTCACGGTTTTTGTTCATTATAAGGTATAATTTGTTTACTCTAGTTATCAATTTCATAATTTTTATAATTTTTAGATTTATTTTCAAGCTTGTTTTGAATTTTTCGTGTGTTGTGACATTTTATTTTGTGTTGTTTTTCTCGTTGTTTTTATTGTTGTTTTGTCAATTCAATATCGTAGAATGGCCTCATCCAAATAAAATTCTCTAAGAAAAGAAAGCCTAATATTCCAATAGAAATACCGGTCGTAGAATTAAGAGATTTAACACCGGAAGAAGAATCGTTAGTTTTGCTTTGCTACGACTTCACCTCAAGCTAAGAATGCTTATAGGAATATCTATAGTAAATGTGGAGTTGTGTTGGAAAGAGGCTTAGATTTTGATGACTTAGGAGAGGAGGTTAGGCGTATTTTTGCTAGACGCCAATGGTTGGATTTTGCGGCTCAAAGGACGGGAGAGATCAATACTACCTTAGTGGCGAATTTTATGCGGTTTTGTCTACTTTGACACCCACCGAGGGTAGTATGATAGAGTCTATTCCCCTTAGGTCTAGACATGTTTCTTTTAGTCCGGAACGATTAATGTTTGTTTTAGGAGTAGAAGTTTTTCCGGATGAAGAAGATTATAGAGTTTGTTTATGGATTAGATGATCCCGCTATGTATGAGCGGTTGCCTCTAGAGCTCGGAGGGAGTTTGATGCTACGGCGAGTGGGTGGACAACGAGATTTAATTATGGGAAATGTTTTAGAGATCGAGGGCAATCAAAAGATTTTTAAGCCATACTCTCTATCCCACTACCAAACACACCGCCTTTGGTAAAGAAGATTTATGCATTACTTGGGCGATGATTCATGATATTAAGGTGGATGTAGGGAAGATCATGTATAGAAGGGTTTTCGAGTTTATTGTTATCGCCAAGGCGGGAAGTCACATGTACTTTCCTGGCTTTATTTCGATTTATGTCGTAGATCGGGAGTTCCTTTCTGTCTAACGACAAGTTGATGATGGCGAGATGAGTCCCCGATAGGCCCTAGTCGAGGAGGTCTCCGGAGGGTTCGATAGACTCGATAGTTAGACGTAATACCCTCCACCAAACTCCACCCGGTTCCACCGGTTTCGCATTTTCATCTTTTTCGAGCAACGACGGACTTCTCTCCCAAACACTATTACATACGATATGTTTCAATCCTTAGTATCAGATGTAGCCCGAGGACAGGCTAATATGGCTTTGTTTGCTGAGCAGAGTAGGCAGTGGAGTGATGATTTACGTAGAGGGATGCTGAGACATGAGCAGATGCATCTTGATCCTTCTTTCGATAGAACTGCCTATCCGCCCTGTCAATCTAACCCGTATACGTTACCAGAATGGATAGCACCTATTCCACCATCTCAGAGCTTTCATCATATGCCAAATCCTTTTGGAAGCCAATCTAGTGGTCAGGGTGTCTTTTATACAGGTTCTCGGGGTGCGGTTACATCTAGGGCGGGGAGGATTTTCGGATTTTGCGGGGATGACGTCAAGTATGAGTTCGTTGGGTCTCGACGCTTCAGTTCGGACCACGACTACGTTTCCACAGCCAGTTACGTCATCAGTTCCAAGTATGAATGATCCAGTTTACACTGCTGACGATGATGATGTTGACATTGTTTGATTTTAAACAACTTATATTATTTCTAAACATTTTATGACTGTTTATTTTATTTTCTGCATTTTAACTTTAGTTGATAAGTTTGATAGTTTAATAAGTTTCCGATTTCATTAATCATATTCTGTCGTAGTCGTAAATTTATTTTTAATAGTATTTAAATATTTCATAAAAAATCAAAAATCTAAAAAATATATTCGCATGTAGTATTCGTATGTCGTTTTATCCGTATCGGTGAGATAATATTGAACAAAGTTAATTTTTATAGCTTTATAGCTTTATAGCTTCTCAAATAGCATGAAGGCTATTAAGTTGAACAAAGCAAACTTGAACTTTACAACCTTCATACGGTAAAAAAATCTTAAAGCCGGACCGGTCCGGCCGGTTTTGCCAGACCGATCCGGGAATAAAATCTCGCTTAGTCATACCGAAAGTGTTAGTATGCATGCACGTGTACTCTAATTTTTATCCATTTAAGGACGAGAGAGGTTGAAAGTAAAAATTTGCCAATTCACTCACTACTTTCAATCCTTTTCTTTTTTTACGCATCCGTTTAAACTAAAATGTCAAACCGATCATCACCATCGATCAATTCATACGATCCGGAGGCGAGTTGATGTTTTTGTCCCGGATTCTAACGCTTCAAATGTTAATTTGTTGGTGAATGCGAGGTTTGCAAATTCTCCTATATTGATGGAAAGGGGTATCAATTTTGAAAAAATTGATCAGTTCGGAAGGGATTTAATTCAGAATCAAGGATGGAAAAAATTTGTTAAGCAACCTCGAGGAAGAATTAATGTTTCTATTGTTAGGGAGTTTTATTCAGCTCTTTCTACTGTTGATACGGTAGATCAGTCACAGCTTATATCTGTTCGTGGTACACTTATTCACCTGTCACCTCATATTATCAATCATATCTACGAGATACCGATTTTCAATCAAATCCATAATCTTCATTATGAATATCAATGGGGATTAGGAAACTCTTGTCATGTTGTTAACTATGTCACGGAAGCTTTTCCGTATCTGTTTCCAGAGTTCGATCAAAATTACGACTCTACCACTTCAGCTCTGCCTGCTCATCTGAGAGCATGGAAACACTTCATTAACTCACGAGTCTATCCGACTAGTGATTTTGCATGGGTTAGTGATAGTGAGATACTTCGTTGTTTGCATTAATAATCGGAGCTTATGTGGACCTGGGGGATTTTGATTTTTAGGACGGCGATAAACTTTGCGGTGGAACGGTATAATAATGGAAGGCCGATGCCTTTTGCTTGGTTAATTTCAAGGTTATGTATTCATTTGAATGAAGTCCACGAAATTGCTTCTGATGAGATATATCCGTCTCGTGATTGTCGTAGAGGATTGCTACCGGTAGAGAATCCGGGTTGTTCGTCAACTATTTAAGATAATTGTTAGTGGTTTTATTTAATTTAGTTTAAGTTTGGTTTGCTTTAATAAGTTAGAGTTGATTGAGGTTAGTAAGTTAATAGTCAGTTTGTTTTATTTTTAGTCTGTAATAGTTTCTTTTTGTTTAATATATATGTTGTTTGATTTTAATATACGTGTGTTATCAATGTTTATAACGATCATCTATAATTTTAATTTAATTTTCGAACCTACTTTTTCATACTTATTGAACATCGGGACGATGTCAATTCGTAAGTGGGGAGTAGAGTTAGGTTTGAAAATTTCATTAAAATTTTCGAAAAAATTAATAAATATTTATAAAATATAACTTTTTTCATATAAATTAGTACTTTAATTACTTATTTCTTAGTTTTAATTTTTCTTGAATAATTTAAGTTGGTTAATATATGAATAAAAATGATATAATTCGAGAGGATTAATTTTTGATTTAGTAAAATATATTAGATATATAATGAATATGTTTTATATCTTTTATAAGATTTTTAAGATTTTGAGTATGTATAACTAAATAATTTTTATCAAATATTTCTTTTATGGAATTATTCAAGTAATTTTTATATTTATAAATAAATTTTTAGATAATTTTCTTTTTAAGATTAATTATGAATTTGGAATCAAAAATTAGGAATGATGATTTTTGGGCACCACAAAAATATAACTATAATGAAATAACCTACCCGAATAAAATTTCCAATTTTTGACCCCACCTCGGCCTTTTAAAGAGTGATCAAGACCTCACTCGGAATTTTAGCCATTTTGATTAACTAGAAATTTCCGATCCTTAGCTTATTTTGGTCTACATTTCTTTGACATTCTTCGAGTTTGTACGTACTTATGAGAGGAGATGATGACGAGAAAAAGTTAAGAGTTGAGAAAAATGGTATATCTTTGAGATTGGAATGAGTTCGGATATGTTAGATTTTTAAGAATTAAAGCACCATTTTTACACGAAATAAATCGAATATCAAGTATCTTCCCTATCTTTGATCGACCAAATATATGTCGATGATAGTAGTCCGGCTAGGGGATTATCTCGAAATGTCCTATTGCGAGAATGAAGGCATAAGTCGAATCAAAAGATCTCAAGAATGATTACGTGTTTAAGGAAACCGGACTCGTAATTTTAGATCGAAAGAGTAGTACTCCGATCAATCTTGATGAAGCAATGCTTGTGAATTTGATTATTTACACACACTCACGCTTTAGTTCTTAATGTTAAAAAAAAAAAAAAAAAAAAAAAAAAAAAAAAAAAAGAAGAGAGAAAATCGAAAAATAGTTGGAATAAAAGGATGTTACTAATCGAATGTTTTTGATCAAGAATGTGAAGACGTAGGTACGTACGACTTACATCTTTCTCTTTCGATTTCCTTTTCTATCTTTTCGATTAACCAATGTCCTATCCTAATATATTAAGCCACTATGTCTTCTATCGACTTAGTTAATGATTCCGAAATTCGTAATAATCGAGATAGAAAGTATTTCTAAAATTTTATTTATATTTCGAATTATTGCATGCATGTTTCCATCTAATTCATATTTGATACTTAATTTATTTAAGTTATATAATCTCCTTTCTTAAATTTCTATAAAATTTATAAATTATATGTTTGTAATATTGACGATATATATTACTTTTGAAATTTTAATCTAATCAATTATATTATCTGTTATATATATATTACCGCTTATTTTTGCTCGAGGACGATCAAAAGCTAAGTGGGGAGTAATTTGATGTATTATTTTTATATGATTGAATTTACGTGATTTTATTATGTTTTGTTGACAAATTCTATGTAAAATATCTAAAATTATGATATAATTAGTATAAAATATTAATCTTTGTAGTTTAGTATAGTTAGTAGTAAAAGTTAGTATTTATAATAAAAAGTTGTAGTTTTTGTACCGGTTTTAGTAACCGGGATATTGTGTCTATTTTACACGGGTATTTTGTGTTTATTTCATTGCGTAATCCTAAGATGAATCGAAATCCCGAGTATCGACATTTTTTGAAGTCAATACAAGTCGGTGAAAGGAAGTTATAAAGCGTCACCGATATAAATGATCAAGGGAATAATTGTTTCTAAATCTCGAAAAAGGACGTATAATACAAATGGCTCATCGAGAGTATGTTTTCTCGAAGAAGTGGTCTTGATGAAAGTTGTAGAGAATTTAACGAGCTTTTCAACGGAAGTTCGATTATGTCATTCGATATCGAGAATTCAAGTTACGATTTTTAGAAGATTAACCGTGTAATTATATATAATTATATATATAATTACACAGCACAAGTAATGATTATGTGTAACATGGGGGAACATGCGAGGACAAGCTGAAATGATTAGCATCATTACACCGGACCGATCCGGCAAGTTTTCAGGACCGGTCCGGGAAGGAAGAAAGTCTATAAAAGGGGAGCATCAGAGAGTTCATTTGAAGTGTACCAATATATATACACAATATTCTATATATATTCTCTCCCTCTTCTTTCTCTTTTTCTTCTCCTTTCTTAGTTTGTAAATAGGCTTTATGCCAAAATAATGTAGTAGTAGTACGGTAGTAATGCTCGGGAAATTCTCGAAGGTTCGGTGTTCTTTGAAATCGTTGTAAAATCTGGAAAAGACGATTTCGAATCGGCGATTGTAATCGGGTAATTTCTATAATAATTATGTTTATGTTTGTTATTTTCTTCTTTTTAGTTTTTATAATGTTATTAGGCTAGATCTAATAACTAGCCAAAGTTATGTAATCGTATTATTTCGATCTTTTCGTTAAAAGAATGATGTTAAAATAAAATGACTAAAATTGAGTAAAATGAATCTTTTTCTATTTCGCTACGTAATGATAATATATTCGGAATGAAGTAATCAATCATAATGAATACTACATATAACCTGGCGATGAACCGACCGGAGAAGTCGGGATATGAGTAAAAATAGAAAAACCGGAGGGTAAAAATGGCCGTCGATTAACGGAATCCTATTTCCTACCCGGGGGCGATTTGTCCTAATAAAACAAATCTTATTAAAATTTGTATTCGAGATCTTAATAATGTTAAAATCACGCTTTAATTGAAACTACACCGTTTGTATTAAATCGATCCGCTTGACAACCGGAGCCTCTTGAATAACATCGGCCATCGACAAATGGAATCACCTCTTTTATCCGGGGTAGATTTGTACTCGGTACTGTTTTGACTAACTAAGTTTAGCATGGGGCGGTTGTGGACCTTGGACTGATGACTTTTGACATATGACAATTTCATACGCTCGTGTGAGGAGGAATTGTTGACATTAGGAGTACACCGTTTCATTCACTCAATTGGACCTAAAAAAGGAAGATCGAACACATTCTATTAATTGAAAAGATCGAATAAATTAATTACATATACTTTGGCTAGTCTAGTCTATAAATTATATATTGGTATCTATATATTTATATATATATATATATTTTACTATTTATGTACATCTATATATATTTATATATCTATATATATTATATTAAAATAACTTTTAAATTACGCATTTATTTTATGTTAGTTAGAGTAGTAGTAATCTGTGTTATAAAATTGCGGTTTAGATCGAGTTAATAGCAGCTCTTTGGTGTTTAACCACACTTAAAAGAATTACCACTTTTTTCCCGAGGATTCGACACCGACTCACCACTTTATCACTACAATTTGACCCGGTACACTGCCGGTTAGGATCCGTCTAACCTAGAAAAGGTCTGTCCTCTTCTTGACGCCGTTTCTAAGGTCTGGTTTGGTGACGTCAGTAAGTTACCAAGTGTTATTTGATTGTGTTCTTGTTGTTTTTCTCTTGTAGTGGATGAACCATTCTCGTTGAGGAAAGGCACCCGACACTCCCATTATTCCGGATATCAATACGTATATTAGGGATTTGGTTAAAGAGAAGAAAGGTAGTCAAGCTCGCCGTAGTTTGGAATTGGTGAAAAATCTTCCCAAGCATCATCCTATCAAGAAGAAGAAATGGATGAGAATCTTGAGAATGCATAAGGATGGCATAACCATGAAAATGCCCTTTTTGAACAAAATCCCTTAAATCCAAATGACTAGCCTCCACCACCACCACAAGAACCACATCCATATGATCCACATCCTTTTTACAAACAAGTTCCTACTCAACAAGCCCATGTTCAACAAAGTTCTCAATCCACGGAGGATGTCTCCCATTTGAAAATTTCGATGGAAAAATTGATGGGAGTTGTGTCCACTCAAGCCGCCAATATACAAACAATGATGACTTATATTGGTATGATGTCTCAAGAGGTTGGTACTTTGAAAACATCTATGAGTGGACATGATATGAGAATGAGAACGATGGAGGCATCAATAAGAGTTATTGAAGACATTTTGACTAGGGAAGGCGAGAGACATAGTAGTAGACCACCGGGTGGATTACCAAGCAACACCGAGAGAAACCCGAGAGAAGTCAATGCTATTATTACTCGAAGTGGAAGGTCATATGGGCATAATGAGGGAAGCAATGAGGTTCAATAAGATTTGAATGGTGAGAAGGAGGAAGAGTGGAGTGAAGAAGAAGAGAGCATCATGGATGGTTTTTTGAGGGGAGATGGTTTTGAGGAAAAAGAAGAATGCGTGAAAGTCCCGAGAATATTGAAAAATCCAAGATTGAGTGATTTGAGGACTTTATTCAATGAGCATGTTGGAGAAGAACACGGCAAAGAAAGTGATTCAGAGACTTCAGCAAGCAAAATGGCGCACTCCAAAAGTGAGGTGGCGCGCGCCAATATCAAGCAGAAAAATTCTGGGCATGGCAAGGTGAAAATGGTGCAACCCGATGATGATTGGTGCGCACCAACAGCCCAATACTTGAGAAGAGCTTCTACCACTTCATCAAATGACAAAGGTAAGAGAGGTATGACTTTTGTCCCTAAAGATTTTGATCTTGATTCATTACCATATCCACCTCGAGAGGAAACCAAAAAGAAGAAGTTGGATAAGAAGTATGCACGTTTTCTTGACACTTTTCGGCACTTAAATATTAATATCCCTTTCATCGAAGCACTCATGAATATGCCGGCGTATGGTAAGTTTCTTAAGGACATACTCTCCAACAAGAAACGGTTGGAAGAGTATGAGATGGTTTGTCTAAGTGAGGAGTGCTCCGCCGTGCTTCATCACAAGCTCCCTCCTAAGCTTAAGGACCCCAGGAGATTTACAATCCCATGTGAGATTGGGGGACTTTTGTTTGAGAATGTGCTATGTGATCTCGGTGCGAGCATAAACCTCATGTCCTATAATGATTTCATGAAACTTGGCATAGGCAAGCTTAAGCGTACGGAGATGACTCTCCAACTTGCGGATAGATCCATAAAACGTCCAATGGGAGTCATCGAGGATGTACTAGTGAAAGTTGATAAATTTTATTTCCCCGTTGATTTTGTTGTTATGGATATGGAGGAAGGGTACACTACACCTCTTATCCTCGGTAGACCATTTTTAGCAACGGTGGGAGTTGTGATCGATGCTCGTGAGGGAGATCTTAGTTTGGGAGTTAATGATGAGCGCATCGTCTTCAACATTTACACTTCATTGAAATATCCACACACTACAATAGAATCTTGTTCTTTTGTTGACACCTCGTGTCCCCTTGTTGTGGATTGTACTAACTCGCAGGTAGTTGAAGAATACGTGAGCAATAAAGCGAAGGCTCGCAAACCAAAAGCTCGAAAATCAAAGGAAAAGGTCAAGAATCGTTGGGATTGGTGGCATTCGTCTAACCTATGTTGGAGACCGGTATTGATAAAAAAGACGGATGCGGTGCGCGAGGATGACCCACCAACCGTGCATTAAAGAAATGTGCCATGCATAGTCTAGATATAGACTATAAATTTAGCAACATTTGGGTACTATCTTTCTTTTTACTTCTTAAGCATTATCTTTTGGTTGGCTTTTGTGCTTGAAATTGCATGCTTATGTGAGTAATTGTTAGTGGTATCTCTCACGATAATCTGTATAATTTCCATCTCTTCTACCGTATAATCTCGTCGAGCAAATGACGTTAAACAAAAGCGCTACCGGGAGGCAGCCCGTAAAATTAAGTATAATATTTTTGCTTTTTTTGTGCGGCCCGGTGTGGCCAATGATTCTTTTGTGTCTACACTTTGGTTGATACTTTGATAGTACTTGGGATTGCTTTTCATTTCATTTCTTGTCTTTCATGTTCATGCCCACCCACCCTCCCTTTTATAGCATCCCGGTACTTGGTTTGACTAGTTTTGATTCCCTTTTGTTTCCCTAACTACTTTCTTACCACTCACTTTATATTGAGGACAATGCAAGTTCGTAAGTGGGGAGTGGAAACGTAGTTAGTCCAACAAAAGGTAATGTCATTAAATGTTTGAGAAACACTTATTTTTGTGAATTTTTGAACATTTTAAAGCACAACAAATCACCTTTTGTGAGAAGATTTGGTTTTGTAATTGATAGAGTGAGTACCTCAATGAAATGAGTAACCTTGGTGACATGTAAGTCCATTTTAACCGTGAATCTTTGTTTGTAGTGTGAATTCTTTGAGTACGTATATGCCGATCTTTTGTTAACATGCAAACTTTTGTGCAATCATGTAAGCATGCTTCCATTGCAACTAGAACTTAGACTTGATATCCTTTCGAGGCGAAATAGAAAGGTGTTTGGAGTCGGAGTTAGGGATGACGGTTATGGCATTTCTTTGACTCAACCATAGCCATATGGCCTTCCCGAACGTATTTTCCACATGTCCCCATCTCAGCCTTTGTAGAGTGGTGAGACCCCACTCGAAACTAGCCATTCATGATTAGCCTCATTATATCCGACCCTTAGCCTAATTTTGGTCTACATTCCCTTGATGTCCCGCAAGTTTAGCAAGTTTCTAAGTATTGTTGTGGTGACGACATTGGAAGTTGTGTTAAGAGTTGGATGACATTATTGGCACAAAGTTGAGATGATATCTATCAAGTTCGGAGTCCATTGGTGTTAAATCAAAAAAAAATTTATTTCAAAATCCAAAAAAAGTTCAAAAATAATCAATTGAAGTTTAATAAAGTTGTATATAAAGATTCAATAAATGGTGAGCATTGGAAAGCAATTTTGCAGGACAAGTTCAACAAGTCCAAGTAATGTAAGTTTGGGTGATAAATCAATTGAAGTGGTACTTTATCTCTTATGTTTATTGTTGATGAGACGTCTTTGACAATTGAGAGAGAGAGAGAGTTGGAGTTGCCAATTCATAATCATTGGAATTGAAGGTGTTGATTCTTGCTATCTTGCATGTGTTCTTTTGATATATCCTTTTATCCCTTCGATTAGCCAATACCTGAGCCTAACGTTACAAGCTTTCAAGTCCTACCCGACCTATCTCCTTGACTCCGAATGCCTCGATTAGTGGAGATTGGTATCATTCTTAAGCCTATGGATTGCACCTAATAAGTCTTGCATGCATGATTTCATAATTGATTGTTAGGTAATAAGTTTGAGGAATATTCACACACACACTCCACTACTTTCTTAGAGTACGGTTAACATGTGATTATATGTACGATTGGTTGCATATTGGTTGAATATTCCTCAAACGTACGATTGGTTTGAGCTCTCACTTCTAGTGATTATACGTACGATTGGTTGAGCTCTCACTTCTTGACGTCGTATGACCCTATCTCTTGGCTTGAGTTGTTTTATCGCTTTATTTGCTCGAGGACGAGTAAAATCTAAGTGGGGAGTTGTGATGTGAGTCAACTAGTTGATGCATTTCACGATGTTTTATCCCCATTTCTCATGTATTTATTGATGTTCTCGTATCAATTTGAGTCATTATTTGCTTAGTTTCACCCAAATGTGTAGATAGTAATTATTATATAAAATATCGTATTTTGATAGTTTTGTACCGGTTATAGTAACCGGAGCGTCGTGTCGGGTTTACGCTTGGTATTGTTGGTGTTGTATTGCAGGATTATAGGTTAACCAAGACCCCGAGTGACGCCACGTGTTGAGCTAAACACGTCTTTTGATGGCTAGGAGAGTGTGCCGGGAGCTATCAAATTCAACGGATCAATTGTCCAAAGTGTTTCTACTGTAGCCTATCTTCAACGGACATTTGACCCAGCTTAGAGGACTTTTTCTGGAGAATACTTCTGAATATAGTTGTATATGAAGAAACGAGCTTTCCAACGCAATTTGAATCACATCAATCGGAGCTCTACAACTCAAGTTATGGCAAGTTTTCTGAGCTGCTGGGAATTGGCGCACGCCAACTTATTGTGGCGCGCCCCAAACGTCACTGTAGCTATTCAGAGAGTTTCAGGCTTTTTCGTGACGCACGCCAAACTTTTGTGACGGACGCCAATACGTCAGGAAAAGCAGAATTCAGCATATAAACCTAATTTTGGATCGAATTTATCAATTATTCAACCCCCAACTTCATCTTCTCCATTTTCCCCTCTCCCTTGAAGGCACCCCACGCCCCAAGGGGCTCTTCTAGCCGAATCCCACCATAGATTAGCATCTAATTCATCTTGTAAACATCAAGAATTCCTAGTTTAATCCCTAGAATCATCTCGGTGGAAGCAAGTTGTCATATTTTTGTTGTATAACACCATTGAAGCTTCTTGTAATTGAATGAAGGTTTCTCTTCCTGAAGTTAATGGCTTTTGGTTGGTATAATTCTTATACTTTACTTTGAATTAATTGTTCTTATGATTTTGAATGCTTACATTGACATGTTTGTATTTTCAATCATGAGTGGCTAGGTTAAACTAGCCAAGATATTGTATTTGTGATAGTTATTAATCTCTATTAGGTTAATTGGGAATGTTAGTTCATTTATTTCATAGCTTCATGTGTTGTTGTTATCTTTTCCTATTTTCATTGAATTGTTTGTTGCTGTTGGATTGATCACCTAGCACTAGCACACACATACTTAGTTGAGACCGAAAGGAGATGCTTGGTGTGGGAGAAGGGATAGGAAAACCGGAAGGTAAAATCGACCTTAATTGGCATTCGATTTCTTATCTGGGGAGTATTGACATTGTCATTGCATTCAAGATCTTAATCATGTTGAATCATTAGGTCTAGGGTTCTTAGACCAAGGAGGAGACATAGAGTAGTTTCATTCACTCGTATGAGGGGAAACTACTAGCTTAGGAGTGCACCAGTAACACACACTTGAATACTAATAGAAGGTTGGCAGGTAGTTCATTCCCATGATACTAGTAGAGATATACTTGATCATTGCATTATCTTGGCTAGGTCTTTTATATTTTATCACCCTTTTTAGTAGTAGTTTTAGATACATTCACCTTCTTGAATTATTGCGACTTAGATCAAGATAATAATAGCTTTTCGGTGTTCAACCTCACAATCCTCGTGGATACGACCTTGACTCACCTTACTAGGCTACAATTGACCCGGTACACTGCCGGTTAGATTGGACACCTAGAAAGTACCGATCACTGTACTAACAGCCTCTGCCCAAAATCTCCTTGCTAGACCAGAATTAGAGGGCATGCACCTTGCCTTCTCCAGAAGAGTTTGATTCATTTTTCTGCCACACCATTCTGCTGTGGAGTGTCTCTGACAGTACGGTGCCTAGAAATGCCTCATTATTGCAGAATTCATCAAACTCAGTCCAACAGAATTCTAGTCCATTATCAGTTCTTAGTCTCTTGATCTTCTTCTATGTCTGATTCTCAACCAAAGCCTTCCACTGCTTGAAGTGCTTGAATGCTTCACTCTTGTGCTTCATCATGACTACCCAAACCATCCTTGAATAATCATCTATAAAGGACACAAAATACCTGTGACCACCCAATGACTCCACCCTTGAAGATCCCCAACAATCAGAATGGACATAATCAAGTGTCCCTTTTGTGATGAGAATTACTTTTGGGAACTTGCTTCTATGTAGCTTCCCAAACACACAGTGCTCACAAAAATCCAGCTCCTTGACCTTATGTCCCCCAAGTAGATCAGACTTAGACAGAATTTGCATCCCTCTTTCACCCATATGACAAATCTCATATGCCACAACTTAATCAATTGTGTGACTGGTGAACCTCTGATGATGCAATAGCGGCAGAACCTGATACAGTAGACCCTTGTAGTATGTACAATGTCCCCTGCCTGATACCCTTTAGAATAACACTTGAACCCTTATAGACATTCACCACTCCACATTCACCCCTGAACTTGAACCCTTTGATGTCTAGTAGACTAAAAGATATCAAATTCTTGGTCATTTATGGAACATGCCTAACCTCTTTCAGTGTGCAGAATTTACCATCATGTGTCCTAAGTTGGATTGATCCAATCCCAACTATTTTGCAGACCTTGTTGTTAGCCATTGCAATATGGCCTCCATCAACCTGTTGATAAGTTGAAAAACCACTCCCTGTTTGGACACACATGATAAAATGCCCCAATGTCCGGAATCCACATATCTTTGTGCCCTACTGACTCTGAAACTGCTAAGGTCAGATCTTCTTCAGAGTTGGTGTCTTGTTCTGCCAAAGCAGTTGTATCCTGCTGAGTACCCTGCTCCTTCTTCCTTTTTGGACATTCACTTTTCCAATGTCCCTGCTCCTTGCAGTAATTACAGATATCTTTAGCTTTAGGACCCTTGGAATTCTTCTTGAATTTCTTCTTTCTAGAATTTCCTGGCCCCCTGCTGACTCCACTGGCCACCAATCCAGCAGTCTGACTATCTGTTCCACAACCAGATACCTTATGGCGTAACTCTCGAGCATGGAGTGATGACCTTACATCCTCCAATGATACTGAGTCCTTCCCAACAATAAAGGATTGCACAAAGTTCTCATATGATACAGGCAATGATACAAGTAGAATCAATGCGGCATCCTCATCTTCAATCTTCATAACAATATTCCTTAAATCAAGCAATATTGTGTTCAGCTGGTCTAGATGATCCCTCAACTGAGTACCGTCATGCATCATTAAACTGAACAGACGTTTTTTTATCAACAACTTGTTGGTTAGAGACTTAGTCATATATAGACTCTCAAGTTTGGACCACAACTTCTCAGCAGTGTCCTCTTCAGCAACCTCTATGATAATATCATCTGACAAGCACAACATAATTGTTGAATGTGCTTTCTCCTCCAGATTGGCTCTCTCAACAAAGCACTTCCTTTCCTTCCTGTAAACTTATCAATCTTGACATTTAAAGACATCTTTCTCACCATAAAAGGGACCCCAAATAATCCTTTACGCCAATCTACCTTTCTTAAACAACGGATAAACGCTTGATGAACAACAAAGCACGCATCTTGATGATGGTGATTGTGAGTAAAGATATTAACAAGCAAACTAACACGAAACAAGCACAGATTTAACATGGTTTCCGGCAATGTGCCGAACTACTCCACAGTAAACTTATCAATCTTGACATTTAAAATTACATTGATTGACAAAAAATAGGAAGGATGTTCTACAAGTCCGTCGAGCATCGCCATAGACTAATTTATTGACATTTAAAATTACATTGGTATTTATAGGCCTTAGTTTAAGTCAAACAAACTCAACATCCACTCAAGACTAATGGATTTATTTTAAACAAAACGAGATGGAGCTTCAACATCTCTATCTCTATCTCTATCGTTAACTATATTAATATTAAACTCATCTATTGTCCGATGAGACGATGTTGCCAAACCCAAACCGCCATCGGCAAACGAAGATATTTTATTATTCACAAAAGGTTTTTTTTATTACAATTGAAAGATAAAACAATATAACTATTTACAATCACACAAGAGTGGACTAACACATTATAAAATGTGGGTATAACTTTCCTAAAGATGAAGAACTACGTTGAAGGACTAATTTATTCACAAAAGGTTACATGTTAAAATTACATTGGTATTTATAGAGCCTCATCTCTATAGGGGCCAAAAGTGTGTGTGTGTGAAAAAAGAAAAGAGCAGGTTTTTTCTCACCTAGGTGTTTCCCCTAAAAAGTGTTGTTTCTCCACAATTTAATATTTATTTACTTTTATATTTTACAATTAATTGTTTCCCTAAAAAGTGTTGTTTCTGCACAATTTAATATTTATTTACTTTTATATTTTACCATTAATTGTTAAAAAAAAAATAACATAACAATCTATAATAAAAAAAAATTGTAATAGCATAAAAAATCTTACTAGAAAATATAAAAACAATCACGTTAACATGATGACAATGGATAACAAATTGTTGGTCAAAGTTTTTCTCATAAAAATCCACAGGAAAAAAAAAAGGATAAACATAAGAAAATTTTCTTTTTCTACCCCTCATGTCAAATTATAGTCTAGCTCACCACTAACCAATGTACAACTTTTGCTGAACATAAGAAATTTAACATAAGAAAAAAAAACAAAGCATAAAAAATTAAATATAAAAAAAACAGTTCATAGATATGGGAAAAAAAAAATAAAAAATATCTGAAATCTCTGTCTCTACTATATTAAAAGTCTCTATCTCTACTATATTAAAAGAGTCGAATGTTTCCCACCTAAATGTTACTCCCTCAGGTGTTTTCCTAAAAAGTGTTTTTCCATAATTTAATATTTATTTATTTTTAATTTTTACCATTAATTGTTAAAAGAAAATAACATAACAATCTTTAAAAAAATGTAATAGCATAAAAACAAAACCGTACTAGAAATATAAATACAATCAAGTTAACGGGGTTCAAACACTGGTCTTCATGTCAAATTATAGTCTCGCTCACCACTAGACCGATTCATCTTGTGCACTATAACCGCATTTTTATCCGGCTAGATGTTCTTATTTGTGTCACACAATAGGCTTCCGAATATGTTGGTCATAGACATAAAGTGCATTTCCAAAAATGCACTCCGTGCCTAACGATCATGAATAGCGTCTAGCATAACGTCATGACCCCCAAATCATCGGAAAACTCAAGTGCAATGACTTCTACATTTCATGTGAAACGGTTACCGTGTAAGTAGAATCATATCGTTGTTATAATATCCATACAGGTGTAACTCAAGTGTCATTCATTAACGACTGTATTTTATAATCTGGACATCTTATTCTCTCGAAGTAACACATTATTTTTGCTTTGCAAAGACTTTCAAGAATAAGTCATTCCTTTTAAGCAAGTCTTTTGGGATATTTACTCTTACTATTAGGATATGCGATTTCCGGGTGAATAACATGAATCCTATGCATGCTTCAATATCACACCCAAGCACTACTGGATGATCGCCCCATGGATAAGGGAAACCTCAATAATGTTAAAGTATGACAATCCACACCGTGATGCCACGAAGACTCCGGTTTTAGGATAATTACACAACCGCCACATAGTGCGATACTTAATAAAGTAAATGGGTCAGTCTCACGTACGCATTCTCTAATACACGTCCACGTACAGTCTAAGTGTCCCTACGCTTCGATAGACGAGATTTATCTCTATCTTCATAAGATAGAAGACATCCAATACGTGCTAGTCTAACCGTACTATTAATGTCTCATTTAATAGCACATACGACTACAGACATTTAAGTATCAAACCAATTAAAGTGATTCGAGATCTCATCAACCATAATCAATATTATGATTTCTATTTCACAGTTTAACACTAAATACATTATCATATACACAATATCATAATTGGTTTGTTAAACGAACAAATATATAATAACAGAAAGTCATTTATCATATGTATAAACACAGAGAAATAGTAAAATAATGATCCGACCCGGTCGGATCCGGTACAACTCGATTAGGTTTAGAACTTTATTACAATAGTTTAATTCTAGAGAATTCACATAAATGAATCACTTTAGAATCAACAAACTCTCCTCTATCACCTTTAACAAATGTGACGGTCTGAGTGAACTCTCTATGAATTTTCTTGACTAGACCTTCAAATGCTGAAGCATTATCACTCTTGTTAGCCAAAAACGGTGTCCATGTATATTACCTTCACGGTCAAATGAGAAACGGATAGGGGTAATGCCTGAAAAGACAATAATGTATTGTTTTAACCAATGTGAAATAATATCTTGTAAATGATCCCTTTATTTGCTTATTGTTTGCTAACAAATGACTGCAAAAAAAAAAATCGCTAGTGGTATGTTATGTGACCATAAAGCTCAATGCATAAGACTAATGTAAATGAGGATTAAGTTTGTAGTGCCTTAAATAGTGAGTCCGTGGTGAAATTTACTAAAATTCAGAATCCTACGGTAAAACCACCATTAGTACCGCTTGATTCGGGCCGTTGGTGTTGGAATCCTTAGTAGCTCCACTTATATGTGAAAGTGTTCACAAAGGACTGTACTGGTAATGGAGCTAAAGATTCGATCTATGGATCTTGATTCTCGTACAGAGCAGGCTTGGATAGAGGTCGCGCCACATTATGTAGATGAGGCACCAGCGGAAGATTGTGGAATCTACTAGCTTCATCATCATATCCATTGTAGGTATAAATCTGTATAACCCCTCTTTGTTACTTGAGTAGCGATAGTGCCACAACAAAATGAGCACAACAAAGTACCACAACACACTTTTGAATCATCATAATGGGTCCCATAAAGATCAATGATGTAAAAGTATGTTGTGATACTTTGTTGTGACAATTTTATTGCGGCACAAACATTTCTCTTGTTAGATCTAGTTTATATTTAGTAAAATGTGTTCTAGAATCCGTATTTTGATGCTTCATCAAATTTTTTTCCATTGTTACCCTTTGTGTGATGGAACTATGATATTACTGGATCTTTTTTATGTTTCCAAAAGGCATTGCCGCTATCGAAGTTGCGGTGGCGGTACCAAAGTTGCGGTGGCGGTACCAAAGTTGCGGCAGCACTGATGCTCCGGTGGTGCTTATCCTGGGTCTGATCCGATTTTCGGATCAATAAACTGTGTATATCAAAACCTACAAAAATATATCATAAAATTGACTTAAATCAGTGAGTCGCATATCAATCAGTGAGTCCCACATCCTTATTACGAGTATGAAACTACGTTGTATCACTTATTATGACAGTTGTGACAATAATGTTATCATCAATGTTATGTTCAATAAAGTTAAAAACGTGTTGCATGTGTATTTATTTTTAGTGAACATTTCGTGGTGGATATATCATGCATCCCGGCCGATATGTTTAATCTTGTGATATGTGAACATATATACTTGTCCAATGAAGTCAAGTCTTACTTTTCGCTTATTGGATGTTAGGCCAACTTTGAAAACATATACACGTGCAAGCGTTAAATCTTCAACATACTTTTCTATATATAAGTCTGGCATGTATACTGTCAAATTTGTCTAGAACTTCTAATCAATTCAACATTCTAAACTTGTCATGGCTGCTTATAGAGTTGGTTTCATTGCAATGTTATCATCAATGTTATGTTCAATAAAGTTAAAAACGTGTTGCATGTGTATTTATTTTTAGTGAACAATTCGTGGTGGATATATCATGCATCCCGGCCGTATGTTTAATCTTGTGATATGAACATATATACTTGTCCAATGAAGTCAAGTCTTACTTTTCGCTTATTGGATGTTAGGCCAACTTTGAAAACATATACACGTGCAAGCGTTAAATCTTCAACATACTTTTCTATATATAAGTCTGGCATGTATACTGTCAAATTTGTCTAGAACTTCTAATCAATTCAACATTCTAAACTTGTCATGGCTGCTTATAGAGTTGGTTTCATTGCCCTCCTCCTTTTCGGTGAGTCTCTTCCCATCAAGTATGAAGTGTATTATGGCTCAAATGCTTTGGAAAACACTCATTAACCCTCCCCCAAAATTCACATTCGCAAATATTTTTTCATAGATACACACGATATATACATATATATTTGTTCTTTTTTTACGGAAACATAGTATAACACACGCACACCCTTGCACTGAATAGCTTTCTAACGTCGTATTGTTTTTTTGTTGAAAAATTGTAGCTACCATTCTGATGGGATTCAACATGGAGCATGCAGATGCACTCTTGCCTGCTTGCATCCCTAAGGATCGATACTACATGACTTGTCCTTCAACTGGCTCCAAGCACCTTCAGCCAACATGCTACTGCCCTCAAGCCGCCACGGGTTGCAAGATATTCGATTCTTCTACCGGATCTTTGTTTTGTAAGGCTAACTGATCGAGTATCAATACAGACTCGATCACATGGCGCTATATATTGATGTTTGAATAAAGCTTCATCTTGTTGTTTTTGAAGCATTTGTATATGTATATCAAATTACGAGTTTGAAGGGCTTCTGGTATATATATATCAATAAGACATGATATATCTCTTGAATAAAGTGTATCAATGATATGGTAACGTCAATTACGTACCTTGTCGTAGTGAATATTTCGTACAAACACTCAAGACAAATGAATTTAACTTAAACAAAACGAGATGGAGCTTCATTATCTGAAAGAACAACTCAACTTCCGTTGGAAACAATACTGTAAACTATTAAACTTCTAACTCACTTTCGCGGTGTAAACATCGTTACTGTATACAAAAACTCGTCTATTGTCTACATAACCATTGGATGTGACGATCCAGGCCAAAGGAAACAAACCCTAACTGTCATAACAGCCAAACCACGGACAAACAAGGATATTTTATTATTCACAAAAGGTTACACATATGTTACTATTACTTTGGCACTTATAGGCCTTAGGAAACAAACTCTAACTGCCATAACACCCAAATCAAGCAATGGCTGAAATATCCCATACGTAACCTAACTACAAACGGATAACCCATGCAGACGTGTTCACGAAGTAACACAGAGAACCAACTCAGCTAAGCTGAACACCAGACTCAGTAGACGATCACCCTACTGACTTCATAACCGAACTCTAGGACTCAGCAGCAGCTGGCTCCATTCAGCTGACCAATGGGCTTGCACACAGATTCAGCTTCATAGTTCATGTCACCATTACAAATCACCACTTTGACTTGAACTTCATGCAGACAGACAGACCATATGCACAATCAAGTGCCAGACGTCCTCGTTTCTTCATATTTGAATATCTCAGCAGAATCTGACTTCATCAGAGTATTCAAAATTCAGATTAACAGATCTTGATGATTATTAAGTTCATACACAGTTGGAACAGATTTAATGAACATATCAGCAGAATTGACATTAGTGCTGATTTTCCTCACCTTGATCCTCCACTCATCAAGAAGTGGTATCTCACATCAACGTGCTTGGTTCTCTCATGATGAACCAGATCTTTAGCCAAACATATTGCACATAAAGTGTCACAATACATCTGAGCTTGATCTTGATGCATACTCAGATCATTAACTAGCCCTAGCTTTTAACCATATTGCCTCCTTTGCAACTTCTGTCAGTGCCATATACTCTGGCTTGGTAGTAGATAATGTCATTGTTGCCTATAAAATTGCCTTTTAACTCACCACATAACCACCCAAAGTGAACACATACCCAGTCATAGATCTCTTGTTGTCCACATCAGCATCATAATCAAAATCAAAATCACAGTACCTTATGACCAGACATTGAGTACCACCTCCATAAATAAGTCCAACATCGAAATACCCTTAAGGTACCTAAACACCCTCTTCACAGCATTCCATTGTTCTTTTCCATGCATGTTGATCCATATGTTGAATAGGTGTCCTAAACCCAGTCGGTTTGGACCGGATCCGACCGGTTCGGGTCATTTACAGTCTATTTAAGTTCATGTAATAACTTTAGTATGATTAATAAAAGCACTTTTGTTATTATGTACTTTGTTTATTTATTAGACCAATTGTGATATCGTACCTATAATAACGCCATTAGTATTAAACTGTAATAGAGAAACATGATGGTGATTATGGTTGATGAGATTTCTAAAACTTTAATAAGTTTGATACTTAAATGTCTCTAGGCTGATGTACTGTTGAATAGGGCATTGATAGTACAAACAGACTAGCACGTATTAGATGTCTTCTGTCTTTAAGGGCAGGGATAGATCTCGTCTATCAAAGTGTAGTGACACTTAGACTGTACGTGGACGTATATTAGAGAATGTGTATGTTAGACTGACCCACTTACACTGTTAAGTGTCACACTATGTGACGGTTGTGTAATTATCCTTAGGACCGGAGTCTGTATGGCTTCACGGTGTGGATTGTCATGCTTTGATACAATTGAGGTTTCCCTTAACCATGGGGCGATCATGCAATAGTGATTGGGTATGATACTGAAGCATGCGGAGTATACATGCTAGGTCGTCTGGGAATCGCGTACCCTATGAGTAGGAGTAAATATCCGAAAAGGGCCTTCCTATAAGGAATGTCTAGTTCTCGTGAATCTTTACAAAGTGGGAGTAAATGAGTTATTTCGAGAGAGCTTGATATCCAGATTATGGGATACGATCAATATATGATCGTATGGATATTACTACAGCGATAGGATTGTATTTACACGCTAACCGAGCACATGAAAGGTAGTAGTCATTGCGTATTGACTCTTCCGATGATTGGGGGTCATGGACGTGTTGCTAGACGCTATCCATGATCGTTAGAGGTGAAGGGTATTTGTGTAATTGCACCTCATATCTACGACCAACATATTCGGACGCCTATCGGGTCACACACATATGAATATTAAGTCGGATTAAAATGCGGTTATAGTTGATGACCAAATAAGGAAAGTTTTATCTCAATACTATAAAAGTTATAGTGATAAATTAATATGGTGGTATTTATTTATTATGAATAAATTAAATACAAGATATTAATTGTATTGATTAATTAAAAAATATTCTGGATGCCAATATTGGGCATATGGGGCGCAGACTATAGTGTATTAAGATACACTTGGATTGTGCGATTTAATTAATAAGATTACCATAATATTAATATTGAATATAAATTGATTTTTGGAAAATTGAATTATGATAATAAGATAAAGATATTCAATATAGGATATTGGAAATATCTAAAATTATCTAATATAAGATATTAAAATAAAAGAGATAAATCAATCAAAGTGATTTATTTTTTTATTAGGAAAAAGTTTTTCTCTCTCATCAATCTACTAGGAAGCTTCTCTCAATCAGTTTGGGAAGACATTAGGGCGCCACTTTCCCCTATAAAAGAAAGGGGTTGGCTAGTTTTTTTGTACAACACAATTCCAATAGCTAATAGTTCTTGAGAAAATAGAGAGCTTCTTAGAGAGAGTATTGTGAGGGAGAAAAAGGTCGACCTAGCAGTCGAATTTTTCGATCGGAATCCGAGAGGATTCCGGCAAGGTGTTCGTGTGGATAACTGATAGAGGCCGGACGCTTGGACAGCTTGCGCACATCTACTTCTACCGGACGGTCAAAGCTTCGATCTTTAACATCAAGAAAGGTATAATCTTTTTCCTCCTTGTTATATGTTTATTGTTTAAACGAAGTCGATCATTGAATCGGAAATCAAATTTTATTTTCCGCTGCGCTACTCGTTTGATATCCTAACACCATAAACCTGCTGACAACACTGATTGCCTGATCCAGATCAGGTCTAGTGCAGACCATTTCATACATCAGACTACCCACACGCTAACTTGCGTATGGAACTCTTGACTTGTATTCTTTATCCTTGACTGACTATGGAGCTAACACAACGGACAAATGTTGATTTGGTACCATTGGAGTCTATAGGTTTGGCAGCTGACATGCCAAACTTGGACATAATCTTTGGATATAGTCCTTCTGAGACAGAAACAACTTCTTTTGCTTTCTATCTATATAAATCTCCAACCCCAAAATTTTCTTTGCTTCCCCCAAATCCTTCATCTCAAATTCAACCTTGAGCAGATTCTTCAAATCTTGAATATCAAACTTGTTCACAGCAACTATCAATATATCATCCACATGCAGAACCAGATAGATAATTAAAGCTCGTTGTGAAACACACGACAATCATATGGACTTCTATTAGAGCTCACATGGATCATATAGATGTCAAACTTCTTATACCACTGCCTGGGAGCCTGTTTGAGTCCATATAAGGACTTCCTCGGCTTACAAACATGCCCTTCATTTCCAAGAACTTGAAACCCCTCTCGGTTGAGTCATATATATATATATATATATATATATATATATATATATATATATATATATATATATATATATATATATATATATATATATATATTATCTACATCCCTATATAGAAAAGTTGTTTTCACATCTAGTTGCTCAAGTTCAAGATTTTGATGTGCCACTACTGCTAGTAACACTCTGATGGAAGGGTGTCTGATTACTAGTGAGAATATCTCATCACAATCCACCCCTACTTCTGACTGAATCCTCTTGAAACCAAACGTGCCTTGTACATTATGCCATTAGCTAGTGATATCACTTTCTTTTTATTAGAGATCCATTTGCAGCTAACTACCCTTCTCCCCTGTGGTTGTTTGAATAGATCCCAATTCTCATTCTTCTAAAGGGACTCCATTTCATCCCTCATGGAAGCAAGCCATTGAAATGCCTCTGAACATGTCACAGCTTCCCTGTATGTGGATGGCTCAGATCCATCCAACTCTTCAGCTACATGAAGTGCATATCCCACCATGTCCGCAAAGCCATACCTCTTGGGAGTCCCACATTAGTCATTATATCTCTATTGATGGATATACTCTGCTGGCCAACTTCAGCTGTTTGAGTTTCAGCTGACCCATGCTCAGCTGACTGGTTTGAATCCAGCTCTGATTTAGCTGGATATGTTGTGTGTTGACTGTCTTCAGTTGAGTTATCCAATCCAGTTGATTGTCCCTGCTGCACCTGTTCAACCCTCTCAGTTTGAGATATAACTTAGATTCTGATGTGACCTTCACAAATGAGTTAAGAATAGAATTTTCACCAAAGACATTATAATCCTATTTTCAACTGATGACCATACTCTGTACCCCTTAACTCCATCTTCATGCCCTACAAATACTCCATACTTGGCCCTTGGTTCCAGCTTACCTTCACTGGCATGATGATAAACTGTGCTCCAAAAAACCCTCAGATCTGAGTAATCTACATGCTTGCCTGACCATACCTCTTGAGGTGTTTTGAGGTTGATCCCAATGTGAGGACCCATGTTGACTAAGTAGCAGGTTGTATTCATAACTTCTGCCAAAAATATTCTTTCCAAACCAACATTACAGAGGATGCACCTTGCCCTCTCCATAAGAGTTTGATTCATCCTTTCTGCGACACCATTTTGTTATAGAGTGTGCCTAACATTATGGTGCCTAGCAATGCCTTCATCCTTGCAGAATTCATCAAACTCAGACCAACAGAATTCCAGACCATTATCAGTTCTAAGTCTCTTGATCTTCTTTCAGGTCTGATTCTCAACCAATGCCCTCCATTGCTTGAAGGGTTAAATGCATCATCACCCTCATGCTTCATCATGACTACCCAAACCATCATTAAGTAATCATCAATAAAGGACACAAAGTACATGTGACCACCCAAAGAATCCACCCTTAAAGGTCCCAAACAATCAGGAATGAACATAATCAATTTCACCTTTTGTGATGTGAATTGCTTTTGGGAACTTGCTTCTATATAGCTTCCCAAACACACAGTGCTCATGAAAATCCAACTCCTTGACTTTATGTCCTCTAAGTAGATTAGACTTGGACAGAATTTGCATCTCTCTTTCACCCATATGACACAATCTCATATGCCACAGATTGGTCAAATGTGAGACCGGTGAACTTCTGATGATGCAACATCAACGACCCCTTATACAGTAGACCCTTGCAGAATATACAATGTCCCATGCCTGATACCCTTCAAAACCACAACCAAATATACTAGTAGACCCTGATCCCATGCCACGCCATCCCATGTCATGCCTGATCCCATGCCACAGTAGACCCTGATCCCATCCCATGACATGCCTGATCCCATGCCACGTACACCTCTAAACTTGAACCTTATGTTGTGTTGAAGACTAAAAGATATCAAGTTATTGGTCATCTGTGGAACATTTCTCACCTCCTTCAGTATGAAGAACCTACCATCATGAGTCCTCAACTGAACTGAGCCAATCCTAACTATTTTGTAGACCTTGTTGTTGTCCATAAAAATATGGCCTCCTTCCACTTGCTCATAGGTTTTGAACCTCTATATGTGTGGACAAACATGATAGAATACTCCAATGACTAGAATCCACACATCAGTGTGATGAGATTATTATGTGACTTGTACTAGAGTTATATCTTCTTTAGAGTGGGTGTCTTGTTCTACCAAAGCAGCAGTGCCTGACTAATTGTCCTGCTACTTTTCTTCTTAGGACATTCATTTTCCAAAGCCCCTTCTTTTTACAGTAGTTATAGACATCCTTTGCATTAGGACCCTTGGACCCACCCTTCTTGGATTTCTTCTTTCCAGGGTTTCCTGGTCTTCTACTGATGCCACTGGCCACCAACCCAGCAACCTGACTGTCTGTACCAGATCCAGATGCATAAAGGCTTAATTTCCAATGTGGAGAGATGACCTTACCTCCTTCAATGACACTGAGTCATTTCCAACATTAAAGGACTGCACAAAGTTCTCAAGTGATGCAAGCAATGACACTAACGGGATCATTGTTGCATCTTCATCTTCAATCTTCACATCAATATTTCTTAAATCAAGCAATATTATGTTCATCTGATCAAGATGATACCTCAGATGAGTACCTTCATGCATTCTTAAGCTAAACATATGTTGCTTCAATAACAACTTGTCGGTTAGAGAATTTTTCATATACAAACTATCAAGCTTCAACCACATCTTAGCTGTAGTATCCTCTTCAGCAACCTATATCATAATATCATTTGATAAGCACAACATAATTATTGAATATGATTTCTCCTCCAGATTGTCCATCCCGGCGGTGCTCGAACCGTATCGAACAAATTCGGCTCGAACTATTTTATATTTAAAAAAAACTATATATATAATATAATATAATATATATATATATATATATATATATATATATATATATATATATATATATATATATATATATATATATATTATTAATTATTAAAATAGGAAATCAAAATCAAATTAGGGTTAGAAGAAGAACCCTATATAATAATATATATATATATATATATATATATATATATATATATATATATATATATATATATATATATATTATTCTCTATTCTATTACAAATGGTTCGTCGAGCCGAACATGTTCGAACATGTTCGAACGGTTCGAGCATGTTCGAGCCGAACCGGACCGAACATGTTTCCTAATATTCCAGTTCGAACCCGAGCCGAACCTTGCTAAATTAAGGTTCGATCAGTTCGAGCCGAGCCGAACCTTAGGTTCGAAAAATTCGAGCCGAGCTCGAACCCTACCAGGGTTCGGTAGGGTTCGGCTCGTTTACAGCCCTAAGTGCTTCCCTCTGCTGATTTTGATAGCATAGCCTAGAGCTCTTGTTGTTTCAGCAGAGCATGCATCTTGATCTGCAATAAACTTAAGTTGTTCATGTTAGGAAATCTATGCGGGAACGCAGCAGGATTTAAAATTTATTTCCTTTTAACCCAAGATTGACTTCGTTTAAACAACAAGCATAAAATAAGTAGACTAAGAGAATACCTTGGATAATCTAAAATAGATCGTCGCTTTATCTACGGTTGTAGTTTCTGCACGAAGCCGCCCAAGTGTTTGGCATCTACCGTTGATCCACACGAAACAGCTCGCCGGAATCCCATCATGGATTGCTACCAGAAAAACTCGGTTGCTAGACCGACATTTTCTCTCTCTCAAAAACCCTCTTTAGGAAGCTCTCTATTTTCTTGTAAATTAGAACTCTTCTAATTGTGATGTATAAAAGAGCTAGCCAACCCCTCTCTTATATAGAGATAAGTGGTGCTCTATATGCCCCGAAAACTGATTGGGTGAAGCTTCCTAGTAGATTGAGGAGAAAAAAAAACATTTTACTAGTAAAATAAGGAAAATACCTTTGATTGATTTATCTCATTTAATTTAATATCTCATATTAAATATTTTCAAAATATTGTCAATATCTAATATTAATTATCTTTATCATATTACCATAAATTAATTTATGCAAATTTATTAATATCTAATATTACTATATGATAATATCATTAATTAAATTACACAATCCAAGTGTATCTTATACACCTAAGTCCTGCACCCCATACGCCAATATAGTGGCATCCGGAATATTCTTAATAATATAATTCTATGATTAATTAATTTGAAAAATACATGTGTATCAATATACACAAATATATTTCGACATACATATACATTATATGTATATTTAATTAATCAATATAATTAATATCTTGTATTTAATTTATTCATAATAAATAAATAATATCATATTAATTTATCACTATAACACTTTATAGTCGAGATAAACTTTCCTTATTTGGTTATCACTATAACCCCATTTTAATCCGGCTAGATGTTCTTATGTGTGTAACCCGATAGGCTTTCGAATATGTTGGCCGTAGGCATAAAGTGCATTTTACTAAAATACCCTTCATATCTAACGATCACAGAATAGCGTATAGCGACACACCGTGATCCCCAATCATCGGAAGAGTCAAATGCAATGACTAATACCTTTTATGTGAAACGGTTACCGTGTAAATAGAATCCTATCGCTGTTACAACATCCATACGGTCGTACGTCGAGTGTCAAGCATCAACGATCGTATCTTATAATCCAGATATCATACTCTCTCGAAATAACATATTAGTTCCGTTTTGCAAAGACTTTCGAGAATAAGACATTCCTTATAAGAAGGCCCTTTCGGATATTTACTCCTAATCATAGGATACGCGATTTCCGGACGAGCAACATGAATCCTACACATGCTTCAGTATCACACCCAATCACCGCATGATCGCCTCATGGCTACGGAAACCTCAATAGTGTCAAAGTATGACAATCCACACCGTGATGTCGTGAAGACTCCGGTCTTAGGATAATTACACAACCGCCACATAGTGCGACACTTAATAAAGTAAGTAGGTCAGTCTAACGTACGCATTCTTTAATACACGTCCACATACAGTCCAAGTGTCTCTACACTTTGATAGATGAGATCTACCCCTACCTTCAATTAGATAGAAGACATCCAATACGTGCAGTCTAATCGTACTATTAATGTCTCATTTAATAGCACATACGACTAGAGACATTTTAAGTATCAAACCCTTTAAAGTGAGTCGAGATCTCATCGACCATAATCACTATTATGATTTCTCTTTCATAGTTTGACACTAGGGACGTTATCATATATACAATCACACATTGGTTCATATAAATAAACAGAATATATAATAAAAGAAAAGCCATTTAACATATGTATAAACATAAAGAATAGTAGAAATGATCCGACCCGATTGGGTTTATGACATTATTTCAACAGTTACTCCCTAAAAACTTTTCGATTTTTCCGTTTAAAGCAGACATCTTTCAGACCAGAAAAGCTTGCGTTGATCCCAAAACCAACTTTGCTTTGAACAGATTATTGTTCCCCGATAAAACCTAATCGCTCTGATACGTAACGGTACACAATGTGATATGTATGACTGCGATGCGTAACAGTGCATATCACTAAATAATGGTACATAATAAATTTTGTATGACGGTGATGCGTAATAGTACACAGTGTGATATGCATGACTGCGATACGTAACGGTGTATATCACAAAGTAATAAGAAATTAATGGAATATGTTAGGCAAGAGGTTTAATTCTTATGTATTAGTATGTGAGGGTGCATTCTATTATGTCACTTCAAATTCCCTATCTCATTATTCATATGTTGCATTTAAGTATGGTAATTATGAAAAGGTATTTTGAAAGTATATTTGCATTAATAGAGAACTATAGTGTATTTCTCATATACTACCATAGTTTCCTTTTAATTATATTTTCAAAACTGGGCCGTCGTACTCAACCTCTTAACATTTTCAGATAAAGTAATGTTGAGATCGAGAGACATGAGAAAACATGCAGAAGGCAGTCGTTTTGCATCTTAGTTTATCACATTTATGTTGTTTATTTTTCTATTGATAACATTTGTATTTTTTTTATTTCTTGGGTTACACACCCGCAATTAATGCTCTGTCATTTATATCTTTCGGTATCTTTTCTTTGAGATACTAGAGAGAAAATTAGTTGTATTTCCTATATATTAATGGAATTGGAGTATTTAATTTTTTATTGGGAATTATTATGACATATTTGGGATTGTCTTTTTATTATTTGGAGTTTGGATACATCTGTATCAGAATGTATGAATTCCTAGGAGTTTGACATACCGACGTTGTGGAAGGCGCCCGCATTGGAGACATGGTTAATTCCTGGTTTTATGTTTTCTTTTTCATCTATTCAGTTCTGAGTCTGATCAGTTCAGTAATTAAGTGCATGTTTCGTTTTCCACGCGTTCTGATTAGTGTATTCTTTTAAATTTCTGCTCTGTTGTGTGATGCGATTGTTCATAAGGTTTACGTGTGCATTTTATCACGAGATGTGCACGTGTTGAACGGCCTATGACCATTTTCTCCTTTGCATGTAGTTTGGGCCGTTACATTCTCACTAAACTATTGAAAAACAAATCCGCTGTAACATCTCACAATTGTCTCTAGCTCTTTAACCAACTTAGCGTAAGTCCTATCATAGGTTTCAAACTTCTTTGTTCTAAGACACTATGAAATTGGCTTTGAACCTTCAACAACAAGTTTTAAGTCCAAGCATAGGCTCATTCATCACATGTATGTTTGGATCTCTTTATAAAGGTGAATACAACCAGAGAGGTGAATGGTTGATTCAGTACGTGTATATCACCTCTTAAAAACATTCCTTCAAACTTTCCCCATTTAAAGGTACATCTAGTATACTAGGTTAATCTCATCATACAAACAATACTCGGATGATTCATTTAGGTCACAAATTCAATTAAGTCCAAAACATCTTTGAAGAAAGACATAACATGAATTTAAACATGTATGTAATACAATACCGAAAGTCATATTACCGAATTAGATACTTATTTTTTCCTTTCCCACATTTGCCTAGATTTTTATTATACTGAGTCTTGATTATTGGTTTGTATTTATCAACACAACAGGTTCACGTAAGTTAGGTGGTTTTGATTTACTCCATCCGTTCCGAAATAACTGAGGCGGTTGTTAAAATAATTTGTTCCAAAGTAAATGAGGCAGTTACATTTCCAATATAACATTTATTGTGTTTTTCCAATATCTACCTTATTTATTAAGGAGTGAAAGAATAAATACAACATTTTATTAATTACGGACTATGGTTTTTTTAGTCATTTTGAATTCAAATTAAAGTATTAATTCATAATCTTAATATGCGTGTTTTTTGACAACTACTTCCGTTATTTCGGAACGGAGAGAGTACAAGTTAAGATTGAACGGAGGAGTGTTTGACTTTAATATTCCGATTTTCGAGAAAGGGCGATGCGTGTCATTTTACGAAAACGAAATATTATATTATTTACTTCTTTTGTGGAGTTAAGTATTTTGTGTATATATATATGGGCCGAAAATATATATATGTATATATTGGAAAATATGATTTTTAAGTAATTAGAAATATTATTTTTGGGATTTCCTATTTAAGGAAAATAAATCTCATTAGTTCCTATAACCTAAAAGAAATCAGAAAATTTGTTTTTCGTTCTCCAAACGGCGTGAGAGAGCAGAGAAAAGGGCTGAGAGATTTCTTCAGAAATATAAGTCGATTCTCAACCGTTTTCAGATCGAGTAGAGCAGCGGAATCGTCGTGAAGAGGGCATTGTTTCAACGCAAGAAAGTTGGGGGCTTTGTCAAGGTATGATTTTCAAGCCCTACCTGTGTTCTTGATTGAGTTTGATGGATTCAAACTCATGAATTCGTAGTCAGGTTTACATATAAGCATATGATCGAATCTAATTTAAATTTGGATTGATCACATAGGTTTTTTGTTGGATAGCTTGCTAAAAGGTAAGAGGTTCTTCCTACATTTTAATTATGGCTTTAGGATTAAGATTGATGCTTGGATATGGTTTAGATGATAGAAATCATGTTGATTGATCGTTTAAGGATTAAGGGATGTTATGGTTTGTGAAAGTTCTATTTTTATACTGTTTTTCGATTACAATCGTGTAAAACATGTTCGAAACGAGTAGAGTTCGTAATTTGCAGAAAATTGTGTTTTTTTAGGGTTTTACCATGTCGGATGCGTACACATTGGCTAGCAATGTGCACGCATTCCTGTTATAGGATGTTTGGCTTTAGTTTCAGCAGGTGGAATGCACACGCATTCATAGGAATGCACACGCATTCGTGATTCAGGATGTTAAGTCCTTTTCACAGCAGGTGCAATGCACACGTATTCAATGGAATGCGCATGCATTGTTGTTTCAGGATGGTTCAGTTTGCTCCCAGCATGAGCAATGCGCACATTGCAAGTAATTCGCACGCATTGGCTGGACAAAACTTTCAGCAAGTTTATGGTCAGTGAATGGCACGCATTGGCCCCAGTTTTTGATAAAATGTTGTTTTAAGCTATGGAATGAGTTTTAAACGTGGTTTCACGATCTAATAACGTTAATTAAACATGAACAAGCCTTGATTGAGTTTCTAATACGTTTAGTTCCGGCACCGAATGTACTCTTCCAAAGAGTTGAAGTTCGGGACCGTCGGAAGGGCATGATAGGCTTGTGCTTTGATGAACTAGAGTTCATCAATATCTATGTACTTGATAGAATGTGTTGTCTAGTTGTCTAAGTAAGGGAGTAGAGTTGATTAAGGGGAGCTTTGCCTTGAAAACACTTAGGTGGCTAGTTAACAACCAATAATAAGTGCATACTTGTATAGTAAAAAGATTAAGCGTTATGCCACTTTTGGATAGGCACCTGTGTACGTCGACTATGTGACGCGTTCGGACAAGTGGATAACTTTGTGACCCACAGACGGCCAAATGACAGAGGGACTTCACCGGGCATGTATGCATACCGGGGAATCCCGGGACCAATGGTGCATGACACTGTTGGTTGGCAACCATCGTGGTGGACGAACCTCGCGTAGTGCCCTTGAGTGCTGACGTAACCAAGATAAGTTAAGATAAAAACGTGTAGTCATGACATGTAGATGGACATGAGTGAACCCTAGATTGATCGGTCGTATAAAGATAATCTTTTAATTATAAAGCGTAATTAACTTGTAGCTTCTACCTTTTATTGAGTACATTGTACAAACCTCAAATACATTTTTTTTATGTGCTTGGGGGAGAGAAGATGAACAGGTAGATCCGGAGTTCGAGAAGGACTTTGATGACGACGTTGAAGCACTTGTTTTGTTCCTTTTTTTATATATTAGACTTGTTGTCCTTTGGAGAACCTTGTAGTTTCTTTTATTGTAATTTCTTTGGAGGTTTCGTACGTTATACATTTTCGTTTGGGTTTTTTTCATTGTAATAAATTTACATTTCTATT
The DNA here is from genome assembly GCA_036785695.1 of Gentiana straminea. NCBI lineage: Eukaryota > Viridiplantae > Streptophyta > Magnoliopsida > Gentianales > Gentianaceae > Gentiana > Gentiana straminea. The sequence goes on along the minus strand of JAVUPR010000300.1, from coordinate 381,383 downwards.
TTAGATGTTGAGTTTCTATTCTTGGTTGTTTGAAAAAAAAAATACCCGAGTCTTTGCTTCCGTTTTGCTTAACTCGATACGACGTAGTAGAGACTTACGTATAATATGAGATTTATTTTATATTATACGTGTCGGACGTTCTATTTCCGAATAAAGACTCGGTGTTTGGAACGGTGTATTACATTGACAGTAATTCCTCGTTGTTGCGTGCCTTTTAGGGGTGTTCATGGTTCGGGTTCGGTACGGTTAATTGCCGTAACCGAACCGTTTGCTTTAGGGAACCGAACCGAACCGAAATATATGGTTCGGTTCGGTTAACCGAAAACCGAAATAAAAATTTAACAATTCTATTTGGTCATAAACGGATCGGTTTTTTTCGGTTTTTTCATTCGGTTACAAATCGTTCGGATAACGGTTCGGTTCTAATCGATTTTTATAAAAAATTTATAATATTTTGGTTATAAAAGCTAATTATATATGTTGGATATAAACGGTTCTGTTAAGGTTTTTTATTTAGTACGGTTTCGGTTCGGTTAATTGTTCGGTTTTTAATCCGGTTCGTTTTTTAATTCGGTTCGGTTTTCGGTTCGGTTACGGATAATTTGTAACATGAACCGTAACCGAACCGAAATTTTCGGTTTCTCTATATTATCAACCGAAACCGAACACGAACACTAATCGAACCGAATAACCTCGGATCGGTTCGGCTTTCGGATAATCCGTATCCGTAAACACTCGTAGTGCATTTGCTTAAATTCAAGACATTGATTGCAAAAACTCATGGACCACCACTTTTGCCTAACTTAAATTAAAGACTTCCATTTTCCCACCCGTTTTTGAAAGATCACAAGTCTCCATTGACTTTAGTGATCTTACAATATCGACTTTGGAAGGAAGAAAGAAAAGTGAGCTACTATTGCAAGTTAGGTATTATCAGGCTTAACCTATTAAATAAAGAATTATTATTAAAACAAGACACATTTTAGAATATTTTTAAATAATATAACACTTAATTTTTTTTTATAAGAGGAAGACAACGCTACAAAATTTATAGCTTAAAGGATAAAAGAAAGAATGAAAAAACAACAACTACAACAACATAACGCCTCCTCCTGCTTCCTTTTAAATTTTCTTTTCTATTTTTTCATTTATTTTCAAAAACTCATATCTTTTGGTGTAGAACTCCAAACGTGATGAAAATTTCACTGATTTTTTTTATTTTTTCATCCTCTTCGTTTTGAGGCTTGGTTCGATATCATTACATCGTTTTTCGTGAGATTCACTGTCGAAATCACACAATGAATCTCGGCAGTGAATTCTGAAAAACAGTAAATTTCGAATAATAATTTGGTATTGGGTTTTTGGAAATCACGTCGGAATATACTGGATGTGGTCTAAAAATAAAGAGCATGAAAAAACAAAAAAAAATGGTGAAATAATTTTCAATTTTGAAGTTATAGATTGAGAGATATAAGTATTTGAAAATGATTGAGGAGATAGTGTGTGTGTGTTATAAATTTTTTTTATATAAAAAAAGGCTTGCAAGTGGTTTTTTATGAATAATTTTATCTTTTATGCAAATTTTTTGATTCCATGTCATTTGCTATTGTTACTAGCTATTAATCCAACAACCTAACTAGCTGCACTTGTACTACCTGCCTTATTCGTGAGCTCTTTAGTAGGGAGGGATGACCTAATATCCTCGATCTAATGACACTTGTATATCATTACCAACAATAAAAGACTGCACAAAATTCTCATATGATGTTGGCAGTGATATGAACAAAATTATCATCATCTTCGATCTTAACATCAATATTCTCAAATCAAGCAATATTGTGTTTAACTTGTCTAGATGATCTCTGAGAGGCATTTCTTCACACATTCTTAAACTGAACAGGCGTTGCTTCAACATCAACTTGTTGGTGAGAGATTTTGTCATGTACATACTCTCAAGTTTCAACCGCAGCTTTGCTACAGTCTCCTCTTCAGCAACTTTTGGGATAATATCATCAGACAAGCACAACATAATCGTTGAATGTGTTTTCTCCTCTAGAGTGGCCATTTTAACATTCCCGGCATCGACCGCCTTTGTCAACAGAGACTTAAGCCCTTGTTGCTTCAACTAAGCAAGCATCTTGATCTGCCATAAGCTGAAATTGTTCCGCCTTATGAATTTATCGATCTTTACATTCAACCCAGATATCTTGTTCTCGCCGGAAAGCTAGCGTTGATCCCAAAACCTAGTGTTGACCGCAACAACCTTGGTGCCGGTCATACCCCCTAACTCGAACAGATTGCGGATACCCAGAAACCCGACGCTCTGATACCACTCGTTGCTACGGATAACAGATTGTAAGAACAAGATTAACATAAATAAAGATCAAACACATAGAAAACAAGAACACAATGATTTAACGTAGTTTCCGACGTTGTGTCGACTAATCCACATGCATAAAATGAGGAATTACATTATTACGAGGAAACTCACCTGCTTAGCTTCTGGCAAAGGAATGTCTATCCCTTGTAGGACTTAAACAATGGAGCTCTACGCCGCCATCTATTGTTTCTATGGTTTGCTCGTCAGATATAATGAAATACAAATCATTTTTCCTCTAAAAAACTACATATTTTTCTAGCAATATTGGGCTAGGTTGCAATGGGTAAGTATATACAGTACTCAGCCTGAAACCCTATCTGACCTAAAAAACAACCTCAAATGTGATTTCTCCGTAGGAAAACCAACTCCATATGAGAAACCCACTTCAGACGAGAACCTCCGAGATTCATATGAGATCTTCAAATGTCTTCAGAATTCAGACGAGAAGGCTGAGAACATACATGATCAGTAGATTCAAACTTGATTGCCAGACCAGACGTGAACACCGGATTAGATGTGAACACCAAACCTCAATTGAAAACATCTCGGTCAGCTGAATGCAGCTCAACTGACTTCCGGATTCAACTCTTCTCCAACAGATTCAGATACATGTGATCAAGGCTCTTTTACGAATGGAGGAGGAAAAAATATTAGTAACCATTTTGTCTTTCAACTTAACGGAGTTAAATATAATCCTGCGAAATGTGAACGTAAGACACATGACCTTTGAAGCCAAGTCGTACATAATGCTTGTTATACTTAAATGATAATATTTTTAGGTTTGAACTTTGACCGTAAGAATTTGATGAATTTTCAAATGGCTCAAAAAAAAAAAAAAATTGTAATACTTAATTATCCTAAAAACATTCTATATAATGCCAGCTTATATTACAACTCTACGGACATCAACTAATTAATCTTCTCATGGCTGTCAAAAGTGTTGCTTTTCTTGCTCTCTTGCTTTTCGGTAAGCCTCCTTTCCTTCAGTTTGAGAAAAAAAAAAAACAAATACTAATACTTAATTACCTTTTAGGTTTTGATTTGCCCTATATTAATGTTCATTATCCCCTATTATCTACATCAAATTAACTCAATTATATGTTTTCTTGTAGTATTAAAGGTGTAAAACCCTTTTGATTAATATTGAACGGAATTTTGGTTAACTTCTTAGTTGATTTTTTATTTTATTTTATTTTATTTTTTGAGGAGGAAACTTCTTAGTTTAATTAATTCCTTTAAATTATGTCTTTGTAAACTATGTAAAACTTCAATACAACTAGTCTAAACTAGTCCAAAATAATTCAATTTTAGCTTCTTTAATAACTAACCCTAATCAATATATCTTCCACCCCCCCCTCTCGAAATATAAATCCGTTTACGTTTTTAAATTTATCTCATAATCTAACTTCATTTACAATATCAATTAAGCATTTATAACATTTTTCTTTCTTTACCCCTGATTTATTATACATCCACATACTTTACAACTATTACATTAATGAGAGTATAAATGTATTCAAGATTTTTACCATTAAAATTAATGAAACTTAACTACTTTCTTAATTCCTGTAAAAATGTCTAAACGAAATTACATTTTGAGACGGCGGTACGTAGTAAACTCTCGATAAATGAATATCCGATAAAGTAATATCATCACTAAGATAATAATTTCTTGAGACATGTGTACTAAAGTAATAATTTCGCTAAATGCATTAAGTAATAAAAAGAAATTGAATACAGTAAAACCTAATAAGAATATAAAATAATAAATGCATAATTCCAATTAGAAATTTATATATTAAACTTATATACTTTTGAAATTTCACATTTCACTTCATATATTCTGAAAATATGCATCTAGAGTAACTTGTTTCTTCTTAGTAGCTAAACCAAATTCGATCTCATCTTTAACTTTTTGTAAAGCATACACAACTTCAGGAATATTTTGTTCATGTTGTAGCAAGTAGTTCTATAAGATGATAGTTGTTTGAAAGGCTTCTTTCGATGAAACATTGGGTAAAACCGAAATATCGTCCGATTCAGAATCATTCTCATCTATTTTTAATAAACGAAATCTGTTATTTATAAATAATTGAAAAGGATTCGTACAGTTTTGTATATAGACCCGTTATACCAAAATAAGAAGTTGAAGAGTAATTATGTCAGGCATAATTATGACTTCTTAAAACATATGTATGCCAACCGCCCAACCGGGAAATCCAACATGTACATACCAAAAATTACTATTCCGTCCCAAAATATATGTCATTATATATATTTTTATATAGATTAAGAAAGTAGTTGAATGTTATAAATTTGATGTTTAATGTCTAAAATACCGTTGACTATCATTAATACAATTGTTGTTAAGTAAAGTGGTTGGATTGATAATAAATTATGAATAATATGGAAAAAAAAAATATTACATTGACATTGTAGAATGACTTTGAGATAAAACTTAAATATATGATAACTTGAAACGGAGGTTGTACTTTCAGAATTACGAAAACCCCAAGAAAAGTTGGGATTGAAAAAATAAACAGAGAGTATATATGGCTGTATGGGTAAATTAATCGTCTAATGTTGTTTATTTCGAAAAACACGCAGCAACCATTCTGGTAGGATTCAATATGGAGAATGCAAGTGCACTTCTGCCGGAGTGCATCCCTGCAGATCACTACTACATGACTTGTCCGTCCACCGGCTCCGAGCACCTTCCGCCACCGTGCTTTTGCTCCCAAGCTGGTCCGGGTTGCAAGATATTTAGCTCTGACGATGGATCTCAGTTTTGCAAGCCCACTTAAATCTTAGTTTGATTGTGATTCTATGAATCCTATGATTTTGGGATCACATTATTAGCTATAATAATGTTATGGTCGTTGATTGTAATAAGCTTTGTCGACTTGCTTTATGCATAATAAATTGCATTTGCAGACAAACGGTATTTTACCATCGTATTTCCGTCTACTGTTCTTGTGATTAACTTTTTGATTGATCTGGATTCTGGGTTCATTAAAATATTGAGCAAACAGTGGCACAATCAATTTGACACAACGGGTGACACAACCTAGCTAATCCCTCACTCAATTTATCAAAGCTAATCCCTCACTCAATTTCTCACATTTGATATAGACGAGTCTCGTTATGATATAGACACATCAAAATTAATCAACGGTGAGAGATTAAGTTTTGTCATCTGTTGTGTCAAGTTGATTGTTTCACTAATACACTAAAAAATTTGTGTGAAATACAAAATCAAAAGAAATGCAAAAAGATGAGATAAATAAGTACCATAACACAATACCAGCTGCCAAATGGTACAAGCATTTGGCCAAGAACCCGGAGTTTTATGAAAGAAGTAAGCATTCTGATACTAAGTATCATTCTATTGAGATTGCATTGAAAGGGATGAAACTTGAGTTTTTGAAATCACACGATTAGATTGTTGATACTTTCACAAAGGCTTTGCTGTTTAAAAGGAAAAAAAAAAAAAATAGTCGAATACTCAGGGTAAGACTCAAGAGTGCATAGAGAAATTCTAAATTCAATGGATGTTGATTCATTCATTTGCATATATTAAGATCATTCTAAATTCAATGGACGTTGATTTATATATTCACCATAAACAAATATCATATATTTATGGATTTAATCATAGCGAGTTCTATTGACACCACGTACATATTTCGACACTATATTTTACGCCATATATTTTTACACGTAAATGTGGCGCCGTAAGTATTTATATGATACCAATAGAACTCACCTTAATCATTTATGATGTTATGTTCATTTTGACTTGTAAAATAAATCAAAATAGAAATGTCATTGTAAGTCATTACGACTTTTTGACTGGGTTAGTTTAACATATAAATATATAATGACACATATCAAAGGTATAGAAAAATTAATTAGTGTGAGCACAACAATTTCCCAACTTATTGCCAGTCTCACCAGTGGCGGATCCAGGAATATATTTCAGTGGTGTCATCGGAGTCTAAAACTACATCTTTTATCCGAAAAAAATTCCAGTGGGGTCACCGAAGTCTAAAACATCAATTTTTATCGACAAAATGACACTTTTTAACAACAAAACTACATAGTTTTAATACTAAAAAAAAATTCTTTTTTAAGAAATTGAGTGGGGTCACGTGACCCCCCCTTGCGTATGCTGGATCCGCCAGTGAGTCTCACACATCCAACATGACGCAGGTCATTCACAATCCCTTATAGCCAACGTGTTGTAGGTCGGCCTCTATCACAAAAATGTTTGCAGCGCAACCATTAGGCCTCCGTCCACTGCCACCTGGATAAATTCTTTACTCATGGCATCGCAACCAGTTGGACCACCGTCTTTACCTTGGTACATTATATTAAAGGACCAACTCCCTCACATGCATGGTATGTTTTCTCATATTATCCTTAATCTCTAAAAATTACTTAAACTCCACCTTGCTATCAAATCACTACTTGATCGTCAGAGGGCTTTTGTGGAGAAGGAACTCTGGGACCCCTAGCGACTTGTTCGTTTTTCAAGTACATGCAAGCGGCCGGTGGATCACTTCTTAAAAGCTTATTCGGCAGTTTGAACGGCCGGATTTCACTTGGACGAGCATCGGTTGTTGGTGCTAGAAGGAGGGCTTGAAATACTCCATTCGTAAAAGCTTGTAATCAACCACTTCTATGACTTCTCCAGGAATTGAAAGAAAAAAAAATTTGGGGGAATAAGGAAGAATGACAGAAATATTTCATCAATTGAGTAGAAGGACAGTCTTTTGAAACTTTTGCATAAATGACAAAACTATTTATTCACTGTCGAAATTCACTTGTGTTCGAAATTCACTGTTTAAATTCACTGTCGAAATTCACTGATTTTTGGGATTCACTGTCGAAATTCACTGATTTCGGGATTCACTGGGGAGATTCACTGATTTTCGGGATTCACTGTTTGTCCTTCTCGCTATAAAAATTATGCAGTTGTCTTTCTTCCTATAAAAAATATGTAGCTGTCATGTTACTTAAAAATATTCCAGATTGTGTCATTATCCCTAATTTAAAAAATTACCGGCACACCCACACAAGCCTGCCGGTTCTATGACTTCTACGAATCTCGTTATAAACCTGTAGAAATTTCCACGTCAAACCGTAGAAATTTCTACATGGTACTTGCAAAAAAAGGTTAGATAAATATGAGTGAGAAAACAAATACCAATACCTGATATGTAATGATATCGTAATCATATGTAGCCGTAAAATACTTGGGAAAGAAAACAAAACTAAAGAGAGAAAGTCCTGAGTACGTATATGTGAAAGTGTTGTAGCCGCTTTTCATTCATTACAGAGCCTTCATTCCTTCAACAAGGGCCGGGTCAAATTGAAATGCTGCCTAATTGATTTTCACGACTTGAAGCCGGGTCAAATTGAAATGCTACCTAATTGATATTCACGACTTGAAATGCCTACTTAATCCTATCAAAAAAAAAAAAATGCCTACTTAATCATAAGCGCAAATTTTATCCTGAACCAATTATGACTTGGTGATCAAGAACTAATAATTTCCCCCCTAATTTATACGTGTCATTTATATGTTTACCTCTATTTTAAAATATGTTATTGGTGAAACATGTATGACATGACTGGACCATCATAAAACTAACGATTTATTTGACTTTTATGAAATACAGGACATATACCCATTTCACACATGGTACGTTTTTCTTTAATGATCTTATTATATTATAAGCATCGCAATTCGTATTGGCCTACGTATACAGAGAGTATTTATTAATTTATTTATTTTTGTTGTGGAACAAAAATTTCACGTTATAAAATGAAGAGGTTTGTTTGGGGCCCAAAAGTAATTGAAAGTTGAAAGGCAAATTAAGGAGAATGGCTGCAAACCGAGTTGGCGTTCTAGCTCTGCTCCTGTGTGGTGAGTTATATATCCATTAATTTATCATTCTTTCTCAACTACATTAAACAATTATAGTATATCATTCTTATTTTTTTAAGTTTTCTTTCAAAACATATCTCAACCTATTACTGCTACTGCCAGCCTTTTTGTTAATTGCTGTTTTCTTTTCTTAGATATTAATTTCTAGAAAATTAATTACCAGCCTTTTTTTTCTTAAGACGGTAATTTATGGACACTCTTGAATGAAATTTATGGATCCGCCTCTGCAATACATTATTTGACATTCAAATTATAATTATATATATATATATATATATATATAGGATTTGTTGTACTTGGAGGAAATATGGAAGTGAAGACTGTAATGGCATGTCCTCAATTCTGCCTAGATGCATCTTACATGACTTGCAACGGCTCACCAACACATCTTAGTCCAAGCTGCAACTGTTGCTTGGCCCCTAAAGGCTGCACCCTTCACTTTGATGATGGTTCTTCCCAGACCTGCACTTAATATTAATTTCATGAAGAAATAAAATGCAGAAGTCTCCCACAAATAAATGAATACCATAGTTTTCGGGGCTTCATTAATTGTGTTAATTAATTTGTAGTATGTATGTACAATAGTATTTTGTTGTTTCATATCGGAAACAATAAAATATTTTGATTTTTGTTGGTACCTACCAATATCGGTGTGTGTATATATATGTGTGTGTGAATTTGGCTCTGATGCAACAGTAATAAAATGCAGAAGTCTACGACAAATAAGTGAATACAACACTTTTGGCTGCTTCATTGTGTAATTTGTGTTGATTAATTTGTAATATAAGGTACTCCACGACAAACAGCTATGCGCAGCTGATGCTATTATTGGCGGCTTACGACGTGTGCCGTGAAAAAAAAGCAATATGCTTATACACGCCGCCAAAGAAGAGTTGTCCGATCCGCCGTTGATGCTAGGATAGAATGGGTGCTGCCAAAATGATAAATAAATCAAAAGTAGCGGGCTTATGCACGTCGCCAAAGTTATAGATGTATTAACAGCGACGTATATATGTAAGCACGCTGCGGATATGTTTTTCTTTTTAAAAAAAATAATAAATTGCAAATTTAGTCCTGTAACTGGACTCGTTTTGCAATTTTTGTCCTAGTTTTTCCCCGGTCACAATTTTGGTTCTTTAATTGGTTTTTTGTTTTTTTTTGGGCATTTTCCGGGACCATTTTTGCCCCCCCCCCCCCCCCCCCCCAAAAAAAAAAAACACTATTTAAAGGACCAAAATTGTGACCGAGGAAAAACACGAACCAAAATTACAAAACATGTTCAGTTACCGGACTAAATTTGCAATCTAGCCTACAAACTATCATCAAGGAAGGGTAGCATTGCCAAAAAAAATAAGTCTACCCGAGGTGGTGATAGAATTAACCAAAGCAAGTCGTCTACCCGCAATCATGGTTCAGACACTCTTCTCTCCACCCGGATATATTCTCATGTCTTTTGCACATTTTATAAGAGAAGTCAAAATTTTTTAAGGGTGTTCAATAGATTCCTTTAGCAAAAATCAAACATGAGATGGGAGATCCTAGCTCCCCTTTTCTTGGAAAGAGGGAAAGACCTCCATTTGTTGTTGTTCGAAACATCTTCCTTCAAACACATTTACAAAAATTCATGAATGATAAATATAGCAAACAAATACGGAGGTATAGGATCCCTTGTCTTAATTAAGACACGACTAGAGACAAAAGTGTCAGTAAGGTGACTTAAACTCTACATTTTGGTGGAACCAATCTGAAGACTCAGCTGGGTGATGGTCAGCTGAGAAGTGTATTCAATTCTGTGTATCAGTAGGGTGGAGCCTGCCGAGCTTCGACGGGGTAGCTTCGGCGGGGGTAACTATCGGCGGGGTGATAGTCCGCGAGTACTTGAATACGACGGGTCCCACATCCGTTATTTCGTTATGTGACGGTATACGGTGTCATTACAAGGAGGACACGTGTAGGGGTATTTATGGTGCATCGACAAAGATTCCCGGCGGCTAGGGTTTAGGGATTTGTGCCTATAAATACGCTTGTTGTCTCATTGTCCGAGTGTGTTGAAATCGTAAAATTCGGTGCATAATAAAATATCTCTTTTACGCCCGTGGTTTTTTACCTCTCCCACCGAGGGGTTTTCCACGTTAAATCTGTGTTCTTCTTGTTTCGTTTTTCTCCTTTGATTGTTTATGTTTGATTGCTTCGTTTCTCGTTTCTTGCATCCGAAGTTATCTCCATCCGTTTTATAACAAGTGGTATCGAGCAAGGTTCGGAGAAAACGATCATGTACGACCAACTTCATCTTCACCAAGACCTTCGACAGGTGCTAGGATCTGTGATAAAGTTGTAATCTTTAGCAAGGAAAGATGTCGGCGGTAAACGTAAAAATCGATAAATTTACGGGAAGGAACGCTTTTGGTCCGTGGCAAATCAAGATGCGTGCACTTGTTGAAACGAGCGGGGTTTGTGGAATCCGTTATCCGACAAACCAAATACGGGTGCGGCGAGATTATGCCGGTCTGGAAGAGAAAGCACATTCAACCATCATGTTGTGCTTATCGATGATGTTATCACTGAGGTTGCTGAGGAAGACACCGCAGCCAAGTTGTGGAAAAAGCTTGAAAGCTTGTATATGACCAAGTCACTGACAAGAATCAATCTCAAGACACCATTTGAGATGTGGTCAGGCAAGCCTGCTGACTACTCAGTTCTAAGGGTTTTTGGGAGTACAGCTTACTATCATGTTAGTGAAGGGAAGTTAGAACCAAGAGCCAAGAAGGGAGTGTTTGTGGGGTATGGTGATGGAGTGAAAGGATATAGAATTTGGTCATCGGCAGAGTCCGAGTAATCCTCGACGGGGACGTTGTGTTTGATGAAAATTCTATGTTAAACTCATCGGTGGGGAGGTCTACCGAGTCCGAAACCGATCTTGAATCGATAGTGTTGAGAAACAGTGGAGCTTCGGTGGAGTCCACCGATATGCAACAATCGGTGAATCCAAATCAACACTATACCGATCCGGATAATGAACCGTAATCCGATCCAAGCCGGTCTTGAGACCTCGGCGGGCGTCATACAAACATTGATCGGCGAGTCTAGGCGCCGGCGGCTAGAAGATCTAATGTTGGGATACCTCCAAGGAGATATGGATATGATGATTTGGCCGGATATGCACTCCAAGTTGCGAGAAGAAGTAGAGGTTGCTTTGAACCTACTACTTACGGGGAAGCGGATGACATGTACGAAGCATCTCGGTGGCATGCGGCCATGGGAGATGAAATGGAGTCATTGCGAAGAATCGGACTTGGGAATTAGTCAAACGACCTGCGACAAGGGAGTTGTGACTTGTAAATGGATTTTCAAGAAAAAGGAAGGAATAACTAAGGCGAAGGGGTCGGGTATAAGGCACGTTTGGTTGCAAGAGGATTCGGTCAAAAGGAAGGGGTTGACTTTGATGAAATATTTTCACCGGTGGTCGACACACTTCAATCGGGGTGTTACTAGCAATGGTGGCACGGCGGGATCCGGAACTTGAGCAATTAGATGTGAAAACTTGCTTTACACATGGTGAGGTGGATAAGGAGATATACATGACACGGCTGAGGGATTTCAAGTTCCTGGTAAAGAAAACTATGTTTGCAAGTTGAAGAAATCATTGTATGGTTTGAAGCAAGCTCCAAGGCGGTGGTATAAAAGGTTTGACGCTTTCATGCTTCGACGGGGTTACAACGAAGTCCATATGATTTGTTGTGTTTACTTCGATCTTTGAAAGATGGATCATATATCTATCTTGTTACGTATGTGGATGACATGCGATAGTGCACGGCAAGGAAGTCGATGTTCAAAATCTGAAGAACCTTCTTAGTCTTTGAATTTGAAATGAAGGATTTGGGTGCAGCCAAGAAAATCTTGGGGATGGAGATCTGGAGAGATAGGAGTCAGAAGAAGTTGTTCTTGTCTCAGCAGGGTTATGTGCAGAAGATATTGGCCAAGTTTGGGATGTCTGCTGCAAAACCAATAGATACTCCTATGGCATCAAATGTTCATTTGTCTGTTTATGCTTCACAGTCAGCTGAAGAGAAGGAGTATATGTCAAAAGTTCCCTATGCTAGTGCAGTTGGCAGTCTGATGTATGCCATGGTTTGCACTAGGCACGATCTGCTCGGGCGGTCGGTGTTGTCGGCAGGTTCATGGCTCAACCTGGAAAAAAACACTTGAAAGCTGTTAAAAGGATGTTCAGGTACATGAGAGGTACGGCTGATGTTGGTCTCATTTATGGAGGTGATACTGGTCTGGTCACAGGGTACTGTGATGCTGATTATGCAGGTGATGTTGACAGTAGAAAATCAATGACTGGTTATGTGTTTACATTGGGAAATGCAGTGGTAAGCTGGAAAGCTACTCTTCAGGCTACGGTAGCCTTATCAACTACTGAAGCAGAATATATGGCTCTTGCCGAAGCGGCTAAGGAGGGTATCCGGTTGAAGGGGCTAGTCGGTGATTTGGGGTTGCATCGGGATCGGTGAGATATATTGTGACGGTTTAAGTGCAATATGTTTGGCCAAGGATCGGGTTCATCATGAGAGAACCAAGCATATTGATGTCGGTATCATTTCTTAAGGAATGAGAAGAGGGTTCTTGTGAAGAAGATTGGCACAAAGGAGAATCCTGGCGATATGTTCACTAAACCGGTTCGGCGAGTAAGTTCCGGCTTTGCTGGACTTGCGAATATTCAAAGCTTATAATCGTTTCGGAAACTTTACCGAGGCGGTCGGTGGAGTGGATCTTTGTGGAGATAGTCCGGTACAAGTACATCCGGCATTGACGAATGCATCCGGTACAAGTACATCCGGTTATGCAATGTTTGACTCTAGGGAGAGTTGAAGTCAAGGTGGAGATTTGTCGGTAAGGTGACTTAAACTCTACATTTTGGTGGAACCAATCTGAAGACTCAGCTGGGTGATGGTCAGCTGAGAAGTGTATTCAATTCTGTGTATCAGTAGGGTGGAGCCTACTGAGCTTCAGCAGGGTAGCTTCAGCAGGGTAACTATCAGCAGGGTGATAGTCTGCTGAGTACTTGAATACAGCAGGGTCCCACATCTGTTATTTCTGTTATGTGACAGCTATACAGTGTCATTACAAGGAGGACACGTGTAGGGGTATTTATGGTGCATCAGACAAAGATTCCTGGCGGCTAGGGTTTAGGGATTTGTGCCTATAAATACAGTTGTTGTCTCATTGTCCGAGTGTGTTGAAATCTGTAAAATTCAGTGCATAATAAAATATCTCTTTTCTGCCCGTGGTTTTTTACCTCTCCCACTGAGGGGTTTTCCACGTTAAATCTGTGTTCTTCTTGTTTCGTTTTTCTCCTTTGATTGTTTATGTTTGATTGCTTCTGTTTCTGTTTCTTGCATCTGAAGTTATCTCCATCCGTTTTATAACAAAAAGTCTCATAAGGTTCGCTATTCCACATAAGAGAGGAGGTAGGAGACTTAACACAAGCCATATTGCAATCAATTAATTAACGATTTAGGAAAATTAACCATAAGGAACAACATGACTTCAATATTGAAGAAGAAATGTTCGATATGTAAAAAATCAAAATTCTTTCTAACTAAAAGAAAATCTATACATCAATGAAGTAAAAGATAAAGGAAAAATTAATTCTTTCTAACTATATCGTGTATTTGATGTCTATATATTCTAAATTGATTTAATTATGCCAAGTGATGTTTATCAATGTTGTTGCTATCTGCCGCTTTGCTTTATCTTCCTCTGTTTTAATAAGGTTTGCCCTGCTGCTTCATTTAATTTAATTTTTTTTTTTGCTTTATTCCATTTATCCCTTGGTAGATTCGGATATACACATTGCACTTTAAGACGCAGTTTGGGTCTTCAAATTAAAGAAGGCCTAACTAGTTCAACACCACATCGAGCCTTGGACATAATTTGGTATCAACAAAGTAGCTATCACAAAACACAGGACACTCGTAATACATCGACATGGTGCAGGTTGTCATCTATCTCATATGATTAGTTCACAAGTAAGATACTAACTAACTCGTACCACCGACATGGTGCATGGTCACTTCGGTTTGAAACTCACAGCTCAGTATAAGTCTACAATGAACTCAAACAACGGTTATGCAGTCAACAAGACTTTAACATATGATCTCGTAACGGTTCCATGATTCACGCATATGTGGTCATTATTACACCATGACTACCCTCATGATTATCTCATAACGGTTCAATGATTCAAGCATACTGGGCCATGATTACACCAGTGATCTCATAATTGCTTCATTTCATTGACCACAAATTCAATGACATCATCAGATATAAAACAATATGAAAGAGATAGTTGTGATATTACTCAGCAAACATTTGATTACAGACCTTGTGTGTATATACACACATATCTAACAACTTAGATTCTCTACATATAACAAACTCATATGTGTACCAATGTTGTGCTGACACATATACAGACATGTGGATCACCCCTGTCAAATCTTTGGTAAATATATCTGCAGGCTGATCACATGTGGAGATATGCTTGACATCCAGCTTTCCTACTAGGACCTGATTTCTAACATACTGTACACAATTTCTATGTGTTTTGTCTTCGAGTGATGTACAGGGTTTTGAGCCAATGACTCTGCCCCAGTGTTGTCACAGTAGATCACAGGTTTCTTTGTGACTTTGATCCCAAGTTTAGATAGTAGTGATTTCAACCATGTCACATCTGCAGCTGCATGAGCTAGACTTCTATATTCTGATTTTGTGCTAGATCTTGAGACAACCTGCTGTTTTTTTGAGTGCCATGAGACCAAAGAAGATCCTAGGTAAATGCAATGCCCTACAACAGATTTCATGTCATGAGGACTGTTAGATGTAGTGCCCGAAAGACAATTGTTGCTTGTCCTTACGGGCAAGTGGGAGATTGTTGGAAGTAGCGCCCGAAAGACAATTTCTGTAATTGTTTTTATAATTAATGATAGATTTATTCTCATCTTATTATTTGCTTTGTGCTTATATCTTATACACTGCTGAAAACCCCAAGTTGTATCGTATGTAGCCATATAACTTAGTGTGTGTCACACGTGAGGATTAAGTTTATGGTAATACACTTGAACGATTAGTCCGTGGTGAACTTAATCAAAGTATGGGGTCTATTGATTAAAACATCATTAATGTGCTCAGAACACTTTTTGGTGCGACCGTCTTATCCGGACCGTCGACATTGGTTGTCTAAGTGGGGCATTTATATATGATGTAGTCATATAGGACTGGACCGATTTAATCTGCATTTCTCATATAATTCCGTGATTGAGAAATCTTATTAAATCACAAGATGATAATATATGGATTAACCTTAATCCAGAAGTGATTGCAGACGCCTGCTTATTTCAAGATAGGGTTTGATGTGTTCGTTAAGGATCGCTAAGAGGCGCGGTCCGGATCACTTTCACGTTGCCACTATTCTGGAATGAGTGAGGAGTGTGTGTCTCACATATATGGAATCCATTCCTTCCTGCGGGAAGTAGAAAGACAATCCCCTTATTTGTTAATCCTAGAAACTGGTCGATCCCGGGAGTTCGTATTGGTTATGAACTAATTGATCACTAGTGGGTTAATGATAAATAAGGATAAGATGTAATGAAGAAGGTTTACGGAAATATTCCCGCTTCGTTACGGATAGTCTATGGAGGGTTAGTTTGTATGTAATGATTATATCAATAGACAATTATCGACTCGACGCTTTGAGAATAAGTTATATCTATAATCGATTGAGTTCAGTTTCGGATTTATGGTGGCGTAATTCCGGAATTAATAAGTTGAGTAGGAATATTTTGTTCGATGAATATTTTTTTCAATTTTTTGTAGCTACTGGTTATAAGTCCATGGTCCCCGGGTTGGTTCTTAACACGCTAGTGTTTTCTCATTTTGTGGAACCTCGAGAATAAATTAAATAGTTGGTCTATTTAATGAATACGCAAATATTATTTATTTGGTAAATAATATGTAATATAGAAAAGACATTTTCTATTATCCCAAATGGCATCAAAAATGGCGCTACCTTTTTTTGGTTTTGGGAAAAGAAATTTTCTCCTAATTAATTATAATGTGGATAATATAAATATTTATGTGTTAAATAATTATAAATAAGAAATTAGTTTACTTATTGGATAAATAGGAAATTTGTTTTCCTATTGAATAAAGGTTTTATTTTCCTAAAAGGAAAAGATAAATTTGTGTGTAAAAGATAAACTCTCAAATTATTAGTTATTTTCCTATAAAAAGAGAGTTTCTCCCAACACAAAATTGAATCAATCCAACGCCATTTTTCAGAGAAAAAAAAGGGAAGCCCTTTTTTTGAATAAAATGTGAAAATTTAGTTTTCTGTTCTAGCCATTAGGAGGAGAAAAACCTAGGGTTTTTCTTGGAGCATAATCAAGGGGGTTCTACTACAAGGATCGACGTCCACCAGTCGTCGCTTGGAGATACAATCCGGAAGACTGCGGCTTCTCCCTTTCTGTCGATTACTCATCCTCTTTTATAGGGTAAATCTTCAACCTTCTCGTAGTTGTATTAATTAATTATTTGAATTAAAATCGTGGTAAATCGCATGCGAATTTAATTCGTAGCTTCCGCTGTGCATGATCGAGTGTCTCGATCGGTGCTATGAATCAGATCTGACGATCCAATTATATATGGATCGGATCCGGATTCGGGTTTCTGTATATCCAGGAAGGACAACATCCCCAACCTGCATCTGAATATCCTGTAATAGCCAAATTACCGCCAGATTTGAAATACAAGTTGTACCCTAGTGTTCCCTTTATATATCTGAGTAGTCTTTTAAGAGCTTGCCAGTGTACATCTCTGGGATCATGCATGAACTGACTCAAGGAGTTAACCACATAAGCAATATACGGTCTAGTGAATGTCATGTATTGTAATGCCCTAATAACACTTCTGTACAATGTAGGATTAGACATTGGTGTACCTTCTTCTGGTTCAAAAGTCTTGCCTGTCACCATTGGAGTCAGGACTGGCTTCAAGTTGTTCATTCCCATTCTATTTAGGAGCTGTTGTCCATACATTTTCTGACTAAGATATAAGCCATTTGAGTCTCTGGTGGCCTGCATACCCAAGAACTGACTCACATCACCTAACTCTTTGAATGGGAATCTGGAATTCAAGAACTTGATAAACTTTTGAATATACTGATCAGATGTGCTGTAATCAAAAAATCATCAACATATACAAGAATATATAAAGTAACAGTCCCTTTTTTTAGAACAAAAAAGGAAGTGTCTGACACAATTTGTCTAAATCACCAGGCCAACAACTGTATTCTCAGTTTTTCAAACCAAGCCCTAGGTGCCTGCTTTAGAACATACAGGGCTTTGTTCAAATTGCATACATAATTAGGCTTGTTTTGACCACAAATCCTTCAGGCTGAGGCATATACACACACTCCTGCAGTTTCCCATTTAAGAATGCATTATTGATATCCATTTGTTTGATTGGCCAGTTGTAGGTCACAGCAATGGACAGAAACACCCTTATTGTCCCTGATTTTGCAACTGGAGTGAAGGTTTATGTATAGTCAACCCCCTCTTGCTGTGAGTAGCCCTTGGCCATAAGTCTGGCCTTATATTTGAGGATGGATCCATCTGGCTTGTGCTTGATCTTGAAGATCCATTTGTTCCCAACCAAGTGGTGGGTGGAAGGGGGTGGTACAAGGTCCCATGTCTTATTTAGGGTGAGAGCAGTAAATTCTTCTTCCATTGCCTTCTGCCAGTGAGGATGAGATAGGGCCTCGGACACATAGGTTGGTTCAGAGTGAGAATCAGTGGCACAATGCTCAGACATGAGGGTAAATATAGGCTTTGGTTTGAAAATTCCTGCTTTGGATCTGGTTTGCATTGCATGACCAGGAGGGAAGAAGAATTACTGGTGGAGTGGATTGTGAGATCAGGACCAGTGGAAATTGGGATAACTGGAGATGTATGTGTGGGTAAGGAGATGTTGGAAGTGGTTTGTTGTATGGGAGGATAAAGAGATGTGGCAGTGGGATGCATGGCAGGATAAGGGAACTCATGTTCATTAAAGGTCACATCTCTACATATGTAGATTCTTCCACTGTGATCCATACACTTATGGCCTTTGTGGACATGACTAAGACCAAGATAGATGCATTTCTTAGTGTGGTATTGGACCTTGTGAGTGTGATAGGGTCTAAGATAGGGAAAACATGAGCAACCAAAGGTTTTAATGAGGTCATAACTTGGCTTCTTTCTCTAGAGGATTTGATATGGTGAGGAGTTGTGAAGGACAGGAGTTGGTAGGATGTTGATGAGTGTGACAGCATGTTGGAAGCTGTCCCACCAGTATTTTTGAGGAAGAGAAGCTTGGGAAAGGAGGGTAAGGTCTGTTTCCGCTATGTGTCTATGCTTCCTTTCGGACCTACCATTCTAAGGGTGTATGTGAGGGCAGGGATGTCTGTATCTAATGCCACATTAAGCAAGAAAGGGGTCTAGATGTCTGTATTCCCCCCCCCCCGAGTCAGACTGGACAGTCTTAATTTTAGCATTGAATTGACTTTCTACAAACTTTTTAAACAGGAGAAACACATTATATGCTTCTGATTTTAACTTCAAGGGGTATATCCAAGTAAACCTACTAAAGTCATCAACAATGTGTATGTAATACAGATAGCTAGAAGTGGATTGGACTGGGGAAGGTCCTCAAAGGTCTGTGTGCACCAACTCAAGAACATGAAAGGTTTTACTGTGGGAGTTAGGAAAGGGAGTAGCATGCAATTTTCCATATTGACAATCATCACAAAAAGGAATTTCTTCATTAATAGAAACATTACATTCTTTTAAAACTTGATTCAAAACCGTAACTGAGGGATGTCCTAGCCTTCTATGCCATACAATGGCCTTATTATTCTGAGTACTAGGGGTAATAAGATAAGCATACATCTTTTTGGAGTGAATGGAGCTTTGAGAGACAGGAAGACTGGACAGATCAGTAACTTTGGCTGGATGAATCCTCTAGAGGCCATTTTCCAGGGTTCCTTCCAGTAACACCCTCTTTGAGACCTAATCCTTGACATAACATTTAGAAGCAGAGAATTCAATTAGAACAGGATTATCAGCTGTTAATATAGAAACACTGAGTAAACTTTTCTGAATTTTAAAGACATGAAGGATGTTAGACAGGTGTAGATTAGGGGGAAGAGTGGTGTGTCCTGTGTGAGAAATGTGCATATGATTCCCATTTCCTACAACCAAAGTGTCTTTAGCTTCATACTCAGACCTCACAGACAGATTACCAAGATCAGATGTAACATGGTTTGAAGCTCCACTGTCAGCATACCATTCAGAGTCAGTTGACATTTCAGGAGCAGCAAGATAGGCAGCCATTTGCCTAGAATTCTGTTGGTTAGAGGATGTTTGGGGTACAAAGTTTTCTTCAAATCTGTGCCAACGTTTAGCAGCTATATGTCCAGCTTTTCCACAAATCTGACATACAGGTCTTACATTACTAGTTGCAGGGGTATGTTGCTGTTCATGCCTCCACATCTACCTCTTGATCTACCTCTTCCACTACCAGAGCCTCTGTCCCTTGAAGAACCAGACTGATTGTTGTAGGAACTGTTAGGTGTAGTGCCCGATAGACAATTTATGTAATTGTTTTTATTTAATAAATGACATATTTTATTTCATCGTATTATTTGCTTTGTGCTTATATTTAATACACTGCTGAAAACCCAAGTCGTATCATATGTAGCCATATAACTTAGTGTGTGTCATTCATGAGGATTAAGTTTATGGTGATTCACTTGAACTCTTAGTCCGTGGTGAACTTAATCAAAGTATGAGTCTATTGATTAAACCACCATTAATGCGCCCAGAACACTTTATAATGTGACCGTCTTATCCAGACCGTCGACATTGGTTGTCTAAGTGGGGGCATTTATATATGATGAGAGTCATATAGGACTGGACCGATTTAATCTGAGTTTCTCATATAATTCCGTGATTGAGAAATCTTATTAAATCACAAGATGATCATATATGGATTAACCTTAATCCTGAAGTGATTACAGACTCCTACTTGTTTCAGGATAGGGTTTGATGTGTTCGTTAAGGATCGCTAAGAGGCGTGGTCCGAATCACTTTCACGTTGGCACTATTCTGGAATGGGTGAGAAGTGTGTGTCTCACAGATATGGAATCCATTCCTTCCTGCTGGAAGTAGAAAGACAATCCCCTTATTTGTTGATCCTAGAACTGATCGATCGGCCGAGTTCGTATTGGTTATGAACTAATTGATCACTAGTGGGTTAATGGTAAATAAGGATAAGATGTATTGAAGAAGGTTTACGGAAATAATCCTACTTCGTTACGGATAGTCTATGGAGGGTTAGTTTATATGAAATGATTATATCAATGGACACTTATCGACTCGACTCGACGTTTTGAGAATAAGTTATATCTATAATCGATAGAGATTAGTTTCGGATTTATGGTGGCGTAATTCCGGAATTAATAAGTTAAGTAGAAATATTCTGTTCGATGAATATTTTATTTAATTTATCGTAGCTACTGGTTATAGGTCCATGGTCCCCGGGTTGGCTCCTAACACACGAGTGTTTTCTCGTTTTATGGAACCTCGAGAATAAATTAGATAGTTGGTCTATTTAATGAATAAATAATATTATTTATTTAGTAAATAATATGTAAAATAGAAAAGACATTTTCTATTAAATTCAATAACATTATTGGCGCCACATTTGAGGATGAATTGGGAGAAGAAATTTTCCTACGTTATCTCATTTGTGTAATTAATTAATTATCTATTTGTTGGATAATTAATAGAAAATTAAGAGATTGATTTTTTGGGAATTATCTCTTATTTTGTAGCAAAAATATCTTTTCCTAATGGGAATAGGTTTTTGTGCTGTGAAAAGGATAACTCTCTTGACTAGTTATTTTCCTATATATAGAGAGTTCCTCCTAGCACAAAAAATATTACAATTGGCGCCACACATCAAATAAAGGAGAGAAAAATTAGTTTCTTGTTCTAGTTATTGAGAGAAGAAAAAACTAGGTTTTTCTTGCAAGCATATTCGAAGAGGTTCTTCAAACGAGGATCGACATCCACCGGTCGTCGCTTGGAGATACAATCCGGAAGACTACGGCATCTTCCTTTGGTCGGATATGTATTCCGCTCTGATAAGGTAAATCTACAACCTTCTCGTAGGATTAATTAGTTGTGTTTCATATCGTAAATAGCATAAGCTTCCGCTGTGCAATGATCGAGTGTCTCGATCGGTGCTATTACTTCTAGTAGGAACCTCGTCATCTTTCTTGTGCCATAAGAGCAGTGGGGTGATCAAGAGCACCCGGAGGATTGAACCAAGCAATAAGTCGTTCATGTGTGACTAATTGAGCCTGGACTTCTACCCAATTCATTGATTGTACCCTTGAGGTAATATGACGATCGCAGATTCATATTCCCTAGATAAACCCCACAAGGTAGCCAATATTAATTCAGAGGTGGAGATTGGGTACCCCTACAGCTAGGCCATCTGAGTAGCTCTTCATTTGTGCAAGATAGTCATGTATGGATCTGGCTCCTTCAGTGGCTTTTGTAAGAGCATCCTTATATTCAATGATCTTGGACTGGGACTGGCTGTTAAAGAGAGTTTCAAGTGTGACCCAAACCTCATGAGCAGTATTGCATCCGACAACCTCTTGTAATGTGTGTTCTGTCATGAAGCCATAGAGCCATCCAAGAAGAAGCTGATCTACCACCATCCATTCATCATGTGCCGGATTTCGAACACCGGTTTGAATCTGAGAGGTGCCCAGGCCAAGATTGAGAAAGATTGGGGGAGTGTTAACTCCAAACAGGTGATCTTGGAGTTTATGGCCACGAATAATGGGGAGGATAGTATACCTTCATAGAAGGTAGTTATTCCGGTCCAATTTCACAAAGATGGTTTGGGACAACATGATAGAAAACAATATGAAAGAGATAGTTGTGATATTACTCAGCACAACATTTGATTACAGACCTTGTGTGTATCAGTGTATATACACACATATCTAACAACTTAGATTCTCTACATATAACAAACTCATATGTGTTCCAATGTTGTGTTGACACATATACAGACATGTGGATCAATCATAGACTAACATATGGATCATTATCTTAACACAATCAATTCCTCCACGAGGAGTGGTTATGAAAGGATGATCATCCTCAAATCTCAAGAACTACGTTAATAACTTCATCCCAAATCCTCTTGGTATGTAGGTAGTCAATTCAAATTGGCTCAACTATAATTCATCATAAAATCCACCGGTTATAAGTAGTTGGCTTATCCTCACGGAATCCGATTACTCACTCACAGATCCAGTTTAACTACTGACGGTTTTTGGCATCGTCATTAGGGTTTTTAATTTCTGAATGATTTTTGTGTGGGTAGGAGATGATAAAAGTATAAATAAATGTGTTGCTATAGGTTTGGGTAAAATTGTAAAATTTTAAAATTGTAAGGACTTTACTGTATATATTTTATTAGGAATGGAAGATTTTGACAAATGCGGTGACATGGGTAGAAATGACAATATAGTAATTAATTTATATAGCAATGAGTATATTTAAAATTTTGTATGGTGCCTAAGATAAACAACAAATGAAACTATAGTGCCCCGTAATTTTGGTGCGTAAGTAGAAAATAAGTTGTGTCCTTAAAGACCAGCTATTTTTTATTATGAAAATTTGTAGGATAAAAATAAGATTGACCGCATAAAACACTTCATATCTTGTGGTCAAGGTTGTGACATATGACTCGTGTCTCGGTTTTGCAATTTTATCATTGATGTCATCTAAATCTTTGCAATTATCACAATTTCTTTATCTAGACGTCAAATTGAACAGAAGAATCGTGTTTGTCTTGCATGAGCCTATTGTAATTCACGCTCACTTTGTTTTCTGTATTAAATGTATTATTTTTGTTTTCTAATTATTTATCTTACGTAAATGTTTCGTTATTTCCGATAATAAACACATATTCTCAAATCTCGACTCGTCACTTCCCTAATTCGCCCTATTAACAATCTCATCGAACAAAAACATCCAACATGACTAAAATCGGAGAACAAATTGTCAAGCCTATGTGAAATCGATGCGTGTAACGTAATTTTTCATTCGATTTGATGGCTAGCTGTTGAAGAAAGAGTGATACTACCTCCGGTCCAAAATATAAGTTATCCTAGCATTTTTACTTTGGTTCCATAATATAAGTCATTCACGATACCAAGAGAGTATTAATGAACATTTGTTCATATCTTACCCCTAATTTATATCAATCCATCTACTTTTATTTACTCCATAATTGTTGTATTTATAATAGTCAAATGATGTATTAGACATTTTATTCATACATCAATTACATTTAACTACATTTTTAATCAATGTGAAAATTCTATGATTACTTATATTTTGGACGGGAGGTAGTAATTGTAAAGTTTCAGATACCATAAATGATAAAATTACATAAACAAAACATAAATGGCAAATCAAAACATTGACCAAAAGATATAGGTGTTTTGTGTAATTCAATCTAAAAGTAACTATATCGAATATCTCAAACTATGTCCAAGTACACCTGTTACATCAATTAAATAAGCCCTCCAGGTCTTCGTGTAACAAAATTCAATTGAGAATTTTCGTCCCAAACTTAAAAAGGTCAATATTGAATAAATATCAACACTAGATTTCCGCTGTATATATTTGAATGTGGGCTCAAAATCTTGACTGGAACACCCAAAATGTTATCTAACCATTGGTCTTCTACCCCACATAGTATCCGATCTCGACTAAATTACAATTTTCGATCGTGTAATTGAACATGTTTTGTAATTTTAATTTTCTTTTTTCGGTCTTAAATGACAATTTGATTTTTTAAAAAATATGGTATTTTCCGGCTGAAAAAATGACATGTTATCATAAATTGACATTTCATCTTTTCACATCAGCACAAAATTCCACATCAACATTTTTTTGCAGTAATTTAATGAACCATTCTGACTAGGGACGGACCTACCATGAGGCAAGAGGGCACACATCCCCCCTCAAATTTTAAAATTACCATAATACCCTTATTAAATTTAATATTTCATAAAAATGGTATATAAACTATGCGTCTACTTGATTAACTAATTGTTATTTGCTTTGGTGGTTTGGCATTT
Organism: Gentiana straminea; assembly: GCA_036785695.1. NCBI lineage: Eukaryota > Viridiplantae > Streptophyta > Magnoliopsida > Gentianales > Gentianaceae > Gentiana > Gentiana straminea. Next base: position 356,774 of record JAVUPR010000300.1, on the reverse strand, counting down.
GTTTCATTTTATTAACTAATATTTCATTTACTTTATATACTATTTTGTATGAAATATTAAATTTGATAAGGGTATTATGGTAATTTTAAAATTTGAGGGGGCATGTGCCCCCTCTTGCCCCATGGGGCCCATGGTAAGAATGGTTCATTAAATTACGAGATGCTAACTCAACGGTAGAGTACTCGGCTTTTAAGTGCAGCTAGGATTTTTTACACATTTTGATGAAGCAATGAATTCGTCCATACCATCGGTACAGTTTATATATATATATATACTTTTTTAAAAAAAATTGTCTGTATAATTACTTATTAGATTCTCTATAATATTTTTATAATGAACATGTCTTTAAAAAAATATGATATGTTTTAAATATGATATGTTGTTGTAGCTCGGATGGAGCAGTGTTTATATTTTTAGTTTTAGGTTGCAGGTTCGAATCCCCATCCTCCCATTAGCAACATTTTATTCCTTGCAAAAAAATGTTGATGTGGAAACTTGTGCTGACGTGGAAAGATGACGTGTCAATTTAGGATGGCATGTCATTTTTTTGGCCGGAAAATGTGTACAATTCAGCATTTTCCGGCCTTCAAGACTATTTTTGCAAAAAAAGAAAAGACCGCTTACAGTACTGAAATTATCGCCGGAGAAAACCAGAGCTAAAATTGCAAAACGTGTCGAGTTATAGGACGAAAATTGTAATTTAGCCATCCAATCTCCATTAATTGTGATTTCACTGATTTGTAGTATAAAGATGTTTTCTTTTTTTCTTTTTATTCCTAATTAAACGGGGTCTTTTATTAAAAAAGATATAAAAGGTTCAGAAAAGCAGTATATCGGTCGCTTTTGTATCAAACGATGTTGCCGAAACATAAATTTGTCTTTTTAAACTTATTAATGGAAAATTCAATATGAGAAAATACACTTCATAGGAAATAGTACACATGTGATTTCAAAGGTGTTCAATTAGGGGTGTCATCAGGTCGGGACCCGATCCTTAAATCTTCTACCTGAAATTCGTCCCGACAAGATTCGGGATTCAATTTTTCTTCCCGAGCCCGTACCCGATAAGCGTCGGGTCCCGACAATCGGGATACCCAAATGTTCGGGATCCCGTCGGGTCGAGAATGATTGTCCCAAGCCTATGATGTTAAAAAATATTCATGTTAATAAAAAAAAAAAATGACAACAATTACTTGATCAAAACAATAGTTCAAAATGTGGGGGAGGAAAAATGAGTTAACGGCGATAAAGTCGACGGCTGGTGGAGGCGGGTGGCTTTTTTGAGGAAGAACATTCTGGTATATTAGAAAGCATAAGAGAGAGAAAGTGAGAAACGACGATAGCAGAGACTGTAATATGTTTATGTTTTTAGTATTTAAGGTTGTGGGTATTTTTATTGGAATGAAAAATGTTATATATACTAGGGGTGTACACGGTTCGGTCCGGATCGGTTAATGGCCGTAACGTTACCGAAATATTCGGTTAATTGAAAACCCGAACCGAAACCGAACCGTTTGTAAAAGAAAACCGAACCGAACCGAAATAACCGGTTCGGTTAACCAAAAAACCGAAAAAAAATCAAAAGTAAATAATGAGCGAAAACAGAACCGAACCGAAATAACCGGTTGATTAACCGAAAAACCAAACCGAAAAAACCAAATTTCGTCCAAATTATACAATTACAACAGTTTGATTCATTGTATGGTTATAAACGGTTTTATTTTTCTATTTGGTTTCGGTTCAGTTCGGTTCGGTTCGGATATAAACAGTTTGGTTTTCTGTTTGGATTCGGTTCGGTTTTCGGTTCGGTTTTCGGTTCGGTTCGGATAATTTACAGCACTAACTGTAACCGAACCGAACCGAAAATTCCGGTTTTTTCATTTTGAAAACCGAAAACCGAACCGTAGGTCTTATTAACCGAACCGAACCGAATAACCCCGGTTCGGTTCGGTTTTCGGATTATCCGTATCCGTGTACACCCCTTATATATATATATATATTCGGGTCGGAAAACGATTGAGTTTTATACCCGATCTATCCCGCATTTTTCGTGTCGGGAAAAATCTCGAAATTTTAGGATCGGAAAACTTTCGGGATCGGGATTTTTCGAAACGGGACCGGGATAAAATTCGGGACGGATCGGAATTATCGGGAAATGTGCCACCCCTATGTTCAATAAGGAATTAGTTATGATGTTGTTACAAATCAAATTAAAAGATAAATGACATATTAGTAGTGATTAGTTGATCCACTAAAAAAAAGTAGTGAATAGTTGAATACATTATTACATAGTGTTATTGCACATTTTCATATATAACCTTGTTTATTAAGACCTTTACTTAAAGAAAACAACCCTGAAATTTTTACATTGTCACCTTTTTAAAACGAATGGTAACATACTACTATTCAAAGAAACAAAGTCCACGAAATTTGGGATTGAAATGTTGACAAAAGGTTTTTTTGTTTTTTAGGGAGTGTTGACCAAAATTGAAGGCAGAAAAGTTACAAAGGAAAAAATCTAGGTGTGGGAAGCTGAGACGACATTACATGCCCTATGGGATTGCACGTGGGCGAGATCGGTATGGTACCAATGCGTCCCAAGGGAAGATTGGGGAAATTCTTTGGAGCAAAGTCAATCGAAGAGTGGGTCCGACTCAACCTATTGAATAGGAGAGACGCAAGTTTTGGAACATGTAGATGGAAATATTTGTGGCAAGAAATCTCTAGTGGAATTTGGCTATGGAGAAATAAAGAATACCATGAAGACGATTGGGAGAGACCACCGGCGTATGTGTTCATAGCGAGAGCAGTTGACAGAGCTATAAATCTCCGACTAGCCTTGGGGATAGATTAAATTGGTAGCTTTAATAGTTTTTTTGCAATTTAATTTTGATGTAACACTAAACAACTATGTCCTTGATGTCTAATGACCTTAAAGTAATAAAGAGATCGTTTCTTTAAAATAAATAAAAAAATAATAAAAATCTAGGTGTCTATTAAGAGGGCAGGATAAAAGTCTTAAATTGTTGGATTATTAAATTTTATATAATTTTTTTATTACAAAAGTTCATACTTTCAGTTCAAAAATTAGATAATCAATGAGATATATCACTCTACCTAAAGTCTTATGAATCATGTTTAAAATGTGTATCTAATTTCGGTATATAAGTATAAAAACTACGTCGTTTATGTGTATTTTAATTTTTAAAGAAAAACAAAAAAAAAACATAAAAACAAAATACACACTAAACAACATAGTTTTACATAGATACCGATATTAGATATGAAAAAAAAAATCTGAGACAAGTGATCTCATGACCTTTTATTCAACATTTTATTTTTCCTTCCCTTTTTCTTCCTTTTCTATTCTTATGAGATCACGTATAAATTTTGTGTCTAATATCGATATTTAAGTAAAAACTACGTCGTTTTATTTGTATTTAATTTTTTGAAGAAAAATAAAATATAAAAATTAAATACACATGACCGCACCTCAACCCTCCATTTTCCTTTGCCGGCTGCGGCCCTCTCTTTTTCTCTTCATGTTTCACGTATGTATTTCCAGTACGTGATCCCCTCCCCCAAAACTACATATGATACATTTTAGTATATTTATCTCCGAATTCAACTCCCTCAAATTCTATTATTTTTTACTCTACAAATTACGGTTGTTGTTCTCCTAATAAAAAATTACGGCTGTTACAATTCCTGATATTTAACCACTTTAATAGACTGCGTGAAAAAACTTTTAAATAACTTATATTTACGGACGTAAGAATTATATATATAAATGATTGATTTTAAAATTTTGTTGAAATTGTCAAACTCTTAAAATAAAATAAAAATAAAAACCTCACATTACTCCTTGAAATCAATATAAATTGAAGAAATTTGTAGCCTAAACCAAGGAGCTGAGTACTTGAAAGGCAAAGGAGATCGAATGGCTGTCAACCGGGTTCACGTTCTAGCTGCTCTTCTATGCGGTAAGTAAACATATTAGAGTTCTTTTTCTTTTTGTAATTCATTTTAACAAAAGAGAGTACTATTTTATTTTTTTATTTTTTTTTCATGATGCTTTAGGAAAAGAATAAAGGGCTATTACTTACGCTACATCTGTTTTATTAATGCACCTCATCTACCGACGTACCACAACGTCATCACAAAATCAACTTTTAGAAAGTCGATTATATAGCCAAAAAAACGATAGAATCAACTCATGGAAAGTCGATTTTCTGGCTATAGAATCAACTTTTAAATATCGTATCAATTGTGGTGCAAATATAATATGGTGCACCGATAGAGCCATCGTGTTGCAAAATAAAATAATCCTCATTGGTGTTTGTTTAATATGCTAAAACCAGTGGCGGACATATGTAAAGCCAAGGGATGCAACTGTCCCTTCTTGTTCTGAAAAAAATTATTAATATATGTACTAAATATTTTGTTTCCCCCCTTTGATTTTTTCATTTGTCTCTTTTAAATTTTCATTGTCCTCCGAGATTCTGCGTCTGTCACTGGCTAAAACTATACTGAGATTCGTTTGATGTTTTATTTAGGAATCATACTAATGGGAGGTGATTTTGAAGTGAAGACGGTTGCAGCGTGTTATCAATCCTGCCGGGAAGGTGCAACATACATGACTTGCAATGGCTCACCAACACACCTAAGTCCAAGCTGCAACTGTTGCTTTGCCCCTAAAGGCTGCACCATTTACTATGATGATGGTTCTTCTGAGACCTGCAATAAATGATATATGTATATATGCATGTATATATACATACATAATTATGTGTGTATATAAACAATAATACTAGTATGAACTATGGAGTACACTAAATCAAAGAAGTCTGTACACAAATAAGTGAATTAATGCACAAGCGAAATATATAATGCATTATTGTATTGAAGAAATTTGTCTTTCATCTGGTCTAGTATGGTACTAAATGTGGATTTCTAACCTTTAAAATATAAGAGTAACGATACATGCACAACCATTTAGTTATAACGTGTGATGCAACCTAATATCTCACAATCGATTAGATTGTGTTATTTGTTGTGATCAAATGATTGTGTATGTAAGATAGTTATTTATATTTACTTTACCAGAATAGTATACGACAAAGAAGATTGTCACCAATACTAAATTTGGTTTTTTTTTTTTTTTTTTAATAACGAAAGAACACACTTTTGGGGTACGGTTTAGCATAATATATACACAAACCTAAATAAAATAAATAAATAGAAAACCCTCCATCGGTCGGGACGTCATCTCATTGGTACAAAGGACACATGAACATTGATTTTGAGTATTTGGAAACGAGGCTTACACAGTGGTTTTGTGAGAATGTCTGCGCGTTGATCATTGATGGCAATATAGCCAATACGAATCATCTTCTTTGCTACAAGCTCACGAACATGATGTATCTCAATTCAATTTGATCTAACCTAATATAATGTGTTAATTTTTTCTTATTTGAATTGATAAAGGCCAAAAAAATTATTCGAATCGATAAAGACCCATTTTTTTATAAGTATGTATTTTCGGAAAGAAAAAAAAAATTGAACTAAAATGCCTAATTCGGCGACTTGACCTTATAGGCCCAGAAAATGCGAGGGCCGGCCCTGATCTTCACCATCCTCATCATATTCATAAGCTTCGTCATCTTTTTTTTTCTTTACAATCATCATCACATTCATAATCTTCATCATCTTTTTTTCTTCACCATCTCCATCATCTCCACTTCTTCTTTTTTTCTTCACAATCATCCTCATCATTATCTACATCAAATCCTACCAAAATAAACGAAAAAAAACATCAATTGAAGAAATTGGGGTTCCAAGCAAATTGAATGACAATGTACATTTGGAATCAATGTACTTGTGTATTATTTTCTTGTAATAGAAATGTGAAAATGCTTTAATATACATGAAATTAGTGTATTACACATTTATTTTGGGTTTGGTGAATGATTGTTGCAAAAGTTCAAAATTTTTATTTCTCCCAGGTTGAATCAACCCTACCAGAGTCGAATGGCATAGATCCGACCCTATGGAGGTCGATTCTGAGACAAAAATGTTTGTGGACAAGATACCGGACACCAAAATAACTAAAGTCAAAAAAGGTATATGATGTTTCCCCCATTCACAAGATACCGGACACGACATTAATATCTCATCTTTGGACGACAATATTAACGCGTAATTGGCATCTCTAAGCAGTAATCAAATACTGACAATAAATCATGTCAAACAATAGATCAATCTTTGGATTGTATCTATTATTCACATTGAATCAAATAATTGTTACGTACTTATTACCACAAATGTGTTTATAACTCTGTCAAACAATATCCTTCCTTTGGTGCCGAACATTGTCCACATGAATTTATAAACACAAACATTTTACATCCTCCGTGATAGAATGATGATTTCTGTAATCTTTCATTACTCAATTGGTACAATATATACTGATTACACTACATAACCGCTAGCTACAAATTAGGAGTGAATTACGCTAATCTAGCTATTGACTAGGAATCAGGAATATTAACATTTAATACAAATATTGCTAATCATAATTATCAATATTCTAACACACCCCCGAAGTCGAAGCGGGAGGTTCCCGGACGCTGAGACTGGACCGGAAGTCGTCAAACAGTAGTAGAGGCAATCCCTTGGTAAAAATATCGGCGATCTAATAACGAGAAGGGACATGATGAACTCGCACTTCCCCACGTGAAACCTTCTCCCGGACAAAGTGAATATCCATCTCAATATGTTTAGTCCGTTGATGTTGCACGGGATTGCCAGATAAATACACAGCACTGACATTGTCACAATAGACGATGGTGGCCTTACGAAGTGGACAATGAAGTTCCAACAGTAAATTGCGGATCCAGCACGATTCGGAGACAACATTTGCCACGCCCCGATATTCAGCCTCCGCACTGGAGCGGGACGAGTGGGGCGACGTTTGGAGGACCAAGACACCGGGTTATCCCTCAAAAATACACAGTAACCGGACGTATATCGACGAGTGTCCAGGCAACCACCCCAATCAGCATCAGTATAAGTCACAAGAGCCGTAACGGAGGAAGGATAAAGGTGGAGACCAAGATGTAGGGTGCCCTGAATATAGCGAATAATCCGCTTGAGAGCATGCATGTGCTCAACCCGGGGATCATGCATGTGAAGACAAACCTGCTGAACGGCATAGGAAATATCCGGACGGGTAAATGTGAGGTACTGTAATGCCCCAGCAAGACTGCGGTACAATGTCGGGTCATCAAAAGGAGTCCCAGCCGTAGCACCCAACTTGGGTTTAGTATCGACCGGAGTAAGTGAGGGCTTACAAGAGCTCATCCCTGCACGTTCAACAATCTCAGCCGCATATTTCCGTTGGGACAAAAATAAGCCGCCAGCATGACGGGTAACCCGGATCCCCAGAAAATAGTTCAAGGGACCTAAATCTTTCATAGCAAACTCAGAACCAAGCTTGTCCATAATCATGGTGCGGAGGGACTCAGAAGAAGCCGTAAGTATAATATCATCCACATAAAGCAGGAGGTAAGCCATATCAGATCCATGACGGTAGATAAATAGAGACGTATCGGATTTGCTGTTGGAGAAGCCAATACTAGAAACAAAATCTGCAAAACGTTTGTACCATGCACGAGGGGCCTGCTTCAGGCCATACAAGGACTTCCGGAGAAGACAGACATAGTCAGGATGTGTCGGATCACGGAACCCCATCGGTTGATGCATATACACGACCTCCTTAAGTTCACCATGCAAGAATGCATTCTTGACGTCTAATTGATGGATGGACCATTTTTTAGACAACGCAAGACTAAGGACGGTCCGAATCGTAGCCGGCTTGACCACCGGACTAAAAGTCTCCCCACAATCAATGCCAACCTGTTGAGTTTTGCCATCACCTACAAGTCGGGCCTTATGCCGCTCAAAAGAACCGTCAGATTTTTCTTTATGATTAAAAATCCACATAGAGCGTATAATATTAACATTAGGGGGACGGGGTACCAAATCCCACGTCTTATTATTAATAAGAGCATGAAATTCATCAGTCATGGCCAATTTCCAATTCGGGTCACGGAGGGCGGCCAACGGAGTACGGGGTAGAGGAGATTTGGTGGTTGTGACAACATGGGCCTGATCAGTAGCATATTTGGGGTTGGGCCTAACAATGCCTGTTTGGCTCCGGGTGATAGGCCTGTGAGGTGGAATTGGCGCTGGCTGTTGGCTGATGGGCTGAACGGTAGTAGGGCCCGAAGTGGGCTGGTGCTGGACCTGGGCAGATGGTTGGGCGGACTCAGGTTCAAGGCCAGAAATGGGCTGGGCCGTGGAGGGTGGAGTATTGAGATGCTGGGCGAGGAAGGGAAGAAGTCCATCGTCCAGAAAATCATATACAGGAGGAGTAGGTTTGTGAAGGTTGGCGAACGGAAAAATTGTTTCATCAAACCGGACATGACGACACGTAATAATTTTATTACTCGATAAATCATAACACTTGTAACCACGGTGATTCGATGGAAATCCCAAAAAAACACACGGAGTGGAGCGTGCTTGGAGTTTGTTTATCGTGGTAGACGGAAACAATGGATAACACAGACACCCAAAAACGCGTAGGTGGGAGTATGACGGATCTTTGTGGTACAAGACTTGAATAGGGGACTGGCCATTTAGTAGAGGACTAGGAAGAATATTTAGGAGGTAGGTAGCCATTTGTAGGGCGTGGGGCCAAAACGAGGGGGGCATTGACGCGTGGAGGAGAAGAGTCCTCATTATATTATTTATGGAGCGGATTTTTCTTTCGGCCATGCCATTTTGGGAAGAAGTATGAGGACACGAGAAACGAAAGCTGATTCCATTTAGGGCACAAAAATCCTAGAATGCATTATTATCAAATTCACCTCCGTTATCACATTGAATTGTTTTAATATCTCGTTCAAACTGGGTGCGAATGTGGTTTTTTAACAGAGTGAAGAGAGGTAGGACTTGGGATTTTTTTGCAATGGGAAAGGTCCACAAATACTTCGAAAAATCGTCCAAAAATAATACATAATACCGATGGCTAGACAAACCCAAAATAGGCGACGTCCAAATATCACTGTGAATGACATCAAACGGTAAATAAGTCACTGTAGAGGAATTAATAAATGGCAATTTCACATGTTTTCCTAAAATACAAGATTGACAAGTAGAAGAACGAGAAGAACTAGTACAATCAATCTTGTTATTTTGCCTTAGGGAATTGAAAATAGCCGGGCCCGGGTGACCTAAACGGTCATGCCAAACTGTCCATGCAAGAAGAGCGGAGTGGGAACTTTTATTGGAGTTGTTGGAAGTAATGGGATAAAGGTCACCGGTGCTTTCACATCTCATTATGTGCCTCCCCGTCTGTAGATCATAAACAGAAAAGCCAAACGGGTCAAACATGATAGAGACCTGATTGTCAGTGGTAAACTTCCGGACAGACACCAAATTTTTTATAAGGCGGGGCGCATGGAGGACATTTTGTAGGGATAAAGGAGGGTTCGGGGGAGACAAAACAGTATGACCACAACCACGAATTGGGATAGACTGACCACTACCAACAGTAATTCCATTAGTGTTACTCAAATTAAAGTAAGACGAGAGATTACCCGGTGTGGACGTCATGTGAGACGTAGCCCCGGAATCCATGTACCATTGCGGGTCCGGTGGGGAGAAGGACATAGTATTCATAGCTGATTCAATGTCAGTTGGAATCATGGCTGTATACGCCTGTGGAGGCTGCTGAGGTCGTGCTCCCAAAACACCCGATTGACCCTGGGATGGCGGACGAAACCACGGTTGTGTCGGATATGGACATGGCGGCATAGCCTACTGTTGCTGCGGCATCATAGCCCACCAGGGGGGCTGCTGCCATTGCTGCCATGAAGGACGCTGTTGTTGGTTTCCAAGGGCTGAAGAAGACGACCCACGCTGCGTCTGAGGACCACGACCACCATTGCTCCCGTGCCCGCCGCCACCGTGGACAGCACCACTGTTCTGGCCGCGACCTCCACCTCCATTTTTGCTGTTCCGATTACGGTTATTATTCCGGCGATTGGTGTTTCCACCCCCACGATTGCTTCTGTTGGAGTTTGAATTAGATGGCAACCCATCATCAGAAGCGGTAAGAGCTGTGGAAGACACATCCCCCTTGACCTGTTCCTGAATTGTCGTCTCTTCTAAAGCCAATTTGGATCTCACAGTGGCAAAAGTGGGCAGTGATTTTTTATTCTGCATTACCGTAACGAAGTTCGCATACTGTTCCGTAAGGCCTTGAAGTAGTTTCAAAACCAGAGCCTGATCAGTAGGTGGTGCGCCCACATTCTTTAGCTGATCCGCCAATGATTTAAGGCGGGTACAATACGCATTGGTGGAGGAGAAATCCGCGAGGGTGGTGTTGGTGAATTCCTTATTCAGATACATCGCACGTGAGTTTTTGTTGTCGTGAAACAGCTCGGCGACGCGGTTCTAAGCACTCTCAGCCGAATCATCCTCTACTAGGATAGAGAGGAGGATGTCCGATGATACCATGGCGTAGATCCACTGCAGGACAACGGCGTCTAGGCGCTTCCATAGAGGCAGGTTGTCTGCCTTAGCCTTGCTACAAGCAGCTTTCTCGGTGTCATCAACGGGGGGAATGATGTGATCGAGCACATCGTGAACCCGGGCTTGCACTTTGAACAAGGCCGACTAGGATTGATATTGGCCCTCATTCAAATCCAACGTGATGGGAATAAGCGCCTTGACGTTGGTGATGGAAAGAGCCGGATGATATTTAGAGTTGTCGCCCATGGTGGAAAGGGGAGGAGCACCGGCGATAAGGGGAAGGAGAAGAAGATTGACGGCGAGTATGTGGGTAACAGCGGAAGCGAAGAATTCGATACCCTAGTCTCGTGATACCATGATAGAATGATGATTTCCGTAATCTTTCATTACTCAATTGGTACAATATATACTGATTACACTACATAACCGCTAGCTACAAATTAGGAGTGAATTACGCTAATCTAGCTATTGACTAGGAATCAAGAATATTAACATTTAATACAAATATTGCTAATCATAATTATCAATATTCTAACACTCCGGTGAATCAAATTCCAAGAAGCAATCAAATGGTGACAATAAATCAATCTTGTCAAATAACAAAGCAATCTTTGGATTGCGTTTATTATTCATATGGAAATCAAATAACTGTCACATATATAAGTACTTATAATTCTGCCTAACAATATCTTTCATTTAAGCCGAACATTGTCCACATTAATTTATATACACAAATTGCTTTAATTAATTCACTTAGGGACGAAATATAAATGCAAATACCGTAATACATCAATGTTTGAATAATACCGCAAAGACCCTTAAATATGTCATTTAAATTGGGGTCATAGTATATCTGTTATTATTTTCAGGCATCTGATGGACTAAGTATGGTATAAAGTCCAACTAAAATAAAAATCAAGCCCAAACAACAAAACCATAAATTACAGATCTATAAACCTAATTTCTAATATCGCTCATCATAATAATCAGAAATTACACTTTAGGTGTCTAAACTTTAAGTCCACACCAAATAAAATACTTAGAATCCAACCCAAACAGAATGACTTCTATTATTAGGATTCTATAATAACGTATATCATAAATAAATATATGTAGACCCGTAATTAAATTATTAATTATATTAAATAACTAACAGGAATAAGTCCAAACAATTTGAGACTCCAGTAGTTTTATTTTTCACTTCATTTTCATATTAACACAAACTGTGACTAAATCGTACAAGAATTAGTTCATGACAAGGCGTGTCAAATTAAAATGCTTATTTGACTATACATACGGGTCATATTTTATCAGAACAGAATGCAAGGTCAAATTAAGTTGGTTAATTATTTGAAAAAATCGGCTTGAAGAATTATGTGTATAGAACTTTTCGCGGTCAGAATAATTTGATGTGTCATTTTCATCGGCAGTGTGAAAATGTATTCTCATTCTTATTATAATTATTTTCTTCTTGCTTGTTTGTTTGTTTGTTTTTTTTTGCTTTTTTTTTTTTTTTTTTTTTTTTTGAGGAAACAAAGAATTTTATTTAGCAATATCCGTCAAACAAGCGGCTAAAACGTCAACCGGGGACGAAGAACCCCAGAGTTTCCGAACAGTAACATCCAAACAATATCTAGCTAAAATATGTGCAGAAATATTCTCCGCACGTCGAATGAAAGAAAAGGAAACAGAAGTAAAGCTAGGCACATTAGCCAAACAATCCTGAATTAAACAACCGAAAGCTGTGAGATCTACTCCGGGCGCGAAATGCACGCCAGACAATCTCCCTCCAACTCGAGCTTCCGAATCCCTAAGTGCTCCGCCTCCTCCAAGGCCAAGGAAATAGCTTTGAGCTCCATATACTCCACCGGGTCACCTGGATCAAAGTGATATGCAAAGTAGTGAAGGACTGATCCATTCGAGTCGCGGAAAATAACACCTATAACCGCGTCTGCCTTAGTAACGGATGCGTCGACGTTACTTTTCACCACATCTGTCGTAGGCTTCGTCCATCTATCCGGTAGTAACTCGTTCATCCTTGACACCAGCTCCGGCTCTAGAATATTTATGACACGGTCATGATTGAAAACGGCACATCGTATTACATATATTCAAGAATATAAGCAAGTCAAGAGTTAATATTTAAAAAAATTAACGAGTCAATTAATACATACTATTGGATAAAATTGAAAAATTACATAGAGTTTTTTAGTTTTGTATCCTTTGTGGTCAGTTGACCGGCTAAATTACAATTTTGGTCCTCTAACTAGACACGTTTTCGATTTTGGTCCTGATTTTTCTCCGGCGACAATTTTAGTCCTGTAAGTGATTTTTTTTTGCAAAAATAGTCCTGAACGCCGGAAAGACCACTTACAGGACTAAAATTGGTCTTTTCCGGCGACAATTTTAGTCCTGTAAGTGGTCTTTCCGGCGTTCAGGACTATTTTTGCAAAAAAAAAAACCACTTACATGATTAAAATTGTCGCCGGAGAAAAATTAGAACCAAAATCGAAAAACATGTGTAGTTAGAGAACCAAAATTATAATTTAGCCTCAGTTGACCCATTTTGCTATGAATGGACACAGATAAGATTTTTTTTTTTTTTTTTTACAGTGAAAACGCTAGCACAACCCTATCACATACGCACACTCTACCATTGCCTCATTTGAAATTTTAAAATACAACCGTTGTAGGAAGGTTTTATCAAGTGTAATACATTCAACCACTCATTTATAACCTCTCACACACGATAAAAGTGTATTATGTGAAAGAGGGTAAAAATGAGAGACTCTAATTATGTCACTTGGTATAACATTCCTACAACCGTTGTATTTTAAAATTTCACATGAGGCAATGGTAGAGTGTGCGTATGTTATAGGGTTGTAGGAATGTTATACCAAGTGACATACATTAGAGTCACTCATTTTTACTCTCTTTTACATAATACACTTTTATCGTGTGTGAGGTTAGAAATGAGTGGTTGAATGTATTACACTTGATAAAACATTCCTACAACGGTTGTATTTTAAAATTTCACATGAGGCAATGGTAGAGTGTGCGTATGTTATAGGGTTGTGCTAGTGTTTTCACTATAAATACATAAATCTTATAAATACATAAATCTTATGCACCATCGTACTTTAAAGACAACAGTATGGCTGCAGATCGGGCTGGTGTTCTTTCCCTTCTACTATGTGGTGAGTTCTTCCTTTTTATGTTTTTCCTTAAACGTTTATATCCACTATAAGGCAGGCAAGGGCGGCAAAGCGCCTTGGTTGGCAGCAGGGCAGCCGACCTCCTAAAAAAAGTTATAAACATGTATAATCAGTAGGTTTTTTTTTTGTTTTTTTTGTTTTTTTTATGAACATATATACTTAATATATTGACCCACTATTTTTTTTTGTTTATTTGACGCAAGTACAGGAATTATTCTACTGGGAGGCTGTTGTTCAGAAGGGAAGCCGGCTATTGTTAGGCCATGCCCACTAATCTGCGTGGATGTATCATACATGACTTGTAACGGCTCATCAACACACCTACCTCCTAAAGGGTGCAATTGTTGCGTGAATCCTAAAGGCTGCACCCTTCACCTTCCTGATGGCTCTACTATCGTCTGCAATTGATAATTAATATATGTACACGTTAATGAAATAATTTGAGTCTAATTATAGACTAATATATCAATAATATGGGTTGATTGTGTATCAGAGAATGATCATTTCTATGTTGTTTCCTACAAAAAAAATTATAGTCCTGTATATTAATTAATAAATTAGTTAAATTATATTAACTCTTCATAAGTTGTGTGAACAATCAAATCAACCCATGTGATGAAGAATGTCTCTAAAGAAATTGAGAAATTCTTACCCGCACTCTCCTTGTGTGCATCGCTCTGTCTTCTTGCGCATATATAATATGCAAATCAGACGAGCGGTGCATACAAAGACTTTTCAGGTATGAATTTCCCAAAGAAAGTGCTCACAAATGGAGTAATCCAAAAAAAACCATCCTTGCTAATTTGATTGGCAATAACCATTTCGGGTCTTGAAAAAAAAAGATAAAAATAAAATTATGGCTGGAAAATCTCCGAGGGATAGAAGTTTTGAAAGGCATTTCAACTTTCATAATATCTTTGCCCCCACCTCATGTATCCTTTGGAAGGATAAACTTTCTGGTTTCTTCTAGCTAAAAAAACCTCATTTGCAAACTTCTTGATCAGTAGTGTGAGGTCTTCACCCATCTCATCATCACTGTTTAGGGGTTGAGCATTCATTTTGGCCTCAATATTTGTTATAAAACTGATGGAGATAACTTCAGATGCAAGAAATAGAAACAGATGCAATCAAACGTAAATAATCAAAGGAGATAACAGAAAACAAGAAGAACACAGATTTAACGTGGAAAACCCCTCTCAAAGTAAGATAGATAAAAAATCACGGGCAGAAAAGAGATCTTTATTATTATGCACTGAGTTACAGATTTTTCACACACGCAGACAATGTAACAACAACTGTATTTATAGGCACAAATCCCTAAACCCTAGCCGTCAGGGAATCTTTGTCTGATATGCCATAAATACCCTTACACGTGTCCTCCTTTTAATGACACTGTATAGCTGGTCACATAACGAAATAACAGATGCGGGACCCTGCTGTATTTCAGTACTCAGCAGACTTAACTCTGCTGACAGAAGCCTCAGTAGACTCCATACCCTACTGATGCACAGAATTGAATACACTTCTCAGTTGTCCATCACACAGCTGATTCTTCGGATTAGTTCCACCAGATGTAGAGTTTAAGTCAATTTACTGACAATCTTGTTGCTTAATTTCATTCACGGAAACATGCAAAGCAAGACCCTTTTTTAGGGGTTCAAAGCTAGACTTTTTAGATTCAGTCTTTTCATATATTTTCTCTCATTCATGGCCAGCTCATAGACCAATAGTGAACCAATCGGTTCATCCTTTTCAAGAGTTGCTATAAGTATTTTGCTTCTTGCAACAATGACTATTGGATCCTTTTAGAGAGTAGACTCCTCATAACTTTCTGAACCTTCCTTTGGTTGGTAAATGTTTTACCGAGAGATTCAAGTGATGAGTTTGTTATAACCAAGGATAGGATCCAAATGCAAAAGAGATAAACACAAAATCAATCTAACGTAAATAATCACATAAAATAACAGAAACAAAAAGAACACAAAATTTAACGTGGTTTCCGACGTTGTGCCGACTACTCAACGGACAGAAAAGAGATATTCTATTATGCATTGAATTTCAGGTGGATTACACACCCTTTAAATTGATTACAACAGTTGGTATTTATAGGCACAATTCCCTAAACCCTAACCGCCAAAGGATCTTTGTCAGAATTGCCATAAATGCCCAGATGTGGGTCCCTCTGCTGACCCAATTCAGCAAACCAATGCCCAGATGCAGAACTCAGTTGTATTCAAGAAACCTCGGCATACTTCAGAAGGACTCAGCTAACTTCACCAGCTGACTACCACAGACTTGAACACACTTACTCAGCTGACCATCACTCAGCTGACTAGATTAGTTCTATCAGATTAAAGATCAAGTCACTTTGCTGACAGATCTCCACCTTGACTTGAACTCTCATTCACAGTCAACAATATTGCATAAACAGATGTACTTGTACCAAATGCATTCCTCAATGCTAGATAAACTGTACCAGACTTCTCCACAGAATCCACTCAGTTGACCTGCCTTCAGCTGAGCTTCCAGATTTTCAGATTATAAGCTTTGCATGTTCAGCAAGTCCAGACACAACTAAAACTTGCTATGTTGTACTGGTTTAGTAATCATAGCCGCATGATTCTCCTTGGTACTGATCTTCTTTACTACAACCCTCTTCTCATTTCTCAGAAAATGATACCTCACATCAATATACTTGGTTCTCTCATGATGAACCCGATCCTTAGCCAGTCAAATTGCACTCAATTTGTCACAATATATCTCTGCTTGATCCTGATGTAGCCCCAAATCACTGACAAGTCCCTTCAACTAGATACCCTCATTGGCTGCTTCAGTAAGAGCCATATATTCTGCCTCAATAGTTGATAAAGCCATTGTGGCCTGAAGAGTTGCTTTCCAGCTGACAACTAAATTCTCCAATGTGAAAACATAATCAGTCATAGATTTTCTACTGCCCACATCACTTGCATAATCAGCATCACAGTACCCTGTGACTAGACCTTAAGTATCACCTCCATAAATGAGACCAACATCAGTTGTACCCCTAAGATACCTGAACATTCTTTTCACAACTTTCCAGTGTTCCTTTCCAGGTTGACCCATAAACCTGCTGACAACACTGACTGCCTGAGCTAGATTAAGCCTAGTGCATACCATGGTATACATCAGACTGCCGAGTGTCGACTGCACTAGCATAGGGAACTTTTGACATACACTCATTCTCATCTGCTGATTGTAAAGTGTAAACCGACAAATAAACATTAGATGTCATTGGAGTATATGTTGGTTTTGCAGCAGACATGCCAAATCTGGCCAATATCTTCTGTATATAACTCTGCTGAGACAAGAACAACTTCCTCAGTTGACTAACATATTAGTTTTGCCAGATTAGAGATCAAGTCACTTTGCAAACATAGTTAATGTTATCAGTCAATCTACCAATCATTTTACATGTGCACTTGTATAAGACATTTTGATCAACTCAAAAGAGTGAATTAAGATATTTATCTTGGACTTTTTTACTATGTTAGTTCCTTCATACTTCAATTGCAATTTCAGCAATATCTCTTTGACAGTATTGCATTGAGAGACGTATCTTGCATCTTCATTGCTCATGGCATTCATCAGAATGGTCATCAATTTAGCATTGACAGAAACTTTTTTTTGTCAACTTCTTCCATTCATGTCTAGTTTTTATAGTTTCAGTGACCACGTCATTAGTGATCATGGCCTTCATTGGGATTAAAGGATCATCCCTAATAACATACCATAAATTAGTGTCTAGAGATTTCAAGTGGAATCCAATGGCTTTTTTCCGGTGGGTAGAATGATTGCCAATAAAGTACGGTGGTCTCGCACTAAACATGCCCTCTTGGGGGTTTTTACCACCCATTGAAGTCCAAACAAAAAAAAAAACACCCATTGAAGTCATTTTCAGTGTTCAAGATGTATCAAGCAAATGAGCACCCATTGAACTCAATACAACTCAACAACAAGCTATTACAGACAGACTGCACAGATTCACTATGTATAGTTGTATATCAACTCTAACTCGGATTGTTTGTATGAACGCCTATTACAATATGATCTTAGATGAAAGGTAACAAAGCATAAGCTAGCATTGGTCGTAAGAAATCAACTCTTCTTCAGCTCAGAATTAACTCCTAATATACCCATTACCCATACATCCAACAAGGTAAAATAGGAACTACCCGCTGGATTTGAATTTTCCACTTGAGAAATTTTGCCCGTTTCGACTAGATCACCTTATCTTCTTCTTTATCTTATTACAAGTTGAAAATATCCTTGGTATTTGGAATTCTTCCAACCATTGGGAGAAGAAGTGGGAAATAATTATGTGATATTGTACATGCAAGAGTACCAACTTTGAACTTTGACTGATCTTGATTCTTGGAAGATCTTTTGATATTTTGGTTGCAAAAATCTCAGCAATATCGTTATAACTATTCCATTTATTTGTATCACCTTTATGATACATAAGTGTATCATGGAGTATCACATGTTGAAATTTCCAATTATAAGTTGTATCACTTGAATACTTGATTAGTATCACTTTATCTTTGTAGATCATGATTAGGCACATTTAGCTCATCTATATATGATCAATAAGCTTTATGCCATACTGTAAGTCTAAGAATTCAGTGACATTAGTACAAACATCATATAATAATGATACACAATGTGACATGCATTGATCAAATTTGATATAACAAATCATGTGTGTGATCAATAATGTGATGATATGTTAAGATAATGTGTATAATTCAGTGTCATTTAGTTACATATGGTTGTGTCATTTTGAAACAATCAAACTCAATTAATCAAAAGGGTTTATGAGAATCAATTACTCAACATGCATAAGTATAAGTAACAAGTATCTATTCCAACCACATATTGATTAAAAATAATTAACATGAACTAAAAGTTTGCCATCACTTTAACATAACAATGAAAATAAGCACATGATTCAAGTTCATATTTTCTTATTACTTTATCATCATGCTGCTCGTGCTCCACTTTAAGGTTCATGAGTTTCACATTATGTTTAGTAGAGCTCAATATGGAGATCCGGCTATTTTTACTTTGACAAACCGTAAGTTTCCATTATTATAGCACATCAACAAGGATTATTGACCGGTCCGGCATAATGTTCATTATTATTGCCTATGAATAGGGACCAATACCAAGAACTCTCAAAGATTTATTGTCTTTCATTTATATCAAAGTAGTTAACCATGAACAATGCTACTTTATATCTCTTTCTCTCATGCTCTTATAATCATATTTTATAGTACATTCTTTAATTACCATGCATACTAAGAGCATCATAAAACAACACATTATGTACTTTCCATACGAACTTAAAGTTGAACGATTTTAGTTCCAGAATGCATAAAACTTACTACAGAGCCATAATTTGCATTAAAGTTGGAACTAGGCCTAAGGATACCACAAGTGCAAAGCCAGTTTTGGAACCAGTATTTATAGTTTACAATGTATGCCCTACACCATATACACTTCCTAAATCACCCTTAATGATTTACATAAAATAATATACATAGCTATGTCGTAATACCCCCTCAAGTGGGAACGTAAAGATCCCGAACGTCCAACTTGCACATCAAAAATTGAAACTGTTGTTTCCCCAAAGCCTATGTCCGCCAGCTACAACTTCGTAGGAACGTAAGACAAAACAATCAAACCGTCAGGGATGGCATCATGCACAAAATGACATCCGCTTCAATGTGCTTGGTCCGCTCATGAAACACCGGGTTATATGCAATATATAACGCCGACTAGTTATCGTAGTGTAAACACATACCACGAGATAAACAAATGCCGAGCTCACCCAACAACTGTGTTAACCACTTAACCTCACAAGTAACTGCCGCCATGGACCGATATTCTGCCTCAGTCGAAGAACGAGACACGGTATGTTGCTTCTTTGCCTTCGAAGAAATGGAAGAAAAACCCAACAGATCAAACCAACCACTCAAAGAACGCCATGTCAACAGGCAACTAGCCCAGTCAAAATCACACCACCCTTCCAACGTCAAATCGCTATCGGCTCGCAACAGAATGCCATGACCCGGATTAAGTTTCAAAAAATGAACCACTCGGATGGCATCCTCTCAATGCACTTGGCGACGTTGCTGCATAAACCGAGACAAAATATACACAATAGACTAAGTCAGGCCGAGTCACACCATGGTATATAAGATGTTGAATAAAATGAGGTTTGAATAACAACAACAATGTCGAAAACGCAGGAAAAACTAAAACTGCAGAAATTTGGTTTGCTTGATATGAACGTAGAATCGTGTAAACACTTTCCTACAAAAGTTATTTGCCCCTTACTGAATGCCTAGGGTGTCACAAATACTTTTGTGAGATAAGACTACGTTTTCCCTTCAAATTTAGGCACAAAAGATGAAGAATACTCTTGGAGATAGTTTGCAAGATGTTTTTTCTCTCAAAGATGAATGTGCTCTTTTTATATCTCTTAAAGCACTCAAAATGATCATATATATTGGTGGAAAACCGACCTCTTATATATGCAACCCTTGGAAATAAGTAACATATATAAATCAGTTGAAAAGGATGAAAAGACACACCATTTCAGAATTTCGGGCCACAGGCGGGCGCCTGTGGCCAGCCTGTGAAACCAAAAAATCGACCAAACTTTCTAATCAACTTTCTGCACAAATTTTTCACACAGGCGGGCGCCTATGGTGACAGGCGGCCGCCTATCACCTGTTTCTCCGAATTCTGAATTTTGGTCCTTTAAGTGGATTTTCAGTCCTTTAAGTGATTTTCCCGAAGTATACTTGATCATTTTAAATCCGTAAACTCGTAAATACTTATATGAGCGTACACTCCGTACCTCCAAACTCATATTATAGCATTCCGAGTTCACCCATCTTTGTACCAAACCCCGATTACATAAATGAACATGGTAACACTTAAATTACCAACAATCCTCCCCCATTTAAGTGTAATCCTTGGTTTAGCTGAAGAACGGTCAAAACATAACAAATCATGCATCAATGATAATGTCACGAAGATTGAATTATCACCTAGTAATATTACACATTTCAAATATTCGAGTATTGGGGTGTGTCTAAGCATTGAACCCCTTTACACGTTTTGAATACATGAAGATAACATACACACGAGTTAATATAACTCCAAAAGCTTATTCTTGACACTAATTATTCAGGCCTTGTGTCCATATCCATTCATGAGCATATAGAAAGCCAACTCTCGAACTTCCTTGAAGCGGCCAAACTTCATACTCATATAGGTGAGCCTTTATATAATCGTGCACCTGCAATAGCACTTTATCAAAGACTCATTAAGAAGAATCCCTTCATCCTTAACTTACAGGTAATAGCACATACCTCGGGATTATACCATGTGCTCAAATCTAGATAATAGGCCTTCCACATTGAATTCTGCCTCTAACATTGTATTAGAAGGGAATTGGGTATCCTATCACCAAGATTCAAATGAGTTGTAAACCCATCCCGATTACAGACTTTTGTACCAAGTCTCTAGCCAATCCTTTGGTTAAGTGATCGGCTAAATTTTGTTGAGATCTCACAAAGACAATTGAAATCACCCCATGAGTGATCAACTCACGTACCGCACAATGTCTAACGCCCAGGTGTCGCGACTTACCATTATACACTTGACTATATGATTTAGACAAGGTAGAAGCACTATCATAATGGATAGAAATGGGTGAAATTGGTTTTGGCCATAACGGAATTTCATTTATCAAATTCCTAAGCCATTCCGCCTCTTTTCCGGCTGCTGCTAAGGCAACAAATTCCGACTCCATAGTCGAGCTAGTAATACATGTTTGCTTTTTGGAAGCCCAAGAAATGGCACCTCCTCCAAGTAAAAATACCCAACCACTAGTAGAAGAATGATCCTCTACATTGGAAATCCAACTAGCATATGAGTATCCTTCTAGTACTGAAGGATAACCAACATAAGTCAAGCCAAAATCCTTGGTTAACTTAAGATACCTTAGTACACGAGTTACTGCACGCCAATGATGACTACTCGGATTACTCGTGTACTTGCTTAGCTTTCTAACTGCATAAGCAATATCTGGACGTGTGCTAGTCATAGCATACATCAAACATCCTATCACCCGAGAATACTCAAGTTGTAATATCGGATTTCCTGTATTAGGCATGAGTTTCTCATTAGGATCCATGGGAGTATTAGCTGGAGTAGAATTTTCACAATTGAATTTCTTTAACACTTTCTCAATATAATGAGATTGTGTCAAAGAGATCCCTTTGTCACTCCGTTTGATCTTGATTCCAAGAATCACATCCGCCTCCCCCATGTCTTTCATAGAGAAACTTGATGACAAAAAGGCCTTACAAAGGTCAACTTGTTCTTGTTTAGTTCCTAAGATTAACATGTCATCAACATATAAGCAAATGATCACACCATTACCGGTATTGTCAAATTTGCTATATAAACACTTGTCTGATTGGTTAAGCTTAAAACCATTAGACAAGACAGCTTCATCAAATTTATGATGCCATTGTTTAGGTGCTTGTTTAAGCCCATACAATTATTTAACAAGCTTACATACCTTATGCTCGTTTCCAGGCATAACAAACCCTTCCGGTTGTTTCATATAAATTTCTTCTTCTAAATCTCCATTTAAGAAGGCTGTTTTAACATCCATTTGATGGATCACCAGATTGTTTATAGCAGCTAGGGCAATCAGCAATCTAATTGTGGAGATTCTAGCAACAGGTGCATAGGTATCAAAATAATCAATGCCTTCCTTTTGTCTAAATCCTTGAATTACCAATCTGGCTTTATATCTATCGACAGTGCCGTCAACTTTCATCTTTCTTTTAAAGATCCACTTGCAACCCAAAGGTTTGCAACCACGAGGAAAATCCGCAAGGATCCACGTGTTGTTTCCCATTATGGAATCCATCTCATCATTGATGGCTTCTTTCCAAAACGAAACATCCTGAGACTCCATGGCCTCCTTAAAAGTCTTAGGATCCTCATCAATATTATAACAATATGAATATTGGAACCCTACTTCATCTCTTGTTCCTTCTACCAAATAAGTTTGATAGTCGGATCCAAAAGACTTTGCTTTCCTAGCCCTTTTGCTTCTACGAAGCTCCAAAGGCTCATCTTGAGAACTAATATCATTATTGTTCTCCACTCCAACATTAATAGGAGTTATATCCTTCGGTCTTTGTATAGACGAAAACCGATTTTCATCAAAGATAGCATCTCTTGATTCAATCACAGAATGAATAGAAACTGAATCATTAGGCTCTATAACATAGAACCTATAAGCCTTGGAATGCATAGCATATCCAATAAATATACAATCAATGCCTCTCTCATACAAGGTTTTAATCTTAGGCATGGTGAGCCTTACAACAGCCCTACATCCCCAAACTCGTAGATAACTCAAGTTTGGCTTCTTTTTGAAGTTCATATGGAGTAATAGGATTCCTTTTATTAGGAACTCTATTCAGCAAATAACAAGCCGTTAACATGGCTTCTCCCCGAAATCCCTCACTCAAGCCTGAGTAAGATAGCATGGAATTAACCATCTCTTTAAGAGTACGGTTTTTCCTTTCCGCTATACCGTTTTTCTGTGGTGTGTAAGGCGCCGTAACCTCATGTATAATCCCACATGACCCGAAAAAGGTTGGATCAAAGTATTCACCACCTCGATCGGTATGCAACTTTTTAATTTTAGAGGTTAATTGCAACTCAACTGCACTTTTATAGATTTTGAATTTATCGATTGCCTCATCTTTAGAATGAAGTAAAAACACATAACAGAACCGAGTGCAATCATCTATAAAAGCCACTACATATCTTTTGTTTCCAAAAGAAGGTGTAGCACAAAAGTCACATAGCAATGTCGAAAAATGAGGTTTGAATAACAATAGCAATGTCGAAAACGCAGGAAAAACTAAAACTGCGGAAATTTGGTTTGCTTGATATGAACGTAGAATCGTGTAAACACTTTCCCACAAAAGTTATTTGCCCCTTACTGAATGCCTAGGGTGTCACAAATACTTTTGTGAGATAAGACTACGTTTTCCCTTCAAATTTAGGCACAAAAGATGAAGAATACTCTTGGAGATAGTTTGCAAGATGTTTTTTCTCTCAAAGATGAATGTGCTCTTTTTATATCTCTTAAAGCACTCAAAATGATCATATATATTGGTGGAAAACCGACCTCTTATATATGCAACCCTTGGAAATAAGTTACATATATAAATCAGTTGAAAATGATGAAAAGACACACCATTTCAGAATTTCGGGCCACAGGCAGGCGCCTGTGGCCAGCTTGTGAAACCAAAAAATCGACCAAACTTTCTGATCAACTTTCTGCACAAATTTTTCCCACAGGCGGGCGCCTTAGTGACAGGCGGCCGCCTGTCACATGTTTCTCCGAATTCTGAATTTTGGTCCTTTAAGTGGATTTTCAGTCCTTTAAGTGATTTTCCCGAAGTATACTTGATCATTTTAAATGCGTAAACTCGTAAATACTTATATGAGCGTACACTCCGTACCTCTAAACTCATATTATAGCATTCCAAGTTCACCCATCTTTGTACCAAACCCCGATTACATAAATGAACATGGTAACACTTAAATTACCAACATAAGACAACCCACCAAGCGCCGGTGCAGGCCCAAGTCATCAAGAAAGGGGCCTATGGCAAGAGCCAGCCGATGATTTTGTTCCATAAGGAAGTCGGCAGGCTTGCCACCAAGAAGACCAGACTTCGCAATAAATCTAAAGCATATTTACACTATAATAAAAAAAATTACCTTGACCACTCCGAACCACTTCCATGCCAAGAAAATGTTTTTTAGCTCCAAAATCCTTCATCTTGAACCATTCCCAAGATATTAAATATCCAATGTCACCCGATCATTACCAGCGATGATCATGTCATCCACATATATACACCAAGAGATTAAGTTGAATCTAACCTTTCCGCAACGTAGACAATGAGTGATCTAAATAAGACTGACGAAATCCATAATATTTCAAGGCAGCTGCCAATTTAGCAAACCAGCAACGCGGAGCCTGCTTTAGCCCATATAAGGTTTTCTTCATTCTGTAAACCTTATTAGAACTATTTTCTCGAAGCCCGGTGGTATCTTCATGTAAATCTACTCAGTTAAGTCACCATAGAGAAACGGGCAAAATTAGGATTTTAGTCCTCTAACTTGACCTATTTTGGATTTTAGTCCTGCTCCGGTGAGGAAAATGGTCCTCTAAGTTGGCTTTTTTTTGGATTTTAGTCCTATCCGCCGGAAATAGCTGATTGGGCACCGGAATCTTTAAAAATAGTCCTCTAACTAGGCTGCCACGTAAGTGTTTTTTAAAGATTCCGGTGCCCAATCAGCTATTTCTGGCGGATAGGACTAAAATCCAAAAAAAAAAGCCAACTTAGAGGACCATTTTCCTCACCGGAGCAGGAGCAGGACTAAAATCCAAAATAGACCAAGTTAGAGGACTAAAATCCTAATTTTGCCTAGAGAAACGCATTCTACACATCCATATGATGGATTTCCCATTGTTTGATAGAGGAAATGGCTAAGAATGTGCGGATTGTGACCATAAGGGAAAAAAAATCTCATTATAATATATACCTTCCACCTGATGATTGCCAAGAACAACCAGTCGAGCTTTTAACCGCTGCAAGACACCCTGCTCATCATACTTTTTGGTGTAAACCCATTTACTGCCGAGGGCCTTCTTTCCCGGTGGCAACGGTTGTAGTTCCCACGTGCATTGTTCTTCCAAGGCTTGCATTTCTCCAACCCACATGCCTCATAGCTTCCCGGAATTTTTTCGGTGTAATCCCTGCAGAAATAGCCACTATATACTTTCTAAACTTGTTACAAAACCGCTCATAATTGATTAAATGTGAAATAGGATAAAGAGTACATGAGTCAGCCGATGAAGTGGTTGAATGAAATGACAAACTTATCTTTTCCATAATTAAATGAGTGACAAAGTCGTGATACTTGGAATTTGGGATTTTGTCTCGTTTCCTGCGTCTCAATTCAGCCACCTCTCCCGGTACTCCCACAACCAGCTCCTCCACCAATTTGGCCCATCCTTCTATATCCACCTCTGGATTAACAATTCCAGGAGCCAGATCCTCCACTACCATCGACCCTTCCCCCTCAAATGTGGCATCCACCTCAAATGTGGCATCCACATTATTATTCAATTCCAGGAATCTACGTTTAAACGTAGGTTATTTCAATAAATTAGGAAAGTTGCAATTATTCAAATGTCTCTACGTTTATACGTAGGGTTTCTTACGTTTAAACGTAAGGAACCCTACATTTACCTGATTTTCCATGTCAGAAAAGGTACGGCCTGATTTGCAAGTCAAAGGTCTGACACAACCTGAATTTCCAATTTCTGGTGGGAAAGGGAAAAAAATTGCGGCTGCATTCAATAAAAGCTATTGGTGGGAAAGGGAAAGAAAAAAATGCCGTTGTATTCAATATTGCGGTATATGTACTCAGGGGCGGACGCAGGATCCCGGGTAAGGGGGGGCGATACTATGGGCGAGTGTAAATTTTTAGGGAGGGAAAAAAAAATACACAACATACATAATAGTGTGTTTTCCGGATCTAAGGGGGGGCGCTTGACCCCCCACCCCTCCTCTTAAATCCGCCCCTGGATGTACTGCTATGCTGATTCTGATTCTGATGTTTACAGATCCACACTGCCATTTAAAATAAATCTGAGTAATTAATGTGTAAAATACAGATTTAATACTACATTCGTCCCATAAAAAGTGTCTAAATTTGAAAGAAGTTTTATCCCATAAAAAGTGTCCATTTAGAAAACCAATTTCTTTTTCCAAACATACCCATAGCATAACATTTATTATTGTATGTTCATTTCATATTCCAAAACAAGCATTAATTATAAGATAGGGATATATATGTCTACTAAAATACAACACATTAATTGAATTTTTTAATCTACGTAAATAGTAAAATGTGAACACTTTTTATAAGACGGGATATTATCATTTAGACTCTACTATTAATATTCTAACAAAATTTTATTTATTGGCACGAGAAATTAAAAGAAAAATATTAATCGGAAAAAACAACCGACTAATCGTACAAGAACTAACTCATGACATGGCGTCTCAATTTATACCGACCACAAAAAGATCACGACTATATATACTTATATTACGGGTCAAATTTTCTGGAACAGCATGCGGGTCAAACAAAGCTACTTACAGTATTTGAAAAAAGTGGTTTTATGTATATATTTAAAAGGTCTATTGGAATCTTATTTTTATACTGACATTCTATTACTTCTGATATCATAAAAAAATTATTTAAAATACATGAATTTTTTAATAAACGCTGACGTTGTTGTTTAAAAACGAAAGTCAATAACACCGACGTTTACGTTATAAAAGTGTCACAACTTAGAAACGTCAATAAAAATATATGTGTGGTACCGAAATTAGAAGAAAAAAAATCAAAAAATGATGTCAATAGTAAAATTGATGTGACAATAGAAACCAGCTTTATTTATTATTAAAGTTAGATGATACTCGTAATTACATAGAGTTACCCCCGTTACCCCTATAATAATAATAATAATAATATATACTTACAATGAGTTGCAATACTTTTCCCCTACATGCGTGCAGTGACGGATCTACATACAGCTAAAGGGGTAACTGTCTCCCCTTCAATCCGACAAAAGTCTACTAATATATTTTTATGCATCTTGTTTGCTCCTATAATTTTTTTATTTGTCATTTTAAAAACTTTATTGTCCTCTTACCCGAAATCATGCGTCCGCCACCGCATGCATGCTATACTGAATCCTTATAAATACATGAATCTTGTGCACCATTGTACGTACTTGAAAGACAGTATGGCTGCAGATCGGGCTGGTGTTCTTGCTCTTCTACTATGTGGTAAGTTACCCTTACTATATAAAGTTCCTATGCATTGTGATGATTGCTTGCCACATATTTTACTGCGATTTTTTTTATAGATAAAATTATACTGCAACATAAGACATAATTTTTAGCAAAATAATTTAGCTGATGATAACCGTAATCGCCTTGTAAAATTTGTATATGCCGCATTAAGTTACAGTGTTTGAATATGGGGCAATTATAGGATGGAGGATGATTCAGACACCGAAATGGTGCATCATATGTGGTTGAAAAAGTTTTGAAGGATTCTTATTTTTTATTTTTTAATGAAATGACAAAAGAAACATGTGATATCCATAGACCATTTCGGTGCTCATTCTGTGCAAATTTCTTCTTTTTTTTTTTTTTTTTTTTTTGATTGAATCATTTTTGTTATAGGATTTATTCTACTGGGAGGCTATTCAGAAGTGAAGGCAGTTAACATTGGGCCGCCCCTGTCCTGCCAACTAGCCTGCCCTAACGTATTACGCATGCCTTGTAACGGCACAACAACTCAACTTGTTCCTAAGGGATGCAACTGCTGCGCGACTCCTAAAGGCTGCACGCTTCGGCTTCCTGATGGATCTATTATCGAGTGCAAATGATAATGTGCACGTGATAATCGAAATAAAATGGCTCCTCCGTTTAGAGCAACCGTAATGGTCATGTCTAGTTATCGCACTATTATCGAGTGCAACTGATAATGTATTTACAGACAGATATCTCAATAATATGTGATCATTGTGTAGTAAAATGATCATGTCTATGTTGTTTCCATCAGGAAAACTAAATAAAAGTGGAATGGGTTTTTTTTTTTTTTTTTTTTTTCAAGTATGAGTAGAAGTCAAGTACCAATAATTAAATATTCATAACAGCCATGTTTACTGAAAAAAATTAAAAGGGATTGAGCTTAAACCACCCAATGGGCCCTATCGTGGTATCGCCTCACCTTGAGGACATCGTGGAGGATGTAATGTAACACTTCAATGATTCAGACCGTTTGACCATGTCTCGAATACAAATATTTCAAATCTTGAAATTCTACGTGTGTACTGATAAAAAAATAAATACAGATTTTAATAGTATTTAACTTAATTAATACCAAATCATAAACATACCAACAACAATTAACTTAACATCAAGGACGGAGCCAGGATTTTAAATCGGGGTGGGTTAATGGACTATATCGAGTTCGTCGGGTAGGCTGGATTAAGAATATTTTATGGATCCGACTAGACTACATATATTTTTTAGTATAATATTTTTTTGCCCGGGTGGGCTTAGCCCCCCTCAATTTATACACACCTCCGTCCTTGCTTAACATGTAAATAGTTACTATGTATCTTCAGGACTTAGCATGTCCCACATCTCTTTAGCACTTCTGCAATCTCTTACTCTTGAGTTTGTTTATCCAAAGTCTTTAGAATTTCAACTCTTGCAGTTGCATCAAGATCAATGTTCCAATCAATCTCTTCTTCGATCACTACTTATCAAACTTTCTTGTAAACCTTTAGTGATTATATCCATCATATCTTCATGTAATCCAACTAAATACATCTGCAATTTCATATTCCACTCATCAAGGTTATCAATAGAATATTTGGGAATATTTTGATGAGATGCCGCGATGAATGAACTTTGATTTTTTTTTAAATTATAAGCAGAACTTTTGAAAACAGATTTGAAAATTATGCAACTGGTCTCTTTTTAAGTCCTGCTCTGATACCAATCGTTGGTCCCAAAGGTAAGGCTTGAATAAGTTCACAATGGGTGAATTAACTTGTCAGTCAAAAACTTCTTTTAACACTTTTAAACATAGTGCATCTTATCAAATATATGCACATCGGTCTAAAGCCTTATTAAGTTCTGTTTTCAAAGGTATGCTACTGGATTTGAATATAAGTGCAATGTTGTAAACAAATGCAAAAAGTAAATGCATAATGTAAAGTGAAAAAAGTAAATAACAAAGGGATTTGTTATTGATGTTCAGGGTGGAGTAATCCCTTTTGTCACATCTTCTCATGTGATGTAAGAGGAACTAACTATTGTTCTGACTCTTTTACAACAATGATGAAAGTCCTTGACACCAAGTTGATGCTTCACTTTTTGAGCTAGGAGTCCTTGTCAACTTCTCCAAACTGTTTGACTGATCCAACTATGTGGTTCTTTCGAAATAATATTCAACAGCTATCACTCACAACTCATTTACAGCTCCCACTGCTTCAGTTGTCTCGGTCATTCACACACAACAGATATGCTTCACTGAACTGTTGTCCTTGACTGTATGAACAACTTCACACTCCTTGTTGAATAAATCAATGTTGGAGTGAGAATTGAATCAACAAGTTGATTCAAGGTATTTAGTAGATTTTGGATAAGTCTTTGTAGCTTCTGGATTTGCTCAACTTGATTCAAGAAATGCTGCTTGATATGACTTTGTAGCTTGAGAGATTGCAACTTCTTGAATTTGTTGGTTATAGCTTTTTTTTTACTTAAAGCCCCTAGTATCTGGAACCCACTGGTCCGACTAATCCGGAGTTCGGCCCGGGTCGTGCCTGCAGAGTCTGACTCTACTTAGGGGTAAGGTCTGGTCAAGAGCTCTTTCAACATAGCGCTTCATAGGAGAATCAAACCGGTGACCTCCTTAGGCATTCTCTGTTGAAATAGTGTCCTAAACCCAATCGGGTTGGACCGGATCTAACAGGGTTGGATCATTTCTACTATTTCTTTATGTTTGTACATATATCAAATGACTATTCTGTTATTCTATATTTGTTCGTTTAACGGACCAATTATGATTTTGTATATATGATAACGTCCTTACTGTCAAATTGTGAAAGAGAAACCATGATAGTGATTATGGTTGATGAGATCTCGACTCACTTTAAAAGGTTCGATATTTAAATGTCTCTAGTCATATGTACTATCAAACGGGACATTGATGGTACGATTAGACTAGCACGTAGGGATAGATCTCGTCTATCAAAGTGTAGAGACATTTGGACTGTACGTGGACGTGTATTAAAGAATGCGTACGTTAGACTGACCACTTACTTTATTAAGTGTCGCACTATATGGCGGTTGTGTAATTATCCTGAGACCGGAGTCTTCATGACATCACGGTGTGGATTGTCATACTTTGACACTATTGAGGTTTCCCTTAGCCATGGGGATATTGTTAACGGTGATTTTTACGATGTATATGATATTATTTCGTAGCAATTTCCTTCGTGTTTTATTACTTTTTATAGAAAAGTAAGTGTTTAAAGGATTTATTGAGAGAATGCAAATGAAATTGGTTTAAATGCAAAATCGAGCTTATTACGTGTTTTTATCGATGATTTTTCCATCAATATATATGGTTCTACATTTTGCACGTTTTGATTATCTTGTAGGTACGCTTGCATGGCAATGAAGGAGCTTAAACGATGTCTGTTGAAGATTAAATAGAAGGATGAAGTTGCAAGATGAACTTGGGATTGAAGATTTAACTTAAACTTGGATATGGAGCATGCTGGACGCACGTTTGGTGTCCGGTCCACCTGGACTGGCGTCCAAAGAGGTGAACTGGCGTCCACTGGAGCCAACTGGATTCAGGATTTATGGATTTTTCCTGGACGGGCGTCCAGAATTGCATAGGACTGGCGTTTGAGAAGATTCGGCCCGACTCGAAAAGTTTACACAGACTGAACTGGCGTCCAGAGGCACTAGACGGGCGTCCATCCACCGCCATTGCCTAAACCGACCTAGAAATCTATAAATACACGCGTTTTCTGCAACCCTATACACGATATTTTTCATCCCTGGCCGCCCCAGCCCCTTTGGGGGCGGCTCTGCTGTGGTTTTTACCTACCAAAAACATCGTTTCTTCTACTTTT
Organism: Gentiana straminea; assembly: GCA_036785695.1. NCBI lineage: Eukaryota > Viridiplantae > Streptophyta > Magnoliopsida > Gentianales > Gentianaceae > Gentiana > Gentiana straminea. Next base: position 325,055 of record JAVUPR010000300.1, on the reverse strand, counting down.
AATTATGTTATTTGCATACCAACGATGAATAAAGGCTAAGCAATTCGAACAAGCGTGTGAAGCCGATCATGCAATGTTTTGATTTCGACTTTGGATTTGGTTTTGTGAGTTTTTATTTAAAGTTGTTTCTTTATTACGTTTTGTATTGATTTTGCAATTTATATCGAGAGATGGTTGCTTTGTGATGTTTAACGTTTGATGAAAATTGTTGTTAGACCTAGATCACCGTAGTAAAGATGGGATTTTTAACCTAAAAATAACGAGAGTTTCTAGGTTAAATTTCTAGGTTGCTAGATTGAGAAATCTTACACCTTTGTTATGAAAGCGTTAATCTTTAAGATCGAGAGATGAAAGATTAATAGGCGAATTATCTACGAGAGTAGAAATTCATACATTTGATAGGTGAACCACATATTTATTAAATCTTCACTAAACGATCTAGGGTAGAAATTGAGAGTTGCGAGATAGGTGGATCATTGCTTGTTCCTCGTTAACTTAATTGAAAGAATCATTGTGCCTTATTCTTCGTTGCTAGCTTAGAATTTTATTTTTGTTTTAGTTTATAGAATAGAATTAGTTATTTTAGGTTCGTAATCATATTTCCTGGCTTTGGATTGACAACCCTCTGTCCAGTTTATTGTATTCGTTTTAGTTTTGTTTTGTGTTTTTCGTGACAAATCTTTAGAAAGATTAATAAACTAGATAAACAACCTCGATTCCCTGTGAGATCGAACCGGTATTAACCTCTATACTACGATCCCTGCACTTGGGGTAAACCGGATTATTTTTATTACTTGTTTGTTTTGCTTAGATAAAATCCGAGACATATATCATGCGGTAGTGATTGGGTGTCATACTAGAAGCATGCATAGGATTCATGTTGTTCGTCCGAAAATCGCATATCCTATTATTAGGAGTAAATATCCGAAAGAACCTTCTTTTAAGGAATGTCTTATTCTCAAAAGTCTTTGCAAAGCGGAAGTAATATGTTACTTCGATAGAGTAGGATGACCAGATTATAAGATACGGTCGTTGATGTTTGACACTCGACGTACGGCCGTATGGATATTGTAACAGCGATAGGATTTTATTTACACGATAACTATTTCACATGAAAGGTAGTAGTAATTGCATTTGACTCTTCCGATGATTGAGGGTCGTGGACGTGTTGCTAGACACTATCCATGATCGTTAGGTATGAAGGGCATTTTCATAATTGCACATTGTGCCTACGGCCAACATATTCGGAAGCCTGTCGGGTCACACACATAAGAACATCTAGCCGGATTAAAATGCAGTTATAGCGATAACCAAATAAGAAAAATTATCTCGACTATAAAGTGTTATAGTGATAAATTAATATGGTGGATTGGTGGTATTTATTTATTATGAATAAATTAAATACAAAATATGAATTATATTGATTAATTAAATATATATACATTGTTAATTAATGTATAAGTCGAAATTTATATATGTGTATATGATACGCATGTATTTTGCAAATTAATTAACTATGTATTAATTAAGAATATTTTGGAAGCCGATTATTGGCTATATGGGGCGTATATGATGTGTATATGATACACATGGATTTTGCAAATTAATTAATAGTATTAACATATATTAATATTAGATATTAATAGATTTATGGTAATATGATAAAGATAATCAATATTAGATATTGGCAATATATTGGAAATATTTAATATGAGATATTAATTAAATGAGATAAATCAATCAAATGAATTTTCCTTATTTTACTAGTAGAAGGTTTTATTTCTCCTCAATCTACTAGGAAACTTCTCCCAATCAGATTGGGACTACTGAGGAGCGCCACACACCCTATATAAGAAAGGGGTTGGCTAGCTCTTTTGCACATCACAATTAGAAGTGTTTTAAATTACAAAAATAAATTGAGAGCTCCTTAGAGAGAGTTTTGCGAGAGAGAGAAAAGGTCGGTCTAGCAACCGAGTTTTTCTGGTAGCAATCCATGATGGGATTCCGGCGGGCTGTTCGTGTAACGGTAGAGGCCGGACACTTGGGCGGCTTCATGCAGAAACTACAACCGTAGACAAAGCGTCGATCCAATTGGATCAACCAAGGTATTCTTTTGTCTACTTCTTTTATGCTTGTTGCTTAAACGAAGTCGATCTTGGGTTAAAAGGAAATAAATTTTCAAGTCCGCTGCGTTCCCACGTAGATTTCCTAACATTCTTAAATCACTTACAACTTGAGGCAAGCTACTTGGTTTGCTGGATATAGCTTTAAGTTCAATGAGTCCCAACATATTCCCATACGGTTCATTGAGTGTTTGATCCTTAAAGTTCACAGTTCACAAAAACATTGTTGTCTCTGAATGCATAAGTTGTTAGAAATACTTTGTTTTGATAATGAGTGCCGGACTAGCTATTATAGTGAAAATCAAAAAGTTGTCTAGAGCTTAATGTATATGTTTACTAGAGTTTGATATTGTATAGGTTGATCAGACAAGAGATGTAATAGAAATCTTATAGGTTTTATCTTAAACATCTTAGTGGAGTCTAGGTTTCTAAGCATGTGTTGAGGGCTGAGGGATCAAACTCAGTAGAGAAGGATAATGTTTCAAACTCAGTATTGAATATTGAAGATTGAGGTTTCAACTCAGTAATGAAGACTAAGCCGAGGCTATAAAGTTAAACTTCAGGTAAGTATGTGATAGTTTGAATTAACTTTATAGACCTTGTATTGAAGGTTTGACATTCAATGAAAATGTGATGAGAGATCTCAATTATTGAAAATATGGTGTACTCTGATCTCACAAATAAAGATTAGATGAAAATCTAGATAACTCATATGAGTACTGAAGAGCTACTGAGTTGATACAGATGCTGGATATACGGAAACCCGAATCCGGATCCAATCCATAATTGGATCATCTGATCTGATTCACAGCACCGATCGAGACGCTCGATCATGCACAACGGAAGCTACGAATTAAAATTCACCTTTCGATTTTACCACGATATGATTCACATAATAAATTAATCTAACTATGAGAAGGTTGAAGATTTACCTAAAAAGAGAGGAAAAAGCAATCGACCAAGGGGAGAAGCCGCAGTGTTTCGGATTGTATCTCCTAGCGACGACTGGTGGACGTCGATCCTCGCCGCAGAACATCCTCGAATATGCTCGAGAAAAACCCTAAGTTTTTCTTTTTTTAATGACTAGAACATGAAACTAACTTTTCTTTTGGGAAAATTTGTATAAAGGCATGTGACATTTACTATTTATTAAAAAGGGTGTTAATATTTTAAAATTAGTAAAAAGGGTGCAAGGAAGTTTAAGAATTATTATAAAGGGCATAACTCCCTTCATAATTATTTTTTAACTTCGTTACGCCCTTTTTACAAATTTTGAAATACTTTACAAATGGAAAAATACATTCAAAATACATGTTATTATAATAAATAAAAAATATCGAAAATAATAAAATAAAAAGACCTTAAACTTTGAAAACACCGCCCCCACCCCTCGTGATTATTTTTTCTCCTCTGAAATTTTTGTTTTTCTCCACTCACCCACTCCATCCATCCGCTAACATTTTTCCCACCCTACCCCTACCCCTGAATAATTATTTGACGTGTAAATCATTTCGTTAATTGTTTTTTTTCGCGTTCGATACAATGCCATATGTAATTTTGACTCTAGGAAAATTCTCAAGGAAGGGTGTGAGATTATTTTATTTTTTTAAAACTGTTAAGGGCACAACACCATCAACGATTGCAAAAAGCTCAGGAAAATGATTTACGACAAAATTATTTTTTGTGGGGTTGGGTAGGGTGTGGAAAATTTTAGCGGATGAGGTGGGTGGAGGTGTTGTTTTCTTGGAAAAAAAACCCTTTTTTTAGAGCAGAAAAAATAATGAGGAGCCGAGATGGGCTGTGACGTAGGTGATGGTTGTTTTTGTATTTGTATTTTTTTATGCTATATTTTTTGAATAATAATGTATTTTTATTTTATTATTTTATGTATATTTTAATCATAATATTTTTATTTTGAATATTTGCTTTATCTTCTATTTACATATATTTTAAAAAATTTAAAAAGTGTGTAAGGAAGTCTAAAAATTATTATAAAGGACGTTGTGCCCTTTATAATAATTTTTAAACCTCCTTGCACCCTTTTTATAAATTATAGAATATTTATACCCTTTTTAATAAATAGTAAATGTCCCATACCCTTTATACAAATTTTTCCTTTTCTTTTCTATTTGGTGAAAAGTGTTGCAAATTTTGTGTGTCTTTTTGTGCTATGATGAACTCTCTTTATATAGGAAAATAACTTGTTAAGAGAGTTATCATTTTCACACCACAATTACCTATTCCCATAAGGAAAATATATTTACCATAAAATAAGAGATAATTCTCAAAAAATCAATCTCTTATCCCTTTTCCATTAATTATCTAACAAATAAATAATTAATTACACATTGACATAATCTACGAAAATTTCTTAAACTAATTTACTCAACATATATGGCGCCACATTTGTCATTAAATTTAATCGAAAATGTCTTTTCTATTTTACATATTATTTATCAAATAAATAATATTCGCATATTCATTAAATAGACCAACTATTTAATTTATTCTCGAGGTTCCACAAAACGAGAAACCACTCGCGTGTTAAGAGCCAACCCGGGGACCATGGACCTATAACCAGTAGCTACAATTAAATAAAATATTTCATCGTACAGAACATTTCTACTCAACTTATTAATTCCGGAATTACGACATCATAAATCTGAAACTGAACTTTATCGATTATAGATATAACTTATTCTCAAAACGTCGAGTCGATAAGTGTACGTCCATCGATATAATCATTACATACAGACTAACCCTCCATAGACTATCCGTAATGAAGTGGGATTATTTCCGTAAACCTTGCTTTTTTCTTTTTCTAATCTTTTGGATCTTGAGTATATCCTGACATTTAATTCTTCTTCATTTTGGTCAATTCTATTAGTCTGATCTGAATATACTTCGGATCTGATTCTCTGAGTCTGAATATTCTACTTTTCAGTTATGATCTTTAAGTCTTTACATCTAATATTTCTTTCGTCATATTTGATTCTTATTTCTCTGGTCTTTATATACTGAGATCATAGTACTCCATATTTTATCTTATCATCACATTGATATACAAGTATCATAAAGTTATTTCAAGCCACACAAACTTACTTAAAGATAACTTTATGACCTCGACTTCGATCTTCAAATATGAGTATGAAACCTCAGTCTTCTGATCTTCAATCTTCACTACTGAGTCTGATTCCTCAGCCTTGAACTCTTTTTATCTGGTCTTCTTATCACAACTGGATAATAACAATGTAGCTTTGAGAAGACCTATCAGATTTATATTACAATGCTCGTCTAATTGAACTTATACAGTAATCAGACTCTAGGTAAAACCTATACATCGTCCAAGGTTCTAACCTGCCAGGCTTCTATCATAGTTGGTTTGACACTAAACAAAACTAAACTTCCTAACAGATGGTCATGAGTAGCCTCATGGTTTATTGCAGCCATTGCCAATCCCTGAGAGAGCATGTAGTCAGATTTGCATGGATTTTTCTGGAAGTTACCCAAATGCGATGGTAAGGAGGTTATTTTTGTGTTGTTTGACATATTTACCAAGTATGGACATTTCCCGTCATTACCACAGGGATACACAGTTGAAACGGTGGCTGAAATTTTCTTTGACAACATTTATAAGTTTCATGGTTTGCTTTTGAAAATAGTTAGTGACAGAGATAAGGCACTTGGTTCAGAATTCTGGCAGCATTTGTTGAAGAGGACATGGGTTAAGGTCTCTCTTAGTACATCATACCATCCCTTAACCGACGGTCAGACAAAAATAGTAAATGAATGAGTCAAAATGATCTGAGATGTACGTGTTTCCAGAGGCAAAAAAGATGGAGATCTTGGCTACCTTATGCTGAATTCTGGTACAACACAAGTTATCACACATCACTTAAGCTCACACCCTACGAAGCTCTTTATGTATACCATTCTACTTTTCCGTCATTAGGGAGCTTTGCCATTGATCAACATTCATTAGTGGAGGAGTTTCTACATGCCAAACAGATTCTCACCAAACAGCTCAATGAGCAATTAGATAAGGCACAATCCAGGATGAAATAAGACAATGAATATGTAGCGGAGTGTTGAACTACCATCTCTCCCAAAAGCTTAAGCTGACAGAGAGGTAGATAATTAACATTTTACATCACGATATGCCCCGTCAAGTGTGAGTCTGTAAGAGGAGAGAAATGCCCAACACTTGATTTTTTTTTTTAGTGTAGGCTTGTAAGATGAGAGAAATGCTCAACACTTAATTGATTTGTTTTTTTTTTATACCATGGTGAACTACCATCTCTTCCAAAAACTTAAGCTGATGAGGAGGTAGATAATTAATATTTTATATATCACAATACGGAAGACAAGGTATTCTCGAAATTGCAACCCTGCAGACAAACATTCCTGGCCTTGAGGAAGAATATAAAATTGCCAGCCAAATATTTTGGACCATATGAGATCATTGAAAGGACATGACAAGTATCTTCCAAACTATTACTTCCAGATTCTGCTAAGATACATTAAAGAAATGCATTGGGGCTCAGTTCACCCCTAGCTTACATCCCCTGGTTACCACTGATGATGGACAAATGGTGGTTTACCCTGAGAAGATGTTAAGAACAATGCTGTCGTTGTTCAACGGAAGGTTAAATGGCTGAATCTAGATGATGAACATTCAACTTGAGAATAGGGAGCAGATCCCCGACAGTGCAATATGTGCCGTGATCTGATAGGTACAATGCTCCAAACTTATTATATTTGGGGGAATGGCTTATATGACCCATTTTTACAAAGTATCGGACTAAAAAGGTTTTGACAATTTGGAGATTAAAAAAGAAACGGAAAAATGCAAAAAGTATTAAAAAGCTTGAACTTCCAGATTTGCCCTCACATTATAACCCATTATTTCTCTTATTTTTCCCAACTTACCAATCCATTTTACTCAGATCGAGAATCCGGTAGTTCCCAAAATCGAAGGCTCGCAATCGAATAACCCCTCCTTCATCTTCTTCATGGTAAAAACCGTTCTTGAAAACAAATTGAAACTTGTTTTTAACCAATGTGATTGAAGATCCACTGAAGACTATAGGCTTTCTTTTTGCAAGTGTTTTCCGACGGACAGTGGTGGATTCGGTTGATTTCTGGCTGCAAATCGTCTCGATTCACTTCAAATTCAGTTTGTGTGGTAAGTACTTAATCAGTAATTTATGGAATTAGAGTTATCGGATTTATTTGTCTTAATCCATTGAAGTGTGTCCCGGATTTTATCAATACAAAACAACAAGTAATAAACCGGTTAACCTCAAGTGCAAGGATCGTAGTGTAGAGGCTATGCCGGGTCGATCTTACGGGGAACTAGACGAATGTGAATCCTAGCTTTTGTTTTCAACTAAACTATTGTCACGAAACTAACCTAAACGAAGAACTAACCTAAACAAATATGCATAAAAGTAACTAGACGGAGGAAATTAATCCAATGCTAGGCAAGATTGAAAGCGATAAAAACTAGAGTGCAATTAAAAGTAAACTAATCTAGCAATTCAAGTTTAAAGGATTAAAATCAAATTATAACGAACGAACAAGCAATCGATCCACCTATCCTATCAACATTCAATTCTAATTCGAATTAATTCGTGATCCCTACTCAAGTTGTGATTCACCTAATCTAAGGCATGAACACCCACTTTCACAGACAAGTTCGTTTTCTAATCTTCGATCTTTCAATTAAAGATTTAGTCTTTCTAACCTAGGCGTGAAATCTTTCAATTTCTGATCTAGAAAATCAATCTAATAACTCTCGTTTTAGTTAGATCGAAGATCTATTCTTTTATCACGGTGATCTAAGGTTTATATGATTTTCATCAATAAAACAATCACAAAGCAACGATCTTTCGATATAATTGCATTACACAATAATAAATAATGATAAAAGAAACAACTTTGAGATAGAAACTCACAGATTAATCACGAATCAAAACCGAATTGTTGAAGGAAGGCTTCACGATGCTTGTTCAAAGAGGTTTTAGCCTCTTATCATCCTCTATGCAACTTGAATTGATGAATAAAAAGCATAAAAACTATCTAATTAATCTAAGAATTAAAGTGTATAAACCGGAAGAAAACTATGTAGAAACGCAGCCAAGCCGCCCCTAGAAATTTAGGGTTCGAATTGTGTGTCTAGGGTCCGAGAAATCGCGCCTATTTATAGATTTTTAGGTCGGTTTAGGCTAAGGCGGTGCTTGGAAGCCCGTCCACTATCTTGGACGCTCGTCCGGCGGCTTACGGACGGAGGTGAACGCCGATCCGCTCGGGGTCCAAACTCTCTCGTATTAAATTTTCCTTCGGACGCCCGTTTAAGGTCTTCAAACGCCCGTCCGGGGTTGCTTTACAAGGTGGACGCTCGTTCGCCCGATCCGGACGCCATCCATCTTCGATCAAAAACGGATTTCTTCAACTCTATCTCTTTTCCTTCTCAATCCAACTCACCATTATCTCCTCTATCTTGATTTAGCTCGAGTTTTATCAACATTTGATCATCAATTTAGCCCCAAACAAGTACCTACATGACATCAAAAACACCGCAAAGCGTAACATAATTCCAATAAACATAAAATCATAATTAAAACATATAAATTCACCAACTTTGCGATTAACTCATTAAAAATATTATTTGCTCAATAATTCATTTAAACACTTAATTCTCATGCAATTAATACGAATGTGGGGGAAAACATTATAAAATATAACGTTATAAATCATATAATTTCACCCTTAACAACTCCCCCACACTTAAACTTTGCTCATCCCGAGCAAAACAAAACAAGATAAAGGCTCGGAAAGAATATAGACATCTCAACACATATACCACAGATTCAAATAAATTAGATGTTCACCCACGTGAGTGTGTGCATAGCCATAATGAACTTCCACTAAATCCAAACTTGAAAAGTTAGTTATCAAGCAAAACTAGTTAATACCCCCTCGGAGACTATCAATAAATGACACTCATAAGATGTACCCTACAAACGTGACATATCCCGAAAAGAATGATCGAATGAATCTAGGGCCTTTCTGAAATACTCAGAGGATAATCCCTACAGCATATCTTGACAGTTTATACTGGGGATAAGATATACGAGAACTAAGTCTTATATTCGTTGCATAACACTAGTCGATTTAATTGACTTTTCACATTTAAACACACATTAGGATAAGCTATTGCCCTCATAGTAGAATAGGACATTTCGAGATAATCCCCTACCTTACTCCAATCATAAGGCAGCTTTTCCTAACTGTCGTGAGCTCTTAGTCATCATGGTGGTATAGGACATACGTGGTACACCCTACCTCACCCAAATCATCGACTAGCTTCCGACACACACGATAGATTCATTTAATTATTCAACTTCTTCATTTGACATTAGTTACGTGTTACTTATCACATTCAAACATCTAGATATTCACAGTATAACAGACTCCGGATCTAAATACAAACTATCATAAGTCTCACGATACATACGTAGCACTAAGCACATGACTTACAAGATAATCAAAAATCACTAATCCAAACGGGGTATAACTTTATAAATTAGCTCATCATTCACTATGGCACGTGAAGAATAAATCTTGGTGAAACAACTAACTCACTAAAAATATGGTATACAGCATCAATGACTATAACAAACCGAACAAAAACGTGTATTGCTCACTCGAGACAAAACAAAAATTTTGAAAATTTAGCATCATTTTAGCATAGAAATAATATCATGTAAGCAAATGTGTAGATACATATAGCTTATTCCCCTCCCCCACACTTAAATGACAACATGTCCTCATGTTGTGCAAAATAAAAGAAAAGAGAACTTAGCTGATTGTAGTTATAAAGAAACACTTCTGGAAGCGTATCGATCCACCTCCAGAAATGCTCGATGAATGCGATGAGGCGTGGACCATCCACCGGAAAACCGCTATCATCTAAAACTCACAAAGGCTAATGCTAATACCCTGTACTAATGAGAAACAAAGAAATACCTCGGGGGAAACAAGGGATTATATCATATCGTACAAAAGTGATAAAGAAAGAGAAGTCGAGATTGAAAAACATCCACAGCAGTTTCTCAGCAAATGCCATTCAAAACATTAATTCAACCCCTTATTAAAACAGAAAAACTTTAAATACAAAAAACTAGAAAAGATAAAAACCGAGCCTACAAGAAACCGACAGTAGCTCAAAAGGAAAACTAAGAAATACACAAAAGAGAACAAAAACGAAAGAAAATAGTGGGTTGCCTCCCACCAAGCGCTTTATTTAACGTCGTCAGCCCGACGCATTGAAAGCTCAGCCTGGATCAGGCCATTTAACTTTTCTGCCAGCCACTACCTCGTGTAAGCTCTCATCAGTAGTGTGGCTGCAGAAACAGCAGCGAACCAATGGGTTAATTCTTTAATAGCTCTCCAAACACGCTTGAACTTCCCCATGTTCGATTTCTTCTTTGCCAGCTTCCTCTTGAGTTGTTGCTCTTTGAAAAACTCTTCCATATCCCAACTACCTGCTAGAACTTCTTCTGATTTACCACAACCGTCATCCTCAGAAAATAAGTCAGGCGAGAACTCGTCAAACTCATCGACTTTAGGGGTGCTACACCCGAGGATATCGAGAAATCGAACAGTCAAAGGCTTTACCTTGGGTTCACCAATGTAATGCTTGCATCTCTGTTGGTCCCTTGAAAAGGCTTTAGTTAAGTTTAGGGGGGGTGAATAAACTTAACACTTAAAACTTTGGAGTTAACAAATTTTGCAACTTCGGCGGCACTGCGATACTTCGATGTCTGCGAGACCTCGCAGCTCCGTTGATAAACAGTAGTCTACTGACAGTTCAGTTTGCTAAATTTGTGCAGCGGAATAATATCAAAATTAAGCCTTGTTACTTGTTATTAAATATGTTACCAAGTATTAGATACTCAGTAGTGTATGTGTGTGATTTCGGTTGCTAGATTCGAAGAAAGTTGATATGAATAATGACTAAGTGCGAAAAGTAAATGCGGTAAGTAAGTAGAGAGATTTTATAGTGGTTCCAGGTGATGTAATCCTGTCGGTCCACTCTTCTCCCGTGATGTTGGAGGAAATTCACTAGTGATCTTTGAGTTATCGTTACAAAGAATCCTAGGTTGCTTGTCCTTCACCAATAACTATGGCTTCACAAACCGAAAACGGGAACGGTAGGATTGCTGCTCCTGAGTCTTCCACTGGTCCTTGAAGGGTAGGATTGCCTCTTCACCAACTTCACCACAAACCAACAGTCTTTCACACCTAACAGATGCTTCACTGTCTTCAGCAGGTTCTTTATAAAATAAAGAATGAATCAATTAAATGATTCAGTTGCAGCAGCTTGATTAGGATGATGTAATCGACGACTTGCGGTCTTCAAGTGTGTATGCTTGATGCGGCTTGAACACGAAAGCACTTGAAGAAAATAACTAGATCAGCAGCTTTAAGCTCAGTAAGTTCAGCAGGGTGTTTTTCAGCTCAGTATTGTTACTTAAAATTTTTCCCAAAATTCATCCCCTTCTTCTTGAGTTGAAAGTCCTCTATTTATAGGTAGGAATGCATGTGACTTGAATTTGAAATTCAAATGTGACCGTTCCTTGTATTTGTCCCATCTGCACTGCATTCTGTCACTATTCATAGGACTGACACTGTCAGGATTACTTTTTGACAAGTGCGGTCTGTCGTCCACCCTTTGACTTGTATCCAATGGATAAAAATATGGATCATCCCAACGTCTTTTTAATCTCGGCCTTTGATTTGCTTGATAAGTCGAGGTAGGTAGTTGGTTGTTCTTATCCATGTAACTTTCCAATAATCTTGAATTAATCGAGGTATATATCAGCAGGTTCATTAGTCTGCTGTAAAACCAATCAGTCTGCTGAACATCATATTTTTGTCTGTAAAATATAATGCAGCTGATTCCTTTTATCAAACTTTTACTTGTGAAGTTAGATTACATCATTTTAAATATAACTAAGTTCCAAACATCATCCAACTTGTGGAACTTAGACCTTCTACACAAGGTATATGTAATCAGTTTAGGTCATCACAGACTTGCCTAAATACTGATTCCATATCCTTGACAATAAATACTAAGTTTGATCCCTTAGCCTTCAGTTTGAACCCTCAGCCTTCGCTCTTCGGTCTTCGGCGGGTTCCGGACCGCCTGCGACCTATCTACCCTATCGACTGACCCGGTCTGGCGATAAATAATCGGCGGCCTTTTACGGTGCTTGTTTGATCAAACCTATTTATGAATCAAACTCTAATAAACCTATACATTTTATCTAGACATCTTTTTGCCTTTGCACTATAACAGCTAGTATGGCACTCATCATCAAAACTAAGAAATAAGTCTAACAATTTCCCCCTTTTTGGTGATGATGCCACTACCCTCACCTAATCAGCAAAGCAAAAAGATAAAAACACAAAAAGAACAAATTCAGTCAATTCTCATTATAAATATTTGTTCACAGTTATTACAACTAGATACAGCAAAGATAAACAGTGAAAAGTAGCTGATCTATTGTCTCTTCTCTCTTTCTTGTCTAGCCTTCTCAGCTTGCTCTTGATAAGCTCTGATTTCTTCTATTATTTCAATCATCCATTCATTCTCAATTAGTGTAAAGTCAATATAAGAATTTACTTGTTTCCACCAATTCCATGCTTCAGGCAGGACAAGATTGATCTGATTCACCCTGAAACCAAACTTCATATACAGCTCCTTAAATTCATTCAGTGAATCTTTTGCTTTTGTAATTGGCGGCACCTTTTCACCTTTGCTACTTCTTCTACCTCTGGAATTTGCTCTTAAAGCTCTAATCCTTGCCTCCCAAAACTTCAAACTCAAGAAGGAGTTAAGACCTTCATGAAATCCCATGTCACGATAGGGTCTCCTTCTGTTATGAAATTCTTTCTTGTACTGTGATAAGAGATCATCAGTGAGTTGCAATCGCGCAGTGCGGGTTGCCTAAAAGCATTTGTATCATCGATCCATCTCTTTTGTGCAAAGAGTCTAGCGACCTCCTTTCTTTGCAGTGATTGGCCCTCTTCCCCCTTAGTGACATCATCAACAAAACGTGAGATGAGGCCATGAATAGCTTCTGTGATACTATCACTCGTGTAATTGACCCGCCATTGTTCCGGTTCTAGTATCAAGTGAAGTAATCCTTGATTGCGGGGTCTCTTCCGGTCTGTTGATCCTTTCGGTGAGTTTGGGATCGGGCATAGCGAGTTGTTGTGCGGCGAGCGAGGCTCGGCTTTCGAAGAAGCTTGTCAAGTTTTTGATGAATGGATGTAAGTTGATCTTTCAAAAACTTGTCCTTCAGTGTGTTCCCTTGCTTGATATATCTTACATCATATATCATATCATTTATAGCATTTTGAGTGGAAGCAAAGTTTGAAGCAGCTGTATCAGCAGATTGTCTGTTTTCATTGACCAGAGCCATCAGTTCTTCAAATCTTCTTTCTTGTCTGTCCAGTTGAGTTCTTAACTGTTGCATATCATTTCTTACAGTCCTCAACTCATTTAGTACTTCAACTGGCACTCCACTGGCCATTCTACTATCAGTAGATCCATCAGCAGGCTCCTCGACTCGTATTGTGCATTGTTGACCGCCGAAGACCATTGCTCTACTCATATCTCTCCCGGCGGGGGGAGGTCCTTCCTCAACCATTGCACCAAGAACATCTTCAAGGATAGGATCTTGTGCGGTTCCTCGAAGAACTTCTTCTTGTCCAAAAATTTGAAATTCTTCATCACCGTAGTCATAATCCAAGAAATGTTCTTCTTGATTAACACCGGCGGCCTGCGATTATCCTTCCCTACAAAGTGGTCTTGGCTCCGAAGGCTCCACTACGGCGGCCTCATTAACAACGGGGGTTTCCTCCAAACCCAAAGTTTGTTCCAACTTTGTGTCCAGTCTTTGTTTGAGACTCGGCGACTGTACCTCCTGTTCCAACCTTTGTCCAGGTGTCGTTTTGTACCCCAAAGAACTCCGTGTACCTCCTCTTCAATTTCCCGTGGATTAAAGATATTGGTATTATCCACTTGAAAACCTTCGCATGACCAATCTTGTGCGGGATGATGGCGCTTTTAGTAAGAGTGCCTTCAATGTCAAATCCATCTTGATATTCAATGGATTCCTCGAACTAGCACTTGGTTCACTAAAGTCACCGACTTTTTCTTGATCCACATCAACAATCTGTTCATCTTCGGGTTGTCCAAAAGCGAGCTTTACAACATGAAATGTAGCGGATTCATCAACTAGCCTACCATCACTCAATGTAATTCCCTCATTGATCAATGCTTCTAGATCATCCATGGTGAGATCTTGTAGATCCTCATCCATTTCTTCGATCTGTCGACCCTCGGCGGATCTACCAAAGATCGGTGGACCGTTGTGCGGGTGGATCATTTATCAACGCAGTCCCACTAGATTCTCCTGGTCCTGAGGGGAAATCTCCCCTTGAGTCAGATGATGAGGAAGAATCATCATCACCATCTCTTGGATCTCTCGAACTTAATACCCTCCTCCTTCGTTTGCTCATCAAACGGATCCATCGATCTTGATTGCGGCAAGGTTGTATCAATCGATCCAAAGCAAGTTTTCCACTCCTAACTTGTCAAAAACCCATTCTTCAAAATCTGTCATTGGTTGAGCAAATGGTTTTTGTCTTTTGTAGAACCCAAACTTCCACTTTGGAAGTAATCGACAATTTGTGAAGTTTGGGATCCACAAACTCTTCGGTTTTCTTGCTCTTTTTCACATGCCTTTCAAATGGCATAAAAGAATTCTGGGAGCGACTCCGGTAGCTTGTTGACCTCCAAAGGTTCCAACAAGCGATTCGAGTGGTATCTTCTACGGATGTTTGAAAGTCGGCGGAGTTGCTTTGTGATTGTACATTTGTACCTACTACTTCCATCTGTATCACACTTGGTTCCCCGACTTACATGCTCATCGAAGGGTTAGCGACGGTATCGCTCTTCCCCCGAACTATTGCCAAATTTGCGGGGTCTTCAACCAAGTCTCCAATCACCTCTTCAACCACCACGGCGGTTCGGGTTCGGTGGTTTGCTTGTGGTTCTTCGGTGGATACTACGGCGAGGCTCGGGGTCGGTAGGCTGCTGCGTACATCCTCTACGTTGCTCAAAAACAACTTTGTTCGGCATCGGTAGACTTGATAACTTCTTCATTTGAGGAATCACCGATAACAACTCGGTGGAATAATAGTTAAGGGCTCGGCCTCAACGACCTCTTCTTCTTCTACTTGACACCTCTTCTTGGACTTTTTGTTTTTCCAAGATTCTTAATTCTTTTCCTTTGCCATACTTCTTCTTTTTGGCAACCTCCTTCATCCTCTTGGATAGGGGTTCATCATCATCATCATCATCATCATGTCCAGTAGATTTTCTCTTTCTACTATCTTCTTTCTGTTGTTTTGTCAGAATTTCAACAACAGTTCTTCTTGCGACTACGGCGGGTCGGTAACCTCCACTTGACCCTCGGCGGACTCGACGATCTGTCTTTGTTTCCTTTCTGTTCTCTTTGATTTCAAGATTTCGTAATCTTTCGACATCGACACTTTTTCTTTTTCCGGCGAGTTTTCTTTGATGCGGCGGGTTTGATGGATATCTTCTTAGTTTGTTGAACCTGCTCACCACCAGCATCACCGTCATCTCCATCATCATTATCATCAGCAGCCTCTCCAGCAATCTCTTCATCATCATCAAGTCCAGGAATTGCATAATCAATCTCCTTTTTGTATCTGGACTGATTTATGTCAACTGGTTCAAGATCAGGAACCTCCAGATGATTCAGCAGGGTCTGAACCATCAAACCTAGGGGTAAGGCCTTTGATTTTCTTTTCTTTAATTTGTCCTCCTTGGCTATCTTCTTCATATAATGAATGAAATAACCACCCCAATCAAATTTCATGCTTCTGCAAATGATAATCATCAGCTCTATCTTGGGTCCTGAGAGAGTATCCATACTGCCAACTAGCCCAAGTATGTTCTTTGCAATGAGTTTGCTCAGCAGACTATATTCAATACCAATGTTTTTGCAGTTGATGCCTGGTACTGATTTGATAGTTGCTTCTGTCTTGATCTGATCTACAAAAGCCATCTTGTCCAATCCCATAGCTTCGAGATTGATCGAACCATCAACAACTTCTTCAAAACCAAACACTTCTCTCAAAGATTGGAGGAGATTACAAGCTCCTCACCATTCACAATGGTTTTGAATGCTTCGCTTCCTTCTTCTATAACAATATTCTTCCGTAAATCAATAACATTGGTGTATGATATTGTTTCTAATCGATGTTGAGTTTGTTCTCCGGCCCGCAAACCTTCTTATTCTTCGACCTATATTAATAGCCGAGTTCCGTTTTGTTTGCATCAACAACATAGCCTCTTACACTTTGGCTTGATTCGATTTGAACCTCAATCCTTTCCGCCATTGAAATAAGAAAAAGATGAAGAAAGATTGCTCTCAAATCTGTGTTCACACGTTGTAGATTTTGCAGAGATAAAGCAGAAATTGCAAGTGGAGAAACTGCTGTATAACAGTCTGATTTTATAGACAGTGGGTAGTTGAAACTGTCACAGCACGTACATTGAGGTAACCACGATTAAATCTGATTAAACGCTGTCTTGACACGTGGTCCATTACTCCTCCATAACGTTTGTAACCGTTGGATGGTTTAACTGTGGTAATAATGGATAAAATAAATATCCCGCCAAACTTCTTTTTGACCTAAATAACTTTGACTGAGTAACGTTTCATTCAGCAGGGTATCACTCAGCAGGGTGGGCTCAGCAGTCTGCTGATAATGTGCTTCAGCAGCCTGCTGACGAAGTGACTCTGCTGATCCTTGTTTCTCCTTGTTTTGTTCAATTGATAATACAAGATGAAGTTTAATACCAATGACTGATCTGTCAAGTGAGCTCACCCAACATGACAAAGACCAATCCCCTTGGCAACCTCATTTGCTCAATTGTTCAAACATAAGTACATGGAATTGTTGATACCAATGACTAATCTGCTAAGTGAGCTCACCCAACATAGCAAAGACTAATCCCCTTGGTGAATTCCAGTACACTGCGATTATCGATCAATCTTTATAATTCCAAGTTCGATCCTTAATGTAGCAAATCTTTCACTTGTCAAGTGGTTTAGTGAAAATATCGGCAAGTTGATCTTCGGTAGGAATGTATAGAACCACCACATCTTTCTTTTCAACATGATCTCTTATAAAATGATGTCTCACATCAATGTGCTTGGTTCTTGAATGCAAAACGGGATTTTCTCGTGATTGCAATTGCACTTGTGTTGTCACACATGATTGGAATTTCCTTTCTTCAATTCCATAATCCCTTAATTGTTGTCTTAGCCATAGTACTTGTGCACGGCGGCTTCCAACAATGTATTCGGCTTCGAAGGTGGAAGTTGAAATAGAATTCGTTTCTTGCTAAACCGGGAGACCGATCTATTTCCCATTAACCGACGGGTTCCCGAGGTGCTTTTTCTATCAATCTTGCATCCAAGCATAATCGAATCCGAGTAGGATATTACTTTGAAGCTTCCTTCCTTGGAATACCATATCCCTACTCCCAAAGTCTCTTTAAGATACTTGAGAATTCTCTTAACCGCACCTAAATGACTTTCTTTAGGTTTAGATTGAAATCTTGCACAAACACCTACAAAAAGGACATATCGAGTCTGTTGCAGCGAAGGTACGACAGACCCCTATCATCCTTCTGTATAAGGTCTGATCAACATCTTTGCCTTCTTTATCTTCATCTAATCTGATGTTTGTACTCATAGGTGTTGAATTCTTAGTGCTATTTTCCATACCAAACTTCTTCAACAACTCTTTGGTATACTTGGTTTGATGAATGAAGATTCCATCATTTATCTGTTTAACTTGCAATCCCAAAAAGTAATTCATTTCTCCCATCATACTCATTTGGAATTTGCTCTTCATTAGATTTGCAAATTTTTCACAAAGTAAATCATTCTCAGAACCAAATATTATGTCATCCACATAAATTTGTACCAGCAGGGTGCTGTCCCCTTCACTGATTCTGAAAAGAGTCTTGTCAATGGTGCCTTTTGTGAAACCATTGTCTACCAAGAATTGAGATAGAGTCTCATACCATGCTCTTGGTGCTTGTTTCAATCCATAAAGTGCTTTGTTGAGTCTATACACTTTATCTTCTTGATCTTTAACTTCAAATCCGGGAGGTTGCCGAACATACACTTCCTCCTCTAGGATCCCATTCAAAAATGCACTTTTGACATCCATTTGATATACTTTGAAGTTCTTATATGCGGCATGTGCTAGGAATAATCGATAGCTTCCAATCTTGCAACAGGGTGCATAAGTTTCATCAAAATCTATTCCTTCGCCTTGAGAATAGCCTTTTGCAACTAGTCCGGCCTTATTTCTTACAATGGTACCGATTCATCAAGTTTATTTCGTATACCCACTTAGTACCAATGATGTTTGCATGACTTGGCCTTTCAACTAGTGTCCAAACTTGATTTCTTTCAAATTCATTTAATTCTTCTTGCATAGCAATTATCCAATCTGGATCCGAAATTGCTTCTTCAACAACTTTAGGTTCCATTTGAGATAGAAAACGGTAAACATAGCTTCCAGGTTGTCTTCTAGTCCTCACACCTTGCCGTACATTGCCAAAAACTTGTTCAAACGGGGTGATTCCTTAACCATTGAGGATTTTGGTTATTTTGATTTTCGGGAACATCATCTTCGGTAGGGTCTGCTTGTAGTTTCTTCTACGGGGGGTCGACGGATCCTTGAACCGCTTCGGTTGTTGCATCGGTAATATTGTCGGCGGGGTGTTCGGCGGGGCGATATCGAAACTTTTAAGTCATTGAATCTTTCCGAACTTCCACACAATCTGGATCGGTGACTTGTTGATTCTTAGCGGAGTTCATGATCTTCATCTTCCATTCCGGTAAACTTAGGTTCATCAAACACAACATGGATTGTTTCTTCATGTTTTAGTGACCTCTTGTTCGGTACTCGAATGCTCTGCCGACCGAAGAATATCCCAAGAATATGCCTTCATCTCGATTTAGGTTGGAATGTTTTCAAATGAACTTTGTGATTTAGAATAAAACATTTACTTCCAAATGGATGGAAATAGGATATGTTGGGTATCCTTCCATTCCAGACCTCATAGGGTGTCTTTAGCAGCTTCTTGTTTACTGAAGTTCTGTTTTGTGTATAGCATGCTGTATTTACTGCTTCAGCCCAATACCTTTCAGGTAGCAATGCTTCACAAATCATTGTTCTTCCTGCTTCCTTTAATGTCCTGTTTCTTCTTTCAAAGAACCCCATTTTGCCGAGGTGTACCAACGACGAGCAAGTTGATGTAGTACACCATTCGTTCACAATATTCTCTTATAACTTTGTTGAGAAATTCGGTACTTCGATCGATCTTATCTTTATGATCGTTAAACTTTTCTCATTTTGTAATCTCTTCAAAAGATTAGGCATGCTTTGGAGTGTCTCACTTTTCTTGTTCATAAATATCACCCGGTGTATCTAGAAAAATCATCCACAACTACTAAGGTGTATTTCTTTCTGTTACACTTGTTGGAGTTATTGGTCCAAAAAGATCCATATGCATAAGCTCCAACACACTTGTTAGTTGATTGTTTAGTCTTTGACTTGAAACTTGACTTTATCTCGTTTACCTTGCCGACATGCATCACGGATAGCATCCTTCTTGAATGTGATCTCGGGTAAACCAACCACTAACTTCTTCTTCACTAACCGATTAATATCATCAAAATTTAGATGATTTAACTTCTTGTGCCATAACCAATTGAGTTCGATTTGGTATGCACAATCGAGCGAGTTTTCGGAACTATGCAGTAGACCAATCCACAACATACATGTTCTGTTGCCTTCTACCACAAGTACAACTTGATCACCTCTCTCACTAATGACAATACAATTGTTTTTGTCAAAAGTGACCTTGTATCCCATATCACGAAATTGTCCAAAGGCTCGGCAAGTTGTAGTCCGGTCCCTCCACATATGCCACATTCTTGATTGTAAGTCCATTTCGATAAGTGTGCCATATCCTCTTGTATATCCAGTGTATTTTTGTTGCCAAAATTCACCCTTGGACCATCTTTTGCCACAAAGTTTGTTAGACGGTGCTTATTCTTTGTCATGTGTCCGGAACATCCACTTTGTCAAAGTACCGGACACCCTACAAAACAAAGTTAATGCATTTTAGGTACCCAAACCTGTTTGGGTCCATAGTGGTCGGTGGCAAGCATGACCCTTGGTATGTTTCCATAAGGTCTTCTCCTAAATGTGTCATACTTTGGTTCATACTTTGGTTCATACATGTATTCCACACATCCATAGGTTCTAACAAGAGGTTGTGTAGGAACCACATATGTTTTCGGCCTTTTGGTACATAATGCTTGTTTGAAATGATTCTTGTTATTAGAAACATTTGCATAACCATAGGTGTCTTGTCTATTAGAACGTACCAATATATGAGTCTGCCGAGGTCTTGTGTAAGTCCTCTGCGATTCCATTGCCTAGGTTTTACCCTAGTAGTATGGTTATACTGGATGGTTTCTAGCATTAGATGCGGGAATATTCCAATTATCGCCGGGGAACAGTCTACCTTTCCCCCTGAGATAAGTATCCCTTGAATGATCAACATTTTTGGATTTAGGATTCTTATTCTTGGAATATTTTTGTTTCTTTCCCTTCTGTGGTCCAGCAGACTTGGTAGCAGGTCTGCTATCAGCAGGCTTAGAAGGCACAGCAGTCCTATTTTTAGATTTATTCATTTTACTAGGAGCTGTTGACTTCTGAGACTTCTGATTTTGCTTCCTTGAGGCATTCTCATTTGGTTTTACTGCTTCAGCAGCCTTACTGGGAGATGGATCTAGTGCAGGCACAAACTTAGGACCAAATCGGTACTAGGTTCGGTAACCTTACTTGGATCCACTCTTGTTAGATTGCCGAGTTCCAAATCCAAGCCCGGTTCTATCTCCATAAGCCTTTCCCGATTTGTATGCGTATTGGAACAAGATGGTTCGAATAGATTCGTAGGTCTTTGGATGTTCGAAAGAGCTTATGCGATTCTCGTCCAACTTCTTTTTCCTTACCATTGAGAACCCTTAATTCGGCTTTCAATCTTCCAACTTCTAACTCAAGAGCCTCTTTTCACCTTCACAACCTCATAACCAGATTGTATTATCCTCGCTGATTAAGGATGGCATCCAAAGTCTCATTGTTGTCGAATTTCTAGGATTTGAACCACGGGTTGATTCACAATCACTTCCAAAGCGGGAGTGTTTATAGATACGGTGTTGTATACCTCCTCGGTTTCATCCATATTAGCCATCAAAGCATAATCCTCCATATCGGAACCGCAGTCTTGTGTCATCGATTCATTTCCTTTTTCGATTCCACTTCATATCCCGATTCATCTTCGACAACCATAGCCTTCTTGCCATGTCTTTTTGTTGACTCTTGGTCTTCGCAGGTCCGGACAATCGTGTCTAAAATGTCCAGGCTTCTTACAATTGAAGCAAAGATAATCAGGTTCCTTGCCTTGTTTCAACTCAGGACAATCAGGTCTGAAGTGTCCTGGTTTCTTGCAATGAAAGCATAGATAGTCATTATCTTTCTTTGGTTCTTCTTTCCTTCTTTCGGTAGGCCTCTTTGTGAAATTTCTTGTAGGGGCCTTTCCGGTCTTCATCATTCGATTTTCTTGCTCGGTAGGGCAATTTGCTCTTGCATTTCATCTAGCATATCATCCCGTCCTCCCGATGTTTCTTCATGATGTGAAGCGACCAATGCGATGATCTTTGGCTCTTCCTTTTCGGTTTCGTGCACCACCGGCTTCTTGCTAAATTCATAGGCCTTAAGATCGAGAAAACAATTTGAAGGTGTCTTCTTCATGCAAATTTTCTCATTTCTTCAATTGCGGTCACCTTCATTTTCCAAACATCTCTTGCGGGTAAAGCTTCCAAGATTTTGGTGTTTACTTCCTCTTTTGAATAACTTACACTCGGCGAGTAAGTTCATCTAAGATTGCATTGAATCTGACTCCATTTGCTCAATGGTTTCATTAGGTAGCATTTTGAACTTTTGAAACCTTTTTCTGGCCACACTGATTTTGTTCTTCTTTATTGCATCAGTGCCTTCACAGATTAAGTGAATCTTATCCCAAAGTTCCTTTGCAGTCTTGCAATCTTTGACCTTCATGTACATATTGCTATCCAAGGTTCTGTAGATGATATCAATAGCAATGTTGTTGAGGTTTGCTCTTTTTCTGTCTTCTGCATTCCATTCTCTTTTTGGTTTAGGAATATACTCAGTTCTGTCACCCACTGTTACTGCCTTTGTAATCTCCAGTGGTCCTTCAGTTAGTACATCCATCATCTCATCATGAGTAGCAGCAAGATATGCCTGCATTCGACGTTTATACTCATCAAATCTATCAAGAGAGCACATCAACATGGTTCTAGCATATTGTGTGTTATCCATGATGCAAGTCTTGAAAATCAGTAACTTGAAAGAAAGTTTTAAAGAATTTTCACAAGCACAACAAGTAGGATTCCTTCAGAACAGAAGCACTGCTCCGATACCAATTGTTGGTCCCTTGAAAAGGCTTTAGTTAAGTTTAGAGGGGGGGTGAATAAACTTAACACTTAAAACTTTGGAGTTAACAAATTTTGCAACTTCGGCGACTTTGCCGATACTTCGATGTCTGTTTGAGACCTCGCAGCTGTCGATAAACGATAGTCTACGACGGTTCGATTTGCTAAATTTGTGCAGCGGAATAATATCAAAATTAAGCCTTGTTACTTGTTATTAAATATGTTACCAAGTATTAGATACTCAGTAGTGTATGTGTTTGATTTCAGTTGCTAGATTCAGCAGGTTGATATGAATAATGACTAAGTGCAGAAAGTAAATGCGGTAAGTAAGTAGAGAGATTTTATAGTGGTTCCGGGTGATGTAATCCCGTCGTCCACTCTTCTCCCCGTGATGTTGGAGGAAATTCACTAGTGATCTTTGAGTTATCTCGTTACAAAGAATCCTAGGTTGCTTGTCCTTCACCAATAACTATGGCTTCACAACCGAAAACGGGAACGGTAGGATTGCTTTGCTCCCGAGTCTTCCACTTTGGTCCTTGAAGGGTAGGATTGCCTCTTCACCGACTTCACCACAAACCAACGATCTTTCACACCTAACGTATGCTTCACTTGTCTTCGGCGGTTCTTTATAAAATAAAGAATGAATCAATTAAATGATTCAGTTGCAGCAGCTTGATTAGGATGATGTAATCAGCAGCTTGCAGTCTTCAAGTGTGTATGCTTGATGCAGCTTGAACATAGAAAGCACTTGAAGAAAATAACTAGATCAGCAGCTTTAAGCTCAGTAAGTTCAGCAGGGTGTTTTTCAGCTCAGTATTGTTACTTAAAATTTTTCCCAAAATTCATCCCCTTCTTCTTGAGTTGAAAGTCCTCTATTTATAGGTAGGAATGCATGTGACTTGAATTTGAAATTCAAATGTGACCGTTCCTTGTATTTGTCCCATCTGCACTGCATTCTGTCACTATTCATGGGACCGACACTCGTCGGATTACTTTTTGACAAGTGCGTCCGTCCACCCTTTGACTTGTATCCAATGGATAAAAATATGGATCATCCCAACGTCTTTTTAATCTCGGCCTTTGATTTGCTTGATAAGTCGAGGTAGTTGGTCGTTCTTATCCATGTAACTTTCCAATAATCTTGAATTAATCGAGGTATATATCAGCAGGTTCATTAGTCTGCTGTAAAACCAATCAGTCTGCTGAACATCATATTTTTGTCTGTAAAATATAATGCAGCTGATTCCTTTTATCCAACTTTTACTTGTGAAGTTAGATTACATCATTTTAAATATAACTAAGTTCCAAACATCATCCAACTTGTGGAACTTAGACCTTCTACACAAGGTATATGTAATCAGTTTAGGTCATCACAGACTTGCCTAAATACTGATTCCATATCCTTGACAATAAATACTAAGTTTGATCCCTTAGCCTTCATTTACTGAGTTTGAACCCTCAGCCTTCAGTCTTCAGCAGGTTCCAGACCAGTCTACTGACCTATCTACCCTACTGACCTAGACCAGTCTGCTGATAAATAATCAGCAGCCTTTTACAGTGCTTGTTTGATCAAACCTATTTATGAATCAAACTCTAATAAACCTATACATTTTATCTAGACATCTTTTTGCCTTTGCACTATAACAGCTAGTATGGCACTCATCATCAAAACTAAGAAATAAGTCTAACAATCTCTGACCATTCACTCGGAACGGTTGATCGCCGTAACCGCGCAGCTCTAGAACGCCTCCAGGAATGATTTGGAGAATCTCGAAAGGACCGGACCAACGTGTCCTCAACTTGCCAGGAAACAAATGCAACCTGGAATTGTAAAGTAACACTTGCTCTCCGACTTTAAATTCTCGCTTCTTAATTTTCGCGTCGTGGAGGAGTTTCATCTTTTCCTTACTAATCCTGGCACTCTCGTAAGCCTGGAGTCTAAATTCATCAAGCTCATGCAACTGCTGCGCGGTGTTTGCCACAGGATTGGGAATCGAAGTTCAAAAACTTGGTAGCCCAATACGCCCTGTGCTCTAACTCAACTGGCAGGTGGCACGATTTACCATAAACCATTTGGTAGGGTGATGTACCCATGGGGGTCTTATAGGCAGTGCGATATGCCCACAGTACATCATCCAACTTTAGACTCCAGTCTTTTCTATGACTGTTAACAGTTTTCTCCAGGATCTTCTTCAAGCTCTGGTTGCTTCTTTCAACCTGACCACTAGTCATCGGATGATATGGTGTGCCAGTTTTGTGACGAACACCATACTTCTCGAGGACTTTTTCCAAAGGTCGGTTGTAAAAGTGTGTCCCTTCATCACTAATCAAGGCACGTGGACATCCAAACCTCACAAAGATATTCTTCTTTAGAAAATTCATGACCGTTTTATGATCATTGCGAGGAGTGGCTATTGCCTCCACCCATTTCGATACATAGTCGACGCGTACTAAGATGTATTTATTACCGCAAGATGATGGGAATGGTCCCATAAAATCGATACCCCATACATCAAAGACTTCGCATTCGAGGATGGGTTTTAAAGGCATGTCAAAACGCCTTGTCAGAGCACCGGTTCTTTGGCACCTATCACAAGCTTTACAGAAAGCTTCCGTGTCCTTAAAGATCGTGGGCCAATAGAAACCGGACTGGAAGATCTTCGCAACCGTTTTCCAAGGACCAAAGTGACCACCTGTGGGTCCACTATGGCATTGCTCGATTATATCGCGTTGCTCAGATTCAGGAACACATCTTCTAAGCAAACCATCTTTGCAGATCTTGAAGAGGTAAGGTTCATCCCAAACGAAATATTTCATCTCAGAGAAGAACTTCTTCTTCTCCTGATAAGACATTTCGGGATCGAGATAACGGGCATGAAGGTAGTTCACAATGGAAGAATACCATGGAACATCAGGAGGGCAACCGTCTATCAACATAATGTTTTCTAGAGGAAAGTAAAGACCTATATCATCTGGTTCATCCTGTTCCTCATGTAACATTCTAGAAACGTGATCCGCCACTACATTTTCACTGCCCTTTTTGTCCTTAATTTGAACGTCAAACTCTTGTAGGGTCGGTATCCAACGCGAGAGGCGCGGTTTAGCCTCTTTCTTGGTCATGAGATAGCGCGGCGCGGCGTGGTCGGTCCACACGATCACTTGAGCTCCCAACAAGTAACTACGAAACTTGTCCATAGCAAAGACTACGGCCGGTAGTTCCTTTTCGCAGTAGTATAGTTAACTTGAGAAGGATTTAGTGTGTGACCGGCATAATAGATAGGCCGGAACTTTCCGTTAAGCTTTTGCCCTAAGACCGCACCAACCGCATAGTTGGATGCATCACACATAAGCTCAAAGGGTAGGTTCCAGTTTGGCGATATAAGAATTGGAGCAGAGATCAGCCTACTCTTAAGCTCCTCAAACGCACGCTTGCAATTCTCATCAAAATCAAAAGTAACGTCTTCTTTGAGTAAAGTAGACAGGGGCTTGGCAATCTTTGAAAAGTCCTGGATGAACCTCCTATAGAAACCGACATGTCCGAGAAAACCTCGGACCTCCCGAACATTCTTAGGATAACTCATCTTCTCAATAGCTTCAACCTTGGCCCTATCTACTTCTATACCTTTGGCTGACACTTTGTGGCCAAGGACTATGCCTTCATCTACCATGAAATGGCATTTTTCCCAATTAAGCACTAAGTCCTTTTCCACACATCTAGACAACACATGATCAAGATTATCGAGGCAATCATCGAAGGATTGACCAAAGACCGAGAAATCATCCATAAAAATCTCCATGCACTTTTCAACTAGCCCGTCAAAGATTGCCATCATACACCTTTGAAAGGTGGCCGGGGCATTACAGAGACCAAATGGCATCCGCCTGTAGGCGAATGTCCCATAAGGGCAAGTGAAAGTCGTCTTCTCTTGGTCAACAGGATCGATGGGTATCTGAAAATATCCTGAATAACCATCCAGGAAACAAGAGAATGCGTGCCCCGCCGTACGCTCAAGCATCTGGTCAATGAATGGAAGGGGGAAATGATCTTTCAGTGTGACCTCATTGAGCTTTCGATAATCGATACATACTCTGTATCCAGTAACGAGCCTCAATGCTATCTCTTCTCCCTTCTCATTCTTCTCAATAGTAATTCCACCTTTCTTGGGAACTACTTGAGTTGGGGATACCCACTCACTGTCTGCAATGGCGTAAATGATACACATATCTAGAAGCTTTATAATTTCCTTCTTGACTACCTCTTGCATGTGAGGGTTGAGCCTTCTCTCGAGGCTCGTCTAACTCGTTTTGCACCCTCCTCGCCTTGATCTTGTGCATACGGATGTCGGGAGATATCCCTCGGATATCTCCCACCTGCCATCCAAAGGCTTTCTCATTTTTGCGCAAGACGTTTAACAGTTTAAGCTCTTCTATTCGAGATAGCTTGGCAGAGATGATCAAAGGAAGCTTGTCACCTTCTCTTAGAAATACATACTTAAGATGTTTAGGCAACGGCTTCAGAATCAAGTCTACAGGGGGTTCCTCTAGACTTGATTTAAGATCTCCACTCCTCAACTCAACATCGTTGAGTTTACTTAGTGGCCCTACTGCCAAAGCTTCTTCTCTTAGCCCATCCTCAAAATCAGGCGCTAATTGATCTAGATTGACCACACCATGATTATTCAGATTATCAATCAGTCGCTCCATATTCTGCTTCTACAGCCAAGACTTGCGTATCCATGAAGTCATTGAAGTCATCAGACGTCTCCTCAATGGAACAGCCGGTTGGAGAACCGGAGGGTACTTGAATAGATTTAGAAACACTATAGCTCACCTCTTGGTCACCAACTCGGATGGTCACATGCCCACCATCACAATCGATGAGGGCTCTAGCTGTAGATAGAAAAGGTCTTCCAAGAATCAAAGGGACATTTTCACTTTTCTCAATATCTAAGACGTACCAGTCAACTGGAAAGGTAAACCTATCTATTTGAACTAATACGTCCTTTAGGATCCCTGAAGCTTTTTTTGAAGATCTATCAGCGAACTGTAAGTTCATGGTAGTGGGTTCTAGAAGACTTTGTAAACCAAGCCGATTGCAAACGGACAATGGCATCAAGCGATGGATGCACCCGAGTCACATAAGGAATTTGGGAAGACTAGGCCTCCCATCCGCAGGTGTGAGCACAAATTTGCACAGGTCGCCCCTCTTGGTCGGTAAGTCTTGATAATTGACCATCGCGCGCCTTTACCAACTCGCTTGATCCATTTCGATAATTTCTTTTTGGAAGATACAACATCCTTAATGAACTTGGTATACTTAGGCATCTCAACCAAAACTTCGACAATGGAAGATTAACACCGAGTGTTTTTCAACAAATTAAGCACCTTTTCATACTTCTTATCTTCGCTCAATGGGATGTTGCTCTTTACGGGTGGAAATGGAAGCTTCTTAAGATCATTCTCGAGAGAAAACCTTCTTTGAAGATGCGCTAACGGCCTTGTCCTCCGGATCTTTCCACCGAACGTACTTTTCGAAGTTTTCGTAGTCGGGGATCGGCCACGACTTTCTTTTCCTTTTTCGGTCCTCGAGGGATCGGCCACTTGAGGATTTCCAACCTTTCCACCTATCGGGGGATCGGCCACTGATTACTTGGTTGCCGCCAAGGGGGCGATGGGTGTTCAACTTCCCCTCCCGCCTTATCGGTGGCGGGGAGGGGCTAGTGGTTTCCCCGGAAGCCGGGGGACCACTCGGTGAGTGCCACTTCTTAAATTCATCGCACCGGCCTCCTCTTTACCGTATTGCATTGTTGGCACGAGGTCAGTGCATTGGCTGTTGCTTATATCGGCCCGAGCGACTTGACCGCCTCTTGGGTTTTTCTCGGTAAAGCGGGCGGATGCCCCGGGGGTCTTGACGCTAGGCGCTCGGCCCAATTGCCCTATTTGTCTCTCAAGACTTTTTATTGTCCTACTTTGCTCCTCCAACTTGGTTTCGAAATTGTTGGATTGGGAGGGGTCTTGAGAGTTCGATGATTTTGAGGAGAGGTGATTGGACCGATTTGGAAATGTAGAATTAGAATTGGCGGGCCAATTCGATTGAACCTCGGGTTGGAAAAATTTGAGCTTTGGTTACGAACATAACCGGGGTTTCTATTGAAATTTGAATTCGGATTAAATCCTGCAGATTGATTAAACCCTTGGTTTTGGAAATTGTTCTCGCCGAGAATTGGTTGTTGAATCTCGATTTGTCCGGCCGTAGAAAGCATTGACTTCCGCATTCGCCCAATCATGGGACGAAGCGAGCGAAAGTGCCCCATGCTATCACATACTTGGCATGTGATTGGATTATGTTGTCCATAGTCATGAACGGCATTGACTTGCGAGCGAGAGGGGGAAGAAAATTGACATTGGCCGGTCATATGGCCGGTCCCAACGAAGCTTCACGGTACGACGAACTTGAGAGTTCTGTAAAGGTGAAGGAGCCCGATAACTCGGATTTGAGAAGTTTTGAGAAGTCATGTCATTTGAGAGGTTGCCATTTGCTTCGCAACATGGCAACGAGATTTTGCATAGTCACCTCTTCGACCTTGGGAGGCGGAGGAGGTGCTTGAATGGCTTGATAAGATGGGGCATAATTGTACTTGGCAATGTCCTCGAACGCGCCCACCCCTCATCGGTGTTTTCTTGAGAAATGCCCCACCGGAGGAACTATTGACCATGCCCTTGGTGAGCTCGGTCAATCCACTGAAGAAAGTATGGACTTGCCTTTGCTTTGGCAAGCCATGATGGGGACACTTGCGCAGGAGAGACTTAAACCTTTTCCACGCATCAAAGAATGACTCATTTTCCAGCTGACGGAATGTGAAGATTTCGTTCAGACAATGGGCTGTTTTTGAAGGAGGAAAGTATTGACTTAGAAATTCCTTCTCGAGCTCAGCCCACGTAGTGATGGATTCGGAGGGAGAGAGTGATACCACTCGAGTGCCTCCCCCGTAAGGAAAATGGAAATAGTTTAAGCTTGATGGCATCCTCACTTACACCTTGGATACGGGTAGTACCGCATATTTGCAAGAATGTGTGTAAGTGAGTGTGGGGGTTTTCAGATTGGAACCCATGGAAAATTGATGCATGCTGCATCATCTGAATAAGTCCGGGTTTAAGCTCGAAGTTTGGAGCAGTATTGGTAGGCATGACGATAGCCGGGTTTATGGTGACTGTACCGGGCATGGCATAGTCGGCCAACGTCCGTCTATCTTCCGCTGCCATTTTTATTATGTCTTTGATTTCTCCTGCAAGGTATTGCTCTAATTCTTGATCAAAAGTGTTTCCTTCGTCGAAACGAAGTTTCCGCCTATTGGGTCGGATTATGGTCCGCTCGGGGTCAGGGGAGTAGATCAGTGGTCCCTTATGACTCCGAGTTTGCATAAACCGAACACCAACTCAAGGTGCTGAGCAAGAAAGGATAGAAAGTGATGAATGGACAGATCAGACGAGCGTCCAGATTCCTGGACGGGCGTCTGTCTGGATTTTGAACTGAACGGGCGTCTGTATTACCAGACGTTCGTTTGACTGGGCTGAGGAACTGGACGGGCGTTTGTAAAACCGGACGCTCGTCCAACTGACAAAAAACACGAACAGAAACGAAGAAAACTTTAAGGCAGACGGGCGTCCACTAGTTTAGACGCCCGTTTGGAAGAATACAAACAAGAACAGAGACAGATAAAACAGCAGAAAAACGGGGGAAAAAAGAGACAGAGAGAAAGGATAACTAAACCTAGAGGAATCAAAAACTACGAAACTTATCTACGAAAAAAACAGAAAACCTAATTGAAATAAAAATAAAAACTGATGGCAGACAGGACAGACGGGCGTCCAATTAACTGGACGGGCGTCTTCCTGGAGGAAGAACTGGACGGGTGTCTGTATGACCAGACGCTCGTCCAACTGGAACAGATTCGAACAGAGAGCAGAAAAAGAAACGATAACGAAAAACGAGAGACTAAAACTCAAAAACAAAAGTCTATACTACAACTAACAAGAACAAATATTAGTTAACGAGAAAAAAAAACAAATAAGTAAAAACAACTAAATCACCAACAAAGAACGAAATAAAAACAAAAACCTAACCTAAATTATTAATGAAAAACAAAAACTAGACAACCGTCCGGTTCCCCGGCAACAACGCCAAAAACTTGTCCCGGATTTTATCAATACAAAACAACAAGTAATAAACCGGTTAACCTCAAGTGCAAGGATCGTAGTGTAGAGGCTATGCCGGGTCGATCTTACGGGGAACTAGACGAATGTGAATCCTAGCTTTTGTTTTCAACTAAACTATTGTCACGAAACTAACCTAAACGAAGAACTAACCTAAACAAATATGCATAAAAGTAACTAGACGAGAGGAAATTAATCCAATGCTAGGCAAGATTGAAAGCGATAAAAACTAGAGTGCAATTAAAAGTAAACTAATCTAGCAATTCAAGTTTAAAGGATTAAAATCAAATTATAACGAACGAACAAGCAATCGATCCACCTATCCTATCAACATTCAATTCTAATTCGAATTAATTCGTGATCCCTACTCAAGTTGTGATTCACCTAATCTAAGGCATGAACACCCACTTTCGCGGACAAGTTCGTTTTCTAATCTTCGATCTTTCAATTAAAGATTCGATCTTTCTAACCTAGGCGTGAAATCTTTCAATTTCGATCTAGAAAATCAATCTAATAACTCTCGTTTTAGTTAGATCGAAGATCTATTCTTTTATCACGGTGATCTAAGGTTTATATGATTTTCATCAATAAAACAATCACAAAGCAACGATCTTTCGATATAATTGCATTACACAATAATAAATAATGATAAAAGAAACAACTTTGAGATAGAAACTCACAGATTAATCACGAATCAAAACTGAATTGTTGAAGGAAGGCTTCACGATGCTTGTTCAAAGAGGTTTTAGCCTCTTATCATCCTCTATGCAACTTGAATTGATGAATAAAAAGCATAAAAACTATCTAATTAATCTAAGAATTAAAGTGTATAAACTGGAAGAAAACTATGTAGAAACGCAGCCAAGCTGCCCCTAGAAATTTAGGGTTCGAATTGTGTGTCTAAGGTCCGAGAAATCGCGCCTATTTATAGATTTTTAGGTCGGTTTAGGCTAAGGCGGTGCTTGGACGCCCGTCCACTATCTTGGACGCTCGTCCGGCGGCCTTCGGACGGAGGTGAACGCCGGTCGCTCGGCGTCCAAACTCTCTCGTATTAAATTTTCCTTCCGGACGCCCGTTTAAGGTCTTCAAACGCCCGTCCGGGGTTGCCGCAAGGTGGACGCTCGTTCGCCCGATCCGGACGCCATCCATCTTCGATCAAAAACGGATTTCTTCAACTCTATCTCTTTTCCTTCTCAATCCAACTCACCATTATCTCCTCTATCTTGATTTAGCTCGAGTTTTATCAACATTTGATCATCAATTTAGCCTCAAACAAGTACCTACATGACATCAAAAACACCGCAAAGCGTAACATAATTCCAATAAACATAAAATCATAATTAAAACATATAAATTCACCAACTTTGCGATTAACTCATTAAAAATATTATTTGCTCAATAATTCATTTAAACACTTAATTCCCATGCAATTAATACGAATGTGGGGGAAAACATTATAAAATATAACGTTATAAATCATATAATTTCACCCTTAACAAAGTGTGTTTATGGTAATCGAGTTTAGCATGTGATCGGAAGAGCTTTTTATGTATTTTGTTTATTTTGTAGTAAATGGAGATGAAATACAACTTAACACATGCACAAAAGGCAAAAAGTTGTGAGATTGTTAACAGGTGCATTGATGATAAAGCTAGGTATGTGTATGATAACCTAGACAATAAGCACAAGAAATTGTTTAAAGATAGTTGCTTTGGACATTTAATTGGGCTTCATAAAATGAGTTGTTATCAAATTCTTCATCAATTGATCATGAGGCAGTTAAAGAACGATAAAAAGGATCAATCGTTTTGGTTTATGATCGGGGACAAGCCTTTGAGGTTTGGAGTGAATGAATTTTTAGTTGTTACGGGATTGAGAGCTGGTTACCGTGGGATGTTTGAAGAAAAAGCAGGAAGACTTTGTCGGCTTGGACAAAAATACTTTAAGGGGAAGGGCACTATAAACCGAAAGGATTTGTTGTCAGCTTTTGATCGAGTTAAGAATGGAAATTGTAGATATAAAGATGCATCCGACGATAAATACAAGTTGGGATTGTTGGTTGTTTTGATTTTTGTTTTGTTAGCTACAGAGGAGAATGTGGCGTTGGAGTGGTGGTGGTTTGAGTTGGTGGATGATCTGGATGCATTCAACGTGTATCCTTGGGGGAACCTATCCTATAGTTGCACGATTAACTTGTTTAGGCGGAACTTAAGTGGGTTGTTCACAAAGCATGAGGATAAGATCCAGTATACATCTTATGGATTGTTGCATGCTGTCTTGGTATGTATTATGATTTTGTTTTGTTATTTTAATTTGGAAGGCATATAATGTTGTGAAAGCTTTTTGTAAATGTGATGTGTACGTAGGCATGGGCACTGGAATCCATTCCGTCTTTACAGAAATTGGGGAGGCTTGTTGATGAAACGGCTCTCCCAAGAATTTTGAAGTGGGAAGTGACAAGGAGGGTGAGCGCAGCGAAAGTCGTTGCGCTTTTTGAAGATAAGGAGGTTTGAATGTATTTCTTGTTAGGTAGTCCTGTCTTAAATTGTGTTGTTGTTGTTTGATGTTTGGATTTATGAATTCAATGTAGGTACAAGTGTTTGCAATGATTGTGGCAAGCGATGAAGAAAAAGAAAAACCGTACTACATTGAACTTATTGATGATTTTGAGATCCCAATGTTCGGTAAGCCTGTTGAAGACGAGAATGTGGAACAACCATCGTCTGCCACTCCACCCCCCAAAGCATCAACTGGCTTAGATTATGAGAAGGTGAAAGATGAGGTCGTGTAAGGTTCTTGAAGAGGAAAATAAGAAGTTGTATTCTCAGTTGGAGGCTCTTCAGAAGAAGGTGGATTTGTTGGAAGCTAATTCCAAAAAAGCTGTATGTTGTTCAAAATGCAATAATGTAATGAATATTGACATGGTTGGAGTTGAGGAGGTTGGGGAGCAATCTGAAGGTAAGGAGAAGGATGAATCTGAAGGTATGGAGAAGGAAGGTGAGAAGGTTGGGGAGCAATCGCAAGGTGAGGAGAATGATGAATCTGAAGGTAAGGAGAAGGAAGGTGATAAGGTTGAAGAACAATTTGAAGATCATGAACCTGAAATTCTTGAAGGACGTGAACCCGAAGATCATGTCCATGAGATGGATGTTGGTGAGGAGAAGGAGCAACCCGTTACTGATAAGGTTGGGGAGAAGCAAAACCCTAAAGACAAAGGTATAACGTTAACACTAAACACTTGTATTTGATATATTATATATGTTTAGTAATATAATGAGTAGAATATGTTGTTGATTTTGTTTGATGAATGAATGAAGAGTTAATTGATTAACATTTTGTTTCTTGAAATTATATATGTGTAGGAAAGGATATCATAGAAGACAACGTCGGGGTTGGCAATAAGAAAGTTGTTGATGATGTTGGAAATGTGGTGGAGGTTGTTGATGATGGTGTTACGGGGGATGAAAAGGTTGCGGGGAAGAAAAAAGCACAGTGTGAGCCATATCCTTATAATCATAACGTGAAGAGAAGGAAAGTTGATAATGTTTGTGCTTTTGATCCGTATGGAGAGTTGGACCCTGTGTTGATGCAAGAGCTTCAAATTTTTTTAGATAAGTGTGATGACATGTATCGTTTTGGCTCACTAAACGTAAATACTTCAACTCCTTTATTGAATTGTCTTATTTAATTGTTTTTAACCGTTGTGTAAACATAGCAAAGTTGTGAGGGTGGTTGATGAGGATGTCGAAGCCAAACAACTGAAATCAATTGTGGCAGGGGGATGGTTGGGAACCCCGGTAAGCCCCTGATGTGATGAACTAGTGCAATAGATGGCGAATTAAATGAATAAATTATGATGTTGTTAATTAATAATTTGTAATATGTATTGTTGTAGATTATAAACGCTGCATTTGCTGGAGTTCGTCGCCGCCAAACAGCGCACCGGGGGTTGTATGAACAAGATGCTCGCATTCTTGATACATACTTTTTGTGTGAGTTAAAAGAGATGCATAGTAAGAGGGACAATGATACCACAGTGGAGAACTTAGTATTTGGGAAAAAGTTTATTAATTATGTGAATGGCGTAGTTCCAACAGACGGCAAACCATGGGAGGGTTGTAAATGTTTGTATATTCCGGTTAACGAGAACAGCCATTGGTTTCTTGTGAAAGTTGATCTTGGTATGAGAAAGATCTATGTGTATGACAGTTTGGGGAATCATGTTAAAAGAGCACAACTTATTAAATGGATTGTGCCATTGCAACTTCTTATCCCTCATTTGATGAGGAAGCATGTGGTTGGTTTCGAGAAATATGGCTTGAAGAAGCTTGAGGTGGAGAAAGTGGAATGTCCTCTTCAACAAAATGGGTATGTAAATTAATATTTATGCAAATAGTAATTTGGAGTATTAGTAGATTTTTAAGATGATTTACGTGGTGTTTAACTTATATGTTAATATTGTAGGTCTGATTGTGGCATTTTCACCATTAAATTCTTGGAGTTTCTGCTCGGAAGACTGGATATTAAAACGATTCAAAATGATCATATGCCAATGTGGAGAAAAAAGTTAGTTGCCGAGTTGATTTGCATGCCATTTTGAGCCATAGATGTTGTGTATGTTGATGTACAAACAATTTATGAGGGTTTTGTAATGGGAAACAGTTAGCATAATGGTATATTATTGTAATAAGAAGACTGTTATGGGAAGTATTAAGTTATATATGCAAGAAGTTTATATTTTTGCCTTAATGCTGCATATTTATAGTAAGAAATAACCTAAACCCTAATCTTGAAATAAATATAAAATATGAGATATTCCTCATTTGAATTCAAACATAATAAACTATCTTATCACCATATAAACGATTAGATGACTTTTAAATTAACTTGTTGGCTTGTAAATTAACTTGTTGTATTCCTTTTTTGACACAATCCTAATTGTCTGTAATGGTAATACAGTTATGTGAACAAGGGTTTGGTGAACAAGGGTTTGGTGATGTATGCAAGAAGATTGTTATGGGATGTTTATAATTGATTATGTTTTTGTATTCCTTATTTTGTTTTTTGACTTTATTGATTTCCTAATTGTCTTTGACCTAATTAAAGCATTAATAACAGATTGTATGCATTAATGCTTTGAATATTTATAGTGAAAAAATAACCTAAACCCTAATCTTGAAATAAATATAAAATAAGAGATAATCCTCGTTTGAATTCAAACATAATAAACTATCTTATCACCATATAAATGATTAGATGACTTTCAAAACCACCAATATACTCGAATTTAATTTAATCATGATTAAATAACACCTTATTCTCCAAAACAAACATGAAATAACTTGTTGGCTTGTAAAAACAAGTTTAAGCTTGTTACATACATCATTAATAAAAATTGATGATGTTTGTGGAAAAAATTATTAATAGAGTTTTAATATTATATAAAAGACTTTTAAATGAGATAATAATTTACATAAATACAAATTAGATAATAATTAAATGAGATAATAATTAAAATAAATACAAAGGCTTTTAAATGAGATAATAATTAAATTAAAAAACTAACGGTTGGTGGTTATATGTCATTATAAAGAGGCATGTGTAGAGGTTTTTAAGGAGTTGTATTTTAAGGAGGCAGTTAACAAGGAGGCAGTTAATGAGGAGGCACATGAAGAGGTTTTTTTTAAAAACGAAAAGGCATGTCAAGAACACCCTATTTAAACACCCAAATTTATGATAATGATTTTCAATTGAGAAGCACTGAAGCACTGTTTTAGAAAGAAAGAAAGAAAAAAACACGCGAAAATGAATCCAGAAATCAAAGAAGAAGGCGTAATTCAAGATTTGAAGAAGGCGTTCGATGCTATGCAAACGGAAATGGTAGATATGAAGAAGCGAATCGACTACCTGAATTCAGAGGTGAAGGAACAGGACATGGCGATATTACGACTAACTAATGATGTTCAAACAAGGGAGTCTGAGATAGTGATCCTGACATCGAGGTTCAAGTTCTACTTGGATAAGATCAATGAACTTGTCAAACTCGGTGAACAAAGTGTACGTTGCAACCGTACATGATCTTCCCGTTCTTTGAGATCCCCGATTGGATGGGTTGATTAATTAATTATGACAGTACATGTTTTATGTTTTAATATGTTTAATTATGACATTACTTGTTGTTGTTGTTTTAACTTGCTGGAACAAAGGTTGTTTATGTTGTTTTAAGTTTGTTTTAAGCTTGTTTTAACTTCTTGTTGTTTTAACTTCTTGTTGTTGTTGTTTGTTTATGTTGTTTTAAGTTTGTTTTCCGAAATGGGATGGACAATCTAATGTTGTGCTTTGAATGAATTATAAAGTCATTGCCACAATTGAACAAGAGAAGCATTCATTTCCATACCAAGATGAAAACAAAATAATACACATAGTGATACTAAAGATCAAAGCCTCACACTGTATAGTATCACACACACACTTCATCCTCCCAGAAATCCTCACATTCACATTAAAATGTGTAGCCTTTTTCTTCGTCCTCAGAGTCATAGACCAGCCACAGATTGATTGTACGTTCTTCCTCTTCTTGAGCTTCAATGTCCCTCATTACGCTTGCAAATTCTTGAGGATCAAGCATCGGTTCATCAACCCCCCATGGATTCCAAATTCTTTTATTATGCTCATACTCTTCTTCGATGACCCTTAGTTCCCTTTCAAGTTCATGTAAATCCACGTCTGCTTCAATCCATTCAACACACCTATCCATCTTTCAACACACCTGTTTATTTACAGTTGAATAAACACCGAAATTATCAATCTATGAATATAAAATCTATGTCATTTTCCTTTTTTTGTTACAGCCATGAGGCTTCTTTCTCTTCCTTTTCTCCTCTCTCGAATTCTTCTCTTCTATTATTCTTCCTCATTCTCATCTTTCCCCATTTCCCTGTTTATTTACAGTTGAATTACCATTCGGAACTCTTTTCATAACAATCTATTAATCTAAAACCTGTGAAATGTGCTTTGAAAACAAAAAGATGTTGAAGTGCGCCGCCGAAAAAGAAGAAATTACCTGTAATGCGCCGCCGCAGAAGCAGAAATTACCTGAAACAAGATAGATAAGACGCTGATTCAAGCCCGATGAATGGGTGGAAGCCGAAGTGCGACGCCGCCTGACTCAAGACCAATGAGAGGCCCTGTTGAGAGGAGAGGAGAGGCACCGTTGCTGTTGGGAGTAGACGAGCGGCGAGTTGATGAATTTAGGGTTATAGGGTGGGGGATGCTTGCTTGCATTATATATGAAGGGATAATACGATGTAGTATAGCGTAAATATAGGATGTTAGATAACACATAATAAGATGTTAGATCGAGGTTCGATCAAGGCGATTACTATGATTAGGGTTGATCACACATAATAAGATGTTAGATCGAGGTTCGATCAAGGCGATTACTATGATTAGGGTTGATAACACATAATAAGATGTTAGATCGAGGTTCGATCAAGGCGATTACTATGATTAGGGTTGTTAACACATAATAAGATGTTAGATCGAGGTTCGATCAAGGCGATTACTATGATTAGGGTTGATAACACATAATAAGATGTTAGATCGAGGTTCGATCAAGGCGATTACTATGATTAGGGTTGATAACACATAATAAGATGTTAGATCGAGGTTCGATCAAGGCGATTACTATGATTAGGGTTGATAACACATAATAAGATGTTAGATCGAGGTTCGATCAAGACGATTACTATAATTAGGGTTGTTAACACATAATAAGATGTTAGATCGAGGTTCGATCAAGGCGATTACTATGATTAGGGTTGATAACGCATAATAAGATGTTAGATCGAGGTTCGATCAAGGCGATTACTATGATTAGGGTTGATAACGCATAATAAGATGTTAGATCGAGGTTCGATCAAGGCGATTACTATGATTAGGGTTGATAACGCATAATAAGATGTTAGATCGAGGTTCGATCAAGGCGATTACTATGATTAGGGTTGATAACACATAATAAGATGTTAGATCGAGGTTCGATCAAGGCGATTACTATGATTAGGATTGTTAACACATAATAAGATGTTAGATCGAGGTTCGATCAAGGCGATTACTATGATTAGGGTTGTTAACACATAATAAGATGTTAGATCGAGGTTCGATCAAGGCGATTACTATGATTAGGGTTGATAACACATAATAAGATGTTAGATCGAGGTTCGATCAAGGCGATTACTATGATTAGGGTTGTTAACACATAATAAGATGTTAGATCGAGGTTCGATCAAGGCGATTACTATGATTAGGGTTGTTAACACATAATAAGATGTAATATCGAGGTTCGATCAAGGCGATTACTATGATTAGGGTTGATAACACATAATAAGATGTTAGATCGAGGTTCGATCAAGGCGAATACTATAATTAGGGTTGTTAACACATAATAAGATGTTAGATCTTGGTTCGATCAAGGCGATTACTATGATTAGGGTTGATAACGCATAATAAGATGTTAGATCGAGGTTCGATCAAGGCGATTACTATGATTAGGGTTGATAACACATAATAAGATGTTAGATCGAGGTTCGATCAAGGCGATTACTATGATTAGGGTTGTTAACACATAATAAGAT
Organism: Gentiana straminea; assembly: GCA_036785695.1. NCBI lineage: Eukaryota > Viridiplantae > Streptophyta > Magnoliopsida > Gentianales > Gentianaceae > Gentiana > Gentiana straminea. The sequence goes on along the minus strand of JAVUPR010000300.1, from coordinate 285,365 downwards.
GTTAGATCGAGGTTCGATCAAGGCGATTACTATGATTAGGGTTGATAACACATAATAAGATGTTAGATCGAGGTTCGATCAAGGCGATTACTATGATTAGGGTTGTTAACACATAATAAGATGTTAGATCGAGGTTCGATCAAGGCGATTACTATGATTAGGGTTGATAACACATAATAAGATGTTAGATCGAGGTTCGATCAAGGCGATTACTATGATTAGGGTTGTTAACACATAATAAGATGTTAGATCGAGGTTCGATCAAGGCGATTACTATGATTAGGGTTGTTAACACATAATAAGATGTAATATCGAGGTTCGATCAAGGCGATTACTATGATTAGGGTTGATAACACATAATAAGATGTTAGATCGAGGTTCGATCAAGGCGATTAATGGGATCAGAGTTGATAACGCATAATAAGATGTTAGATCGAGGTTCGATCAAGGCGATTACTATGATTAGGGTTGATAACACATAATAAGATGTTAGATCGATGTTCGAGGGTTTGATAAATATCAAAAACTTAAAATTATTAGTAATTAATTCATTAATTAAATATAAATCATTTATCTAATAATATAAAAAATTAGAATTGGGATATAAATCATTTTTCCCGGATTTCCCGCCACATTGAATGATTCCCGCTATCTTCTTCCTCCAAAAAATCAAAATTTCATTTCAATTGTTTTTGAAAAAAAATTGGGGATTAACTTGGACATCCACCTGCACATCTCAACCATTCTCACCTACACATCCACCCATTTCCCATCTCTCTCATCTCTCTCTCCTGAAGAACCCCAAATTCCTCCGTTTCCCTCCCCAGAAATTTCCCCAATTCATTACCCTAAATTTATTTTCCCGATACCTTTTCCCCAAAATTTGAATTTTCTTTCAAATTTCAAACGAATTGAAGAAGGGTGCTGAATAATCAGAGCATAGGAACTCCTCTCTCGTCCTCCATTCATCCAATTTGCCGGTTCTTCTTATGGGATAATATTGTTTTAAGTGCCCGGTCGTTTCATTTTTATATTTCACCGCAATGTCCACCACCAACAAGAGGCGTGGACGAACCGGAGGAACTCGCGACATTCTCTATGAGTATAGAAAGTGTAAGTGTGAAAAGAACGCAACTTTGAAAATCGTTGAAATGAGTAAGCCAAACAAGGGAATGTTGTATTTCAAGTGCTCGTTTGTGACTTTTTTGAATGGTGCAACCCGATTGGTAGAGGTGCCTATGATGAAGTTTCCTCAATTGGAAATGGTGGTAGAGATGAAGAAATACAGCGACTTTGTTTGGAAAAAATTGATACCAAGATTGGGTGGTTGATGGTGTTATTAGTTGTTATTCTTGTGTTGGTTGTGTCAATTCTTGTGTTGAAGTGAGTTGTATTGGTTTTTTATTGCTAGTTGAACTTGAATTTTCTAGGTATTGTTATATTGCTTGCTTATCTATTGTATTGTTTAACATGATGTATAAGTTTGATGTATGTAAACAAGTAAACAAGTTCAAGTTTGTTTTGGAGTGTTTGTTGATTAATTAATTAAGAAATTCAAAACAACGAAGAAAGTTGATTAAAGTTGGAAGTTATTACAAGCCAACAAGTTTATTTCATATAAATAATAAAAGAAATCAGGTTTTCACTTCCCTACAAGTCAATCTCCTTTTCATTTTCTGCACGAAGCTGAAGGAGTTATCGACATGTTCTTGTGATTCATATTGTTCAAGAAAGTGGGGGAATTGCAAACAGTCAATGAATGGTCACTCTAACTGCAGTTAAACAATCAATGAATGGTCACTCTAAGTCAAACTTGTTAAGTAATTACAAACACTCCAAGTCAAACTTGAACTTGTTTACTTTTTTACATAAATCAAACTTATACATCATGTTAAACAAAATAACATCCAACATAAAAAATAGAACATGCCACAAGGTACATCAAACTTAAACATCATATTACAAATTCTAAACCAACCAACTCAGTGGTATAAATTCAAAGATCGGTATAAGCTTCTTGGGTAGTGGTATCGGTTTCTTGGGTAGTCAAACGCGAACAAGTAGTAACGTTATGGCCGCTTGCTTGCACTTACGACAATGTACAATCCTTTTTCCATCCCCGGCGGATGGTTTTCTCTTCTTTGATGGACGTCCGGTGGTCTCTTTTGCGGGACCGGTGGTAATACCACTTTGCTCAACACGTCTTCAGGATAAACACAATCCCCAGAATTCGGCAAGGGATACACACATTGAGCATAAGCTTTCCTCCAATAATCGGTGCTGTAATAAGGAGATGTATAATCTTTGGCATGCATCCCTATTTTATTTGCCACAGCCACGGCATGCACGCATGGATACTTATCTAAATCGAAACACTTACAACTGCACTTCCTTACATCCAAGTAAACAGTGTAAGTCAAATGGCCTACGGTATCAAAAACCTCATACTTCTTTTCAACATCAGAAATTAATAAAACAAAATAATTCTTTACCTTGTCGTAGTGGTTTTTTATTACTACGTCCACAGATGGAGTGACAACGGCACCACATTTTGTAGCAAGTTTAAGTCTTTCAGCATACCACTTTTGTAAAAGTCCCCGGATAAAGTCAATTAACCCAATTATCGAAAATTCCCGAGGACGCTTAAGCACACTGTTCAAAGACTCTGCATGGTTAGTTGTCATTATATTGTACCGTTCACCTGGAAAGTGACATCTAGACCAGTAAGGGAAAGTTGATTCATCCAAGTACGTTTTGATATCCCTTCCGACTTTTTCAGTCATTCTTTCCCATTCTCTGTTAAACTCTGCTTCAGTATAGGCCCGCGAAACCCTATAAAACATATCTGACACATTACAACCCCGATAACGAGTCCTCAGATTCTTTTGAATGTGATAAGTACAAAACCCTTGATGCGCATTCACAAACACAGTCTCAAATGCTGCTTTTATAGCATCATGACGATCAGAAAGTATTGCTAGATCGTCGGTGTCACTTGTAATCTTTTTAAGCCTTTCAAAGAACCATCCCCAAGATTCCGTCTTCTCAGCATCAACAACACCCCATGCGATTGGAAATATCATTCCATTTCCATCTTGGCACGTTGCCACAAGAAGAACACCTTCGTAAGACGTTTTCAAATGTGTCCCGTCCACAGAAACGACTTTCCGCATCCACTTATACCCCTCAATGCTTGCACCAAGTGCCATAAAAAAATATAAGAATTCGTTGTTTGGTTTGGTTTCAATATCCGTCAAAGTACCCGGGTTTGCCAACATCAACGCATGACAATACTTATGTAATTGTCCATAACTCGTTTTTGGATTTCCCCGGATTATTGACTCGGCATATTTCTTGGCATCAAGCGCCTTGTCATAATTTATGTCATATCCAAACTCTTGGAAAAAGTCATTAATGATATCCCTCGGTGGATTAACACGCTTAGGATCTTTAAACCTCCCAGAATAATGTCTACCGATTAGCTTGTAGGAAGCATGTTTGTGGTCTTTTGTACCAATCAAAGGTCGGCAAGTATGCTTAAATTCATACCTTGTCACTTCAAAGTTTTCACATCCACTACTTTTCGTTGCTCGCAACCGCCATTTGCATCCGTTGGCTTCACACTTTATTGTAAAAAGGCTTTTGGTGGACTTCAACGTTTTGTAAAAAATTTAAACTTCACACCAACATGTCAACCTTATACCGTAAATACTCCTTGGATCTAAACTTGTCTTTCACATGTATGTCGACATCTTCGCAATGTTCACAACATCTACACCTTCGATATCGATTCCAGCTTCCGGGTTCCGGTGCATTCAAAGATTCCACATTTGGGGGTCCCCTACATTCAAACCATCACCATTTGGATAATCCACATTCATGGCCTCTTGAGATTCTAAAAATACATCTTGACCCAACGACATCAATAAAGAATCTTCAAAAATCGAACAGCTTTCTCTACTATCCAAACCTTCATCAATCCCCATTCCATCAAAACTCTCATTTACCTCATTGTTTTCATCAACAACCATTTCAACACTACTTGCTTGAGTTCCCATCAAGTACACCAACTCACGTGTTTCTTGACTCTCCATAGCATGTTCATCATGGTCAACACGTGATGCTTCCGGTTCAACATGAGTTGCTTCCCCTTCAAATTGTGTTCCGTTTTCCTTTGCTTTCAAACTTACTAATATCAAATCTTTCTTTGGATCACAAACACTAAAGAACCGTGTCACAACCTTATCACAATCAACTACTATCGGTGCAAACTTTACTAATAGGAGCCATAACTTTCATTTCAAAATCATTCAACCTTGTATCAAATTCCAATTCTTCTTTCACCAAATTTCATACAATTCAAGAAATGAAACGCTTTTTTTCACGTTTAACGACTTGGTCACATGCTCGTTTCATTTCCTACATAATTCCAAAACCAATCACCATCGACATTCTTCCCAAACTCAACCGGATAACATGCATATATCGAAACTTTGCGTTCCCTACCCATGACGAATCAACAATATCCTGCTTTAATCCATTCAATACAATGATTACAATCGGGGGCGGTAAAAAACAAACAACAATGGACTTAAACTTGTTTTTGTCTATTACGCAAATTTTTAACTACTTTCACATGACCGTAATTGAACTCAATTAAATACTTAAGGGGACTATAGTTGAAGAATTGCAATTCCGATGGGGAAAACATCAAACATACTTAGTCAAAAAGTAGGAAGTTTGTACAAGCCAACATCTCAATCTCTTCCAATGCATCTTCTTCACCACTTCATTACATTATATACTAACATGTTACTGAAAAATGCTCCGAAACTAAGAAAAATAATACATACCCGACAGAGATTTTGGAGGAATTTTCGGTTTGTTCACCTCTTCAAACAATGGCGGATTTGGTTGCTTAATCGATTTTGGAGCTCTAATCGAGTCACTACAATGGCGGATTTGGTTGCTTAATCGATTTTGGAGCTCTAATCGAGTCACTACAATGGCGGATTTGGTTGCTTAATCCTTTTTGGAGGTTTACACGATCAGAAAATGGTGCAATTTTTGCCCACAGTCCTACTTTATACACAATATGGGTCGGGTCAACATTGGGGGGAATATTTGAGGGTAATTTTGGAGGGAAAATTTCAAAACCTAGTTTGGTTCGCCGGAATGTCGCCGGATTTTTGGAGATGGGGGGAGTTGCAAAAGGGTAATATAGGTAGTTTGCCAATTATTAAAAGTTTGGGTCTAATAACCCAATACTTTGGTACGCCAGGTTAAGGCAACCAAACTTTTGTGGAGGAGGTCATTTAAACAGCCGCCCCATTATATTTTCCGTTAATTTTGGGTTAATGACGTCACCAATTAGACATGTGACATCATTATGGTGAGATGGCAATTCCGTTAGGATAGTGCGGGAGTGCGTGTAGCAGGAAATGGCGTGAAAGTTGTTATGTGTAAACTTATCCCATTTTCTCTTCTCTTTCAATGAAAATTCCCCTTTGTTTTCCCTGTTAATTCTGCAATTCTACCCTAATTTCTGCTCGATATTGATTGTTCTTCCCAAATTGCTAAATCCCATTTATATAATGGGTATTCCTAACTACCTTGACTTAATTTTGTAGCTAATGAAGTGAAAGAATCTTTTAGTTTGCTTTCGATATCTTCATTCCGCAGCAGAAGTGTTTTTTTTACCCTTTTAAAATCTATCGTTGCAAATTGCAATCTTCCCCCTTTTTGCTGCCGATCATCTGTTTCAATGTTTTTTTTTTGTTTAATAGTTAGAGCAAGCTAATTTGCTCTTTTTGAAATGAACTAATCTATTTGCAATCAGGTTGCACGCTTGTTGGTGTTGGAAAAGTCGCAAAATTTGTTCAAAAACTTTAATGTTAGCTAATAACTGAAAGCAAATGCATTAACTTTGCTCCATTTAATGTTTATTTCGGGGTTGTGCTATTAATAGAGTTGCGATGAATTTTACTAGGCCTTAAATAAAAGGGGCAATTGTCCAAAAGGACACATATAAATAATAATGTTTTTCATTATCCGATGTACAGAGATATTATTTAATTGGGAGTGACAGAAAGAAGAGGTTTTTCCGAGTTCTAAAGATTGATAGAATGGAGCCTTCTGATCTCAATATCAGTGAAGACCCAGTGGTGTACAGCTCACAAGAAGTGAAAAATTTGCTGCAGCGGATAGCTGAGGGAAACAGGGCTACCGGCGGGTTGACTTTTGTGGCCAAAGCATATGGCATTGCCGGTATGCAAAGAATTCAATGTTAATTAGTTTCATAATTATCTGAGGAGTGCTGTCTGTGTGTGCCAATGTGTTTTTTCGTGGGGTTTTAGGTTGTATCAGGTTTCTGGAGTCTTATTACATGGTATTGGTGACAAAGAGACAGCAAATCGGATGCATTTGTGGTCATGCAATATATTGTATAGAAGAAAGTCAAATAATTACAATTCCGCATGCAACTGTTCAAACTGATGTTGCTCATTCAAAAAGTGAATTGAGGTATGTGTTTCTTGCTTCTGTGATAAAGTTAGATGTTGTTTTCCCTGCTTTAGTTACATTCTATCAATAAACTAGTTTACTGTTCTTGCTGCCATGTATTTTAAATGGAGGCTTTATTAGCATTATACAGTAGTGCAAGGAAGTATATAATTGATTTATTGATTGGAAGACAAGGAAGTATATAATTTGATTTATTGATTGGAAGACATGTCGTCAATAATTTTTTATGCATTTCTTTTGTTTGTTTGTTTTGTTTTGTTTCTTTTTTTATTTTTTTATTTAATTCTTGCTGGTCAAGAATCTCTCTATTTTCTCCTCATTGTCTGTATGTGATTGTAGACTATTGAGGAGAGGCCATATGTCTTTTATATATTACCTTAATTCAACGGAAAAGATTGTCTGATTGAAAATCGTTGTAGGAAATTTCGGTTGCGTCTTGTACACAGCTGTCAAGGACTTGAATAAACAGCTTTTGAACTTTGTTGTTTTGGAGTAGGCATAATCAGACATGCAGTTGAGAATTCGGCTATAAGCGACTCAGTGTAAGGCGAATTTGTTTCTTCTCCGTGTAACATGGGGATTCTTTAATGGACACTTTGTATGCTGGTGATTGTAACGTATTTCATCGGGCATTTGTGCGAGGGAAGTTCTGGGTTTGAAAATTTAGTTTTGCTTCTAGAGAATGTCAGATCAATGTGATATAATGTTTGCAGCCTCTTTCGATTTTTCCCACTACTTGAAACAACTCCCATGTTGCGCCAAGGCTATAATTGTGCTTGATCTAATGAAGTGTTGCAGTGGTAGAGCTTGTGTTTTTGCAGGAACATATCTTGACTGCATTATTGAATACTCCTGTCGTATTATACATTAATCTTCCTTTGTCGATGAAGTTGTTTCAGGGGTTTTCTAATGTAGCTTTGCTTCTAGAGAATGGTCAGAACATAGCTGTACAGCGTATTCTACCTCATGAAGTGTTTTCCACTACTCGAAACAACTCCAGTGTCCTTTTGATCTATAGCTGTTTTGATCTCATGTAGTATAGCAGGGGTAGAATTTGTGTTTCTGGAGCCTTATATTTAGCTTTTTCATAGTTTAAAAGTTGACTTTGGTATTGTAATATGCTGTTTTATCGCTTACATTGTTTGCTGATGTTACAAGGGAAAAACCTGTTTGCTAAAGTATTTGGGAAAAACCACTACCTCTCCTTTCACTTTGCTTCTCATTTTTAGTTTATTTAATTGTAAAATTGGGTGTCTGTTGCAGGTATAAGAAGCTTTTGTCCAGTGTTGATCTTACCAAAGACTTCTTCTACAGTTACTCTTATCCGATAATGCAAAGTTTGCAGAAAAATGTCTCAGTGACCTGTAATGAAGGAATGCCATATGACAATATCTTTGTTTGGAATGCTTTTTTGACTCATGCAATTCGATTAAGATGCAAGAACACTATGTGGACTATTCCTCTGGTTCACGGGCATTTTAAACAGGTTAGAATAATTATCTTGTAGCATGTTCTTCAACACCGTGGGAGGAGGTTCAAGCATTTTTCTTTTTAGACGCTCGTTTCTCTATAGTATTTTTTCCTCGTTTTTGACTTAGTTGCTTCCCCATAAGCTGCAAGTCTAACCAAATGCAAAATTTTCTAATTTCTTCATCCTTTTCCTTGGATGTGAATACCTATGTGTCACATCTTGCTTTCATCCTATCCATGGTACCTCTTGGTGGATACTTTGATGGGGCTGTACTCCTTGACCCCGGCACAAAATAATTGCAGAAGAAATGTTCTGCTTGTCAAAGAGGAATAGAGTCGATTTTCTTAAAGAGGGGGGGTGGTGCCCCCGTTGGTGATGCCCCCGTTGGTGATGCCCTTAGGGTTTTGTGTATAATCTTAGGATTCCTAACTTCGGGATAGGGGGAAAAGTTAGGATCTTAGAATTTGGAGTATCATAACTTCTTGCCAATAGTTTCTGCTTTTATTTTCGTTTCTGTTTTTTGCTTTTTCTCTTGGTTCTTTTTTGTTACTCTTTTAATCTAAATTATATAACTGATTATGTTGAGGAGTATTGGAAAGGGAGATTGGTTAGTGTTGCACTTGGGTTGCTCTGTATCCTTTTCCAGCGGGAAAGGTGTCAGCCTACTGCCTATTTCCTGATCATTTTGTTTCTTCCGACGTAGGGTGTTTAGCTCCTTAGAGAGCAGTCCCTCTCCAGTCTTCAAGTCGGCATGAACTTGAAGAGTGGGCAGATTATCTCCGTTTCAGCTAATTCTTTTCTGATTTATGTTCATCTACTTTGATCTACATAGTGTTTGTATATTTTCCCCTTTGATGCAATTGTTGACCGACTAGGAGGCTTAGTGTGAAATTTTGCACTTCAGAAAACCTTGTACTATTAATATGGCCTAAAACTTGTAAGGATTGATATAAAGTGTATATGGGTGGTAAATTTTGTTAAGTGCAGTAAATGAAAATTTAATGTCTATGAATATATTTATTTATAATCATGATATGTGGTTGACAGAATGGTCTATGTATTTTTTTTTTTTGGAAATATTCTTGGTGCTTCTCTTATCTTTATATGAACACACTGTTTTACCCTTCCAGAGAGCATTTTGAACTACACTAGCCTTTAGACAGGATGTAGTCAGTTTCTTAGGCAAGGCTGGTTTTCTGTATCTGATTTTATGAAGTCTGTTAGTTCTTTCCTGTGATGCTCATTGCAAGGTTCTCTTGTTCATTCTAGGGCAGCTACACAATTACTTGTGTCTGGATTTCTTGAATGATTTATGACGGGAGATTCTTGTGGACTTGCTAAGGACATCAACCTTCTTGTTTATTCGTATGTTTATGTACTTTGGGTATAGATTCTTGATATTGTGGTTATTGCAGGTTAGGCTGTCAATTTTTGGAAGGGACTTCAGTGTGTCTCTGATTTCAAGACGATCTCGTCACTTTGCAGGAACTCGGTATGCTCGTCTAACTAGTTTAACATGTTTTACACTTTTGTTTCTAATTTTCAAGATGTAATACTACCTCCGGTCCAAAATATAAGTCATCCTAGCTTTTTTACTTTGGTCCCGTAATATAAGTCATTCACAATACCAAGAGAGCATTAATGAACATTTTTCCTTATCTTACCCCTAATTTATATCAATCCATCCACTTTTATTTACTCCACAATTGTTGCATTTATGATAGTCAAGGGGTGTATTAGACATTTTATCCATACATTAATTATATTTAACTACTCTCTTAATCAATGTGAAAATTCTAGGATGACTTATATTTTGGACCGGAGGTAGTATTTTCGTTAGAGCAGGAATGTACTGCATTGATGTCTAAATGTTGTTTTGTTTTTCTCTCCTCGTCCTTTGACGGTCGTTGATCCCTTGTTTTCTTGGTTTAATGTTGAATCCAACTGAAGAATGGAATGAAAATAATCTTAAATTTGCCGATAGGATTTTTTTTCCAGTACTGTTGGAATTGGCTATGCGATCCTTTTCAACCCAAGGCCTTATGTCCACATTGTTTATTTGAATTGCACTATAGGAATGGACTATTTTAATATAAAAAGCAGCTAGTAGCATAGGGATATGATCACTCCATGTCCTACTGGTGATATGGGATGGTTAAGTAATATTAGTTGTTCTTACGAAACCTATACAAGTTGATGCACAAGCAAGTTAAGAATGCAAATCTGAGACAAGAATTTTGTAACCCTCAGATTGCCAGAATTTTCATTAAACAGGAAATTGGAATTACAATAGCTAGCCCTTAATGAAAGCCAACATGTCCTCTTATATAGGCCGATCATAAGAGAGAGACTCTTCAGAATAGTGATTGAAAGAGTACTAGGGGAGGACCACTACAAACCCTTATAAGTAACGGGATTTATATTTGCAACATAAAGGCATAAATAAACCTTATCAGTAGAAGGACACAAATACCCTTAACATATGAGGATGTCCCTACATCATTCCTTTCCCTCGTCTGGGGATGAAACAGACTCTTCCAAGAGTTGAGGAGCATCATATGGGGGCTTTGTAGGGTGAAAGGTCAGCAACATTGAAGGTGTTGGCGATTTGCCATTTTACATGAAGGTCAACAACATGAGCATTGCCTTTTATCTTCTGGAGAATCTAAAAAGGCCCAATCTTCTTTGGATGGAATTTAGAGTAAATGCATGCAGGAAACCTTTCTTTACGCAGGAAAACCATGACCAAGTCGCCTTTGTTGAATAGTTGGACCCGTCTGTGCTTGTTCACCTATGCTTGATACTTGTGGTTGGCAACTTCCAAGTTTGAGTGAGGCAGTCTGTGAAGTCCTTCAATGGCTGAAGTTAATGAACTTACAAAGAGTAAACAAGTTTGAGTGAGGCAGTCTGTGAAGTCCTTCAATCTTCTCCTTGATAAAGTGTCGGTCCACTTCAATATGTTTCGTTCTGTCATGTTGAATTGGATTATGGGCCATGTTGATTGTTGACTTGTTGTCACAATATAGCTTCATAGGTTTTTCCCATAAGATTTTTAGATCTTCCAGAATAATTTTGATCCAAATCAACTCACAGATCCCGGTAGCCATGCTCTAAACTCGCTTCAAAGACTTGATCTTGTAACAACATTCTGTTTTTTGCTTCTCCAAGTAACCATGTTGCCTCCAAGATATGCACAGTACCCTGAAGTGGATCTTCTGTCATCAATGCATCCTGCATAATCAGCATCAGTAAATATCTCCAGGTTCATCTTGTCATGCTTTTGAAATAGGATTCCACTTCCTGGATTATTCTTTAAGTATCCCAGAATTCTTTCAACAATCAACCAGTGAGTTTCTTTTGGATTCTGCATGTACCTGCTAACAACATTAACAGCATAAGCAATATCTGGTCTAGTATGAGCTAGATAAATTAGTTTACCAACAATCTTTTGATAGAACTGAGGGTTAACAGGATTGCTTTTAGGATCATGGCTGACTTTTACATTATACTCAATAGGAGTATCCATAGGTCTACAACCAAGTTTTCCAGTTTCATTAAGAAGATCAATTATGTATTTTTGTTGTGTCATAAAAATCCCCCTTTTTGAGTAAGAAAATTCAAGACCAAGAAAGTACCTCACCTCCCCCAAGGATTTGATATCAAAAACGAGAGAATAGGTGTTTCTTAAGCCTTTCAATTTCCTTGAGGTCACTTCCCGTAACAATTATGTCATCAACATAAACAATAAGGGCACAAACTTTTCCAGGGGCAGTGTGTTTGATAAAGAGAGTGTGATCTCCTTGACTTTGCTTGTATTGAAAGGAGGTCATAGCCTTGGTAAATCTCCCAAACCAGGCCCTTGGAGATTGTTTAAGACCATACGAGCCTTTTTCGGTTGCAAACTTGCCCTCTTTTTGCCTCAAAACCAGGAGGTACTTGCATGTAAATCTCCTCATTTAAGTCACCTTGTAGGAAGGCATTTTTCACATCAAATTGTTGTAATTCCCGAGTTTGATTCACTGCTAAAGATAAAAGAATTCTAATGGTGTTCATTTTAGCAACTGGGGCAAAAGTGTCAAAGTAATCTATACCATAGGTTTGTGTGTAACCTTTTGCAACAAGTCTAGCCTTATACCTTTCTATGGATCCATCAGAATTGTATTTAATGGTAAAAATCCACCTACAACCAACAGGTTTGATGTCCTTAGGAGGGTTACATATGGTCCAGGTTTTGTTTTTCTCCAGGGCTGTCATTTCTTCAATCATAGCTTGTTTCCATCTTTTATCAGACAGGGCTTCCTTCACAGAATTAGGTACCTTGTTGTTTTTCAGATTAGATAGAAAGGCTTTGTGCTTCAGAGATAGGTTTTCATAGGAGTGAAAGGTCCTAATAGGATGATTAGTGCAGGCCCTTTTTTCTTTCCTTTTAGCAATAGGAAGGAAGAGATCAGTAGGGATGTCTTTATCTTGAGTTGATTCAAAGTTGATCGGTTCTTTCTCGTGTTCCTTGGGTGATTCCAGATTGTTAAGGTTATCTTGATTGGTTTGGTTTTCATTACAAGGATCTTTATCAGAAAATAAAGGTTGTGTTGAGGGACCGGGTTCATCATTCTTATTCTTACCCTTTTTTCTATGGTAAGTTTGTTGAGGGGTACATATGTCCCTTCTCCCAGGAGTCCTTTCAACAGAGGCCTTAGGTTGGGTACTATCTTGTTCTGTTTCTAGTTCAACATTGGTGTTTTGTTTTTCTGTGGTTCCAGAAGATTCAAGAAGGATGAGATCCCTTGATTCATTGTAGGTATTCTCCCCCTGAGGATGGATATACTTAGAGTAGAAATTGCCTTCTTCATCAAAAGTGACATCCTTGGAAACAAATGTTCTTCTGGATGTAGGATGATAGCATTTGTATCCTTTTTGGGTAGGTGAGTACCCAATAAAGATACACTTATGGGCTCTGTGGTCCAACTTGTCTCTATTATGTGCATGTATATGCACAAAGGCAACACAACCAAAAATCCTAGGAGTGAGGCCCCGGGAGATATGAAAATCGGATAGGATTTCGTAGGATATCCGTAGGACTTAGGTTCCCTAGGGTTTTTGATGGTAATTGTTTATCAAGTAGGCGATGTTAACACGGCTTCACCCCGATCGTTTTGGAACATTCTTTTGAAATAGGAGTGTTCTAGTGATATTTAAGAGATGGCCATTTTTCCTTTCGGCCACTCCATTTTGTTGTGGGGTGTGCACACGGGAAGACTCATGGATAATACCTTCAGTAGTGAAAAACGGGCTTAGGGTAGAGTTAAAGAAATCTCTGGCATTATCAGACCTAAACCTCTTAATTCCAACATCAAACTGATTTTTTATCATTTTATAAAAGGTTGGGAATATTTTAGAAACATCAGATTTATGTTTTAATAAATAAACCCAAGTGGTTCTAGAATGATCATCAATGAAGGTCACAAACCATTTTGCCCCTGTGATATTTGAGGTAGTAGAAGGCCCCCAAATATCACTATGTATTAAGGTAAATGGTGATGACCTTCTTTCAGAGATAGAATTATATGAAATTCTTTTATGTTTAGCAAACTCACACTCATAACAATGTAAAGATTCAAAATTAACATTCTTAAACATACTGGGAAACATTTGTTTCAAAGTAATAAAGGAAGGGTGTCCTAGCCTTCTATGGTACAACCAGATTTTATCTAAAGATGTAGCAACATAGGTGGTAGGTAAATTAAAAACATCAAGATCTTCTAAATAATATAGGCCATTTATAACTTTAGCACGTCCAATCATCTTCTTCGATTGTTGATCCTGTATCACACACATATCAAGTGAGAATACAGCAAGACAATTAGAGTCATTAGTCAACCTTTTTATAGAGATTAAATTAGTGGATAATTTTGGGACGTGTAAAACCTTTTTTAGAATCAGATTTTCAGAGATTTTAATGTCCCCTATCCCAGCAACAGTGGTGGATGAACCATCAGCCACTGTTATTTTCTTATTACTAGGGCAAGGTGAGTATGTCATAAATATGTTTGGGGCATTGGTCATATGATCAGTAGCTCCTGAATCAATTACCCAAAACATATCTTTTGACACATTATAAGAGAAAGAAGTACCTGACAGGGCCAGTGAGCATTTAGGGGGAGCCTCCAAGGTTTCTAGTAGCTTTTTCAGTTTCTCAATCTGAGTTGTGTCCAGACCAGCAATAGCAGGATTTTGACTTGTTATTTCCTCAGTTTGAGACATACTGTTATAAGCAGCTTCTTTGTCTCCTCCTCTTTTCGATCTTTCCCATCTAATTTCCAAAGAATTCTCCCTTGTGTGTCTCTTTTTCTTGCAATGAGTGCAATACAAGGAGTCTTTATCGTTGTTCCTTAGAGAATTTTTGACAAGTAGTGTCGTTGTCTTTATCCGGACTTCCCTTTACATTCGATTTGCATTCCCGCCTCTATTAAACTTGGTTGCAAGAGCTGAACTGTCCTCTGCAGTGGTGTCCATCATCACACCCCTTCTTCCCTCTTCAGTTCTTACAAGTGAGATGGCACCCGTCAAGGATTTCAATTCTTCCTTTCCCAGAATTTGTACCCTTACTGCATCAAATTCAGTATTGAGGCCAGCAAGAAAGGCAAATATTCTGTCTTTTTCCATAACTCTTTTTAGAGTTGCAGCATCATCAGCATCCTTCATTTCTAGGCACTGATAATGATCCAATTCCTGCCATAGAGTTTGAAGGTGACTAGCATATTCAATAATGCTTTTGTTCCCTTGTTTGGCAGAATTAATCTTGGTCTTTAACTCATAAATTTGGGCTGCATCATTGATTTTGGAGTAGGTTTGCTTGACACTATCCCAAATTTCTTTTGCGGTACCTAAAAACATGACTGGATCACTTATGTCTGTGGTCATAGAATTCCACAACCATGACATAATCATGGAATCTTCCTCATCCCAAGCATCAAACTTTGGGTCATCTTTTCCAGGCCCAGATCCAGTAAGGTGGCTGAGTTTTCCTTTTCCTTTTAAAAAGGTTCGAACTACCTGAGACCATTTCAGATAGTTTTTTCCATTTAACCGATATGCTGCTTGGATACCTTGTAAATCACCATGATTTGCAGATATGTGTACAGCAGATGATTCGGCTTCTTGGTTGGAAACTACTGACATGTTGGTTTTGGTGGAGTAAGAACGGAAGGTGAAAGGTTTAACAGTTCCAGTGGATCGAAAAGAAAAAATTATTTCAAAGTCTCTGATACCATGTTAATAACAGAGAGAAGAAGAAGAAGAGTAAACAATATGTTATTCATTGAATTGATTGCTTACAAGACAGTATTACATCAGTTATAAAGAGACTGGAATTGGAAAGGGCACAAGGCCAACGGCTAGAACTAACAGCTAGCAATTGTAGTTAATGTGCAGACTTAGGGATCCTAAGTCTGACAGCTGGTAGGCATTAAATATGACAGCAGTGAGGCGGAAATATTTAATGTGGGTTGTACATAATATATAAAAGATTAGGGGTAAATATATATGATGTCATAATAGATATAATGTCATCATATATATTCTGACACATAGCTTGTCTCTTCTGAACAAGTAGCCTTCCTATATGTTGTAGTCCTCGGTAAATTCTTTGCTAGTGCACCTGTCCCGGATTTGGCTGAAGTCAGGGCCCTCCGCATAGTCCCCTTCTAAGGTCTCAAAACTCGTCAACTCAGTATGTATCATGCTAAAGATGGTGTACTTGCGCCTAAGAGCACCGACAACTTTGTTTTTCTTGCCCTGCTTATGGTGGACCACGAAGGTTTATGTGCTTTTGGGCACGGTTGATGTGCTTTTGAGAGTTAATGAAATGCAAGGTTCAATGGTCGGATTGAAGTAGGATTTCTTTTGAATGAGATAATGCTCCTGATGCTGAAGGGCTCGAACAATTGCATAGAATTCCTGATCGTAGGTGCTCTATTTTTGCCTTTACTCTAGAAGTTTCTCACTGAAGAATTCGATGGGGTTTCCTTCCTGACTTAGGACAACGCCTATGCCAAACATGGAGGCGTCAGTTTCTACTACAAAGGACTTATCAAATCGGTAAGAGCTAGTATGGGAGCAATGGTGAGTTCAATCTTAATGAGGTTGGAACTCTTGGATTGCTCTTCCCCTCAAGAGAATTTACCTTTTGTCAGCCCATCAGTCAAAGGTGAGGCGAGTTCACTGAAGCCACGAATGAATCTCTTATAGAATGAGGCCGGGCCGCAGAAACTGCGTAATTTAGAGATATTTGATGGTGGGCCGTTCTTGGATAGCTGCAACCTTGGAATCATGCACTTGAATGCCTTGAGCACTCAACATAAACCCTAAGAAGGGTAATTATGTAGCACTAAAGACACACTTCTTGAGATTGCGACACAATCTATGCAATTTGAGGGTGAGGAAGACCTGTTGAACGTGATGCAGGTGTTCATCTTCGGACTTGCTATCGATGAGCATGTCGTTGAAGTAAATGACCACAAACCTGCTCAGAAGTTCCTTAAAAACCTCCATCACCGGCCTCATAAAGGTGCTGAGGGCGTTGCACAATCCGAATGGCATGACCAGACATTCATAAAGGCCCTCCTTAGTCTTAAAAGCAGTCTTCCTTCATCCCCCACCCTTATACGTATGATGGTATGCACTACGTAAGTCCATTTTAGTGAATCTAACAGCCCCACACAAGTGGTCTAGCATGTTCTCAAGCCTTGGAATGGGGAATCTGTATTTAAAAAGGGAAATTTAATAAAGGATGCTTGAAAAATTTACTCTCGGATTCCTTGTAGTAAGCAACCTCCAGTGATTCTTACGGTTTAATGAAAATTTGACGATTTAGTTTGCAACGATTTTGTCAAGTTTTCGACGGAACCAACGAAATTTTCAGCGGTACCGTAAAAAACTGACGGAATTATCGATTTTATAATATGTTAGGAATCTCTGGAATCGCTGGAGGTTGCTCATTGCAGTGTATCTGGGCTTATTGGGACGGTATGTTTCTTAAAACACACCATTACCTAAGAAGGATGAACCACAGTGATTAGCCCTTTATGAGTCCCCATTATGACTTTTACAAACAGTTACAATTACTATTAGGGGCTGTCTGAAGCATAGAAACAACCCACCTACATAGGATACAAAGAAACAAAAAGTCTTCATGTGCACAGAACCGTTAGATGAATGATACATGTACAAAAACACAAAATAGTTGTATTTATCTTTTTGTGAACATATTTTGCATCTTACGGTTCAGTACAAAGCGGAAGGAGTGAGTAAGAATTTTCCACAAAGAATGGTCGGATCTCGTACTTGATGTTTCTTTGTCAAGTTTTATTGTGAAAACAATAAACTGCCCACAATAACAGAGGTAAGAGGAACAGTCAAATATCCATCAAGTTCTGTACTTATTGGGAGAGATTCAACCAATGCAACAATAATAGACACAGCCAAGAACCTTAGTGCCTACCCAAGCTTTCTCCAATATAACCAAATGTTGAGAAATAATGCATGTACCTGAATACCGATGTCAATCAATTAGACAAAAAGCATTTGAAATGTTAACAAATTATGTTAAAAGCTGAAGAGTGAAGTGTTGGATAAAGCAATTGAAGCTATGGAACCAGATACTGCCATTGAAATACTTCCAACAATAGATTTATTGCTGTTGTATGGAAGTTTTTGGTGTCCAAATCGTCTACCAATGATGTCAGTCATTCCTGAAACAGGTTGAACAATTTATCTAAGAGATCACTAGGCGTATCAATAAATTGTATTTGTGGTCGAGCAAATATATTTTTGGTTAGCAGACTTCTGCAAGTGTTAACTCTTTCTAGTCGAAAATTATTACATACAAGAAACGCCATCGATTCCCATAATTGACATTGCTTAGGTAAGTTAGGTTGATTGCAGAGAACATGCATTGAACTGTCTTTAACTGTTAAAAATATAAACCTGACAATATATAAAAAGACAGGGGCGTGAACCATATAGCTTAACCTATGAGATGAGAGAAGTTCATCTGTTAATATTGTTAATATGGTAGGAGAAAGAAAAACTGGGAAGTGCCTAAGTGGGATTAATTACAAATTGTTAGTGGCTCGCTTACGCTGTTCTGCATAAACATGTGCTAACCTATGCTGTGAGGTGAGGAAAGTTTGTCTTTTAATATGGTAAGAGAAACAATGATTAGTGCCCAATATGGAAAAAAATTAGGAATTCTAACAGGGCCCTAACGCTTGCCCGCATAAACAAGGGTACAGCGTGGACTTGGCTATGATACCATATTGAAATTTTAGGCTAAAGAACATAACCAAGGGGAGCCCTTAAACTAACACAATCGTAACATTCTGGCCCCTAAACTTTTTTTATCAACAAAGTGGCCCTTAAACAGTTTAAAACATAACATTTTGACCCTTCCGACCGATTTCGAGAGAATATGCCTCAAATATTCCATTTAATGTTGTGTTTGACATTTTCAAAGAGTACAAATGTACTTAAAATAATTTTTTCATCTAAACCTTATCTTTTTCCCTCACCCTGTCCCTTCTTCCTCTGCAATTCGAACCTATCTAACTTGGGGGCACAGAATCAAAACAATTTCTGGTGTATGCCCTATAGATTTGGGAATCATTGAATCGCTCATTCAATGAAAGGGTTAATTTTATTAATTTATGCTGCATATGTAGTTTTATGTGGGATTCAGAGACTGCATCTTTCAAATTTCTTAAAGACATGGTACTCATATAATGCTATTGGTAGAATATGCCTGCTTGTTAGAATTTAGTTACCCATTTCCTAAATCTTGTTGGCAATCTATTTCAGCACCCACTTCTGAAAAATAACAGTAAATAGTTCGTAGAAATTACAAATCTATGGAGAAAAAAATATCAAGCCATTGTGAGGATTGAGTTCACCAGCAAATTTTTAGCAAGGAAAGGTCCCATATTTTCGAAAATGACTTCTGAGAGTTCTGAACAGCAAAAAATTCATGCTTTATTACAATTATTTGACTTCCAGATGTTTGTTTCATGAAAGGCCATTTGATGGGTCACACACTAACTGAAGTGTTTTTCTTGATGATATGTGGTATTTCTATTTCAACATTACTGGAATACACTATACAATGGGGAAGACTCTTTGGTAAAATTACAGAGATGATGAAGTGATTGGAGAGGAAGATTTGGTGTTAGGGCTCTATGTGATGAATTGTAAAGGATTTATTGTTGTGGTTATGGAAATTTGAAGAATATTTTCACATTAGGGACGATGATGAAAAAGGAAACGGAGAAGAAGTTGAATGTACAAATTTACCCTTATTCCTGAGTCAAAACAGCTGGACAGGCCAAAATATTACGTTTTAAATAGTTGAAGGGCCAATTTGTTCAAAAATAAAGTTTAGGGGCGAAAATGTTACATCACGATAGTTTAGGGACGTGTCTTTTACCCTTTCAGATTTTCTAAAACTTCTGTTTTCTTTCAAGTTGGGTAGATGGATCGGTTAACTTTTAATGCATCATACTTCTACTTTGGTTTGCAGAATATTTTCTTTATTTTGGACAAATGGACAATTTTGTATTGATGCTACAGAACTATTGGCCTTTGCTAATGTAGCTATTTGAAAAGAGGGGTCAATGACAATGGAAGGGTTGCAAATGATGTTGAAACTGAGCAAATTGTCCTCGATGATGAAGCTGGGTCATGCAAAGGCAGAATGAGTTCGGTTGTGCAAATGAGGGGTTCAATTCCTCTTTTCTGGTCTCAAGAAGCTTCAAGATTCAGCCCCAAACCTGATATCATTTGTAATGAAATCAACAAGTCTTTAAATAGTTTAGATCAGATGCAATTTTGTTCAACTACAATGCTGTTTAATTTATGTATTTCCTGTATGTGCTGCAAACGTATTTTTTTTCTTCTGTGGTTTTTATTTCATTTTGGTGTCTTCTTACCAGTACAAAGATATGATCCTACCTACGAGGCGACCAAGATGCATTTCGATGATTTGGAAAGAAGATATGGGAATCCAATCATAGTGCTCAATCTGATAAAGGTTAGGAGACATGATTTATGCCTCAATCACTTAACCAATTTTTTAATTGTGGAATTATTTGGGAGAAAGAATAGAATTTATTTTATTGATCGATATTTACTCAGGGACGGACTGAGTCCCTTTTAAAGAGATTTACAACTAGTTTAAACTACCAATGCCTTACGCCACTCAGCCATACCTCCAAGTTGTTGATCGGAATGGAATTGGGTGTTCCGGGTTTGGTTGATTACCCGAAGGGCTATCTGATCCGATCAACTACGTAAGCCGTAGCGCGCGTACTCTTCCTCTATGAGTAAGAACAAGAGTCCTCTCGTATTTCAACTCTAAAGGATATACTAATCTTTATTCAACTCTTAACTTTAAAACTTAGAAAACCTACGTACTCAAACTTCTGTCTACTGGCTTTATTTAAAATAAAGCAACATATGTGAATAGATAAACATAAATAAATAAAAGAAATACGCAGTTAATGAACTACGACTCCCGCACTCCCCCTAAAGTTGGCGCGTGAATATTCATCATGCCCAACTTGCTCACAAACTTATCAAAGTTCTACCTTGCTAAAGCTTTAGTTAATCCGTCTGCTGCCTGCTTTGCTGACAGAAGAAACGGAATACAAATCAGTCCACCCTCAATCTTCTCCTTTTGAAAATATTTATGAATTGCCACATGTTTTATTCTGTCGTGTTGGACAGGCTCGTTTGCATTATCAATGGCAGCTTTGTTATCACAAAGCAACTTCATAGTAAGAGAGCACGACATTCTCAGATCTCTTAGCACTCTTTTAATCCAAAGTATTTCACACATTCCCTGAGACATAGCTCTGAATTCTGCATCCGCACTACTTCTAGCCAGTACATTTTGTTTCTTCGCCAAGTAACAGTTTCCCCACACATAAGTGCAATACCCTGAAATTGACTGTTTCTCTTTGACACAGCTCCCCCAATCAGTATCCGTATAGGCATTCATTCCCCTTCTTTCGGACCTTTTGAAATATAGTCCACTTCCAGGAGTCTCCTTTAGATAGCCTAGGCTTTTGTTCGCAGCTTCCAGATATCTCACTTGGAGTATACATGAATTGATTGAACTCTCTGCATATGAAATATCAGGTCGCGTATGGGAGAGGTAGATTAATCTCCCAACCAACCATTTGGAAACTCTCTTTGTTGACTGGAGTGTCATTCTAACAATCACCAAGTTTGATGTTAAACTCCATGGGTGTGCTGGCTGGTTTGCACCCCATCATCCTAGTTTCTTCCGAGAGATCCGGAATGTACTTTCTTTTGGATACTACCAGCTCTTCTTGGGACCTAGCTACCTTCATTCTTATGAAGTATCTTAGTGGCCCAAGGTTTTTATTTCAAATTCAGCCATTAACTTATTAACTATTGGCTTCTTCCATTTCATCACCTGTAAGCACAATATCATCTACATAGACGATGATGCGGTTACTTTTCCACTTTTAGAAAATTTATCGAACAAGGTATGTCATGACCCTATGTCATGACCCTGTTCGAAACCCGTTTTCTTCAAAAAAAAGTCATGAATCTCTCGAACCATGCTTCTAGGGCTTTGGTTTAGTCCATAAAGGGACTTAGTCGGCACACTTTCCTTTCAAACTGATCCTCAAACCCTGGAGATTTCTCCATATAGACTTCCTCCTTTAGATCACCATGGACAAAGGCGTTTTTCACATCCAGCTAGTTTAGTTGCATGCGGAGATGTACAACAATGGACAAAATAATGCTTATAGTTTCAAGTTTAGCATCAAGTGAGAAAGTTTCTGAAAAATAAATTCCATGGGTGTCGTAATTTTTCTACCGCATGTACATTCATGGTTGTGTTTTTCTGAAATCAAACTTTGTTTTACGAGAAAATCCCTTGGCCACAAGTCTAGCCTTGTGCCTTTGAACTGAGCCATCTGAATTATATTTAATTGTGAACACCCACTTACACCCTACTGGTCTTCTCCCCTTTGGCAGTTCTACTTTCTCCCAAGTTTGATTTTTCCCCAAAGCCATCATCTGTTCCAGTTCACCTCCTTTCACTCAGGAACATTTAGAGCTTCTTGAATATTTTTTGGTATGGTATTTTTACTGCAGGCTGAAATAAAGGCTTTGTAGGTAGGAGAGAGTTTACTGTAGGACAGATAGTTTGACAATGAGTGTTGGTAAATGTTCTTGGGGCTTCAAGACTGCAATTGGTACATCTAGAAGGAGATCCCTCTCTGGATTTTTCAAGATTCGGACTGATCATGCTTTTGGGATTCAGATATAGTACGTGCATTATCTTCTTCCTGTGAGTGTTCATTTTCATAACCAATTTGGTTTTCAATCGGCCTTTCTATAGTGTTGTCTTTCCTATAAACTGTCGTATTGAAGTGGTAGGGTCTGATTCTGGTATTGAATCATTCCACTCCTACTCCTTTCCATCGATTTTGATCAGAATTTTTTGGCACATCACTCACTAAATATATTTGTATTTCTGAGTAATTTGGGATTAAGATGGGTCTAGTATAGATGCTATGTTCATGCGCTTTTTCAGTGGACTTGAAGTAGAAAGTTTGTTCATGAAACGTTATGTCCCATATGACATAGTTTTCTTTCAACTTGATCAAAGCACTTATATCCCTTTTGGGTTGAAGAGTACCCTAAAAAGGAACACCTTTTTGCTCTCGGGTCCAGTTTACTGCCACTCCTAGTATGTACAAAAACCACACACCCAAAAAGTTTTAAAGGAAGGCTTCCGAAAATTCTTTCATTCAGGTAAGTTTCTTTTAACTTACTCAAATGAATTTGAAACTTCAATACCCTTGAAGGCATTCAATGTATCAAGTACCTGTCAAGATGACTTTACCCCATAAATAGTTTGGCCAATTCACATTAAACATGATAGCTCTTGTAACTTCTGAAAGGTGACGATTTTTTTTCTCAGCAACACCATTTTGTTGAGGTGTCCCTGCACACGAGCTCGGATGTTTTATGCCTTGTTCGTCGAAAAATTTACCCAAGATTTGATTAAAATACTCGGTTCCATTCCATTATCGCTTCTAATTATCATGACGTTTGTTTGAAGCTGAGTTATACATTCAGCAACTGACTTTTCCTTAATTAAATAGAGCCATGTAGTGCATGTGTGGCCATCAATAAACGTGATAAACCACCTTATCCCATTTAGTGTTTTGACCAGTGAGGGCCCTCATATGTCACTGAAGAATAAAAGAAAACAATATGCAAGAGAAAGATAACTCTTCTATTAGACTGTACAGATTCCACACTCGGTTTTAATAGGACCAAGGGAGAGAAAGAATAAGCTGCCAGACAACTCATTAACTATTATAGCGGCTGTAAAAGACAACTTTGCTAACTAGAATAATTAAGGCACTAATTATAGGCTGCAACTTAGGGAGTTGCTGTTATAAAAGAGGAAAATAACAAATATACCCTTACAAGAATAATAACAACATAAATACATAAATGATTATAATATTCCTACACCCCCTCAAGCTTGGTTGTAGATATTGAGGCAGCCAAGCTTGGGATACAATCTGATGAAGTCAATGGGAGCAGTAGCCTTGGTGAATAGATCAGCAATTTGATGTGAGGATGGGACATAGTGGAGATAAATGTCCTTGCATTCTAGTGTTCGTCAGTATCAATATCCTTGGTCTTGTCATGGTGCATAGGGTTTTCAACAATCTTTAGAGCTGATGTGTTGTCACACAACAGTCTGATAGGGTTTGGAATAGATATTTTGAGTTCCTTGAGCACCCTTTGTAGCCAAATTCCTTCACAAATGCCAAGGGCCAGAGCCCTCAATTCTGCTTCTGCACTACTTCTGGAGATAATGGACTGTTTCTTTCTCTTCCATATGACTAAGTTCCCCCAGATGTAGGAGCAATAGCCAGATGTAGATCTGTCACTTAAGGATCCTCCCCTGTCAGCACAATATAGACATCAATGTTCCTGCAATCAGATTTAGTGAAGTTAAGACCTTGAACACGATGAAGTTTTAGATTTTCAAGAATTCTGAACACAGCATTCATGTGAAGTTCGGTAGGTTTATGCATGGATTGGCTCACCATCCCCACAACAAAGCAGATATCAGGTCTTGTGTGTGCAAGATAAAGAAGTTTACCCACAAGTCTCTGATATCTGACCTTGTTAACAGGTGTACCATTTTCATCAAGGGTGAGTTTAACCCCAGATTCAGCTGGTTTGGATGCTGGTTTACAACCTAGCATGCCAGTTTCTTTAAGTAAGTCTAGCACATATTTCCTTTAGGAAACATACAGACCATTTTTGTTCCATGCAACTTCCATTCTGAGGAAGTACTTTAAGTCGCCCAGATCCTTGATGTCAAAGGATTTTGCCAAAACAGCTTATAGTTTCAGAATCTCAGCAACATCAGCGCCTGTCAAAATGATGTCATCCACATACACAATCATAATACTTGTCTTTCCAGAAGGTTAGACATGAATGAATAGGGTATGATCAGATTGACATTGTGTGTAACCAAACCTTTTGACAGTGTTGGCAAGTCTAGCAAACCAAGCCCTCAGGGATTGTTTTAAACCATACAAGGTCTTTTTGAGTTTACAAACTTTGTTTTTTAACAGTTCAGTCCCATATCCAGGAGGAATAGACATGTAAATTTCCTCTTCTAGATCACTGTTTAAAAAAGCATTCTTAACATCTAGTTGGAAAAGAGGCCAATCTAGGTAATTAACTAGGGAGAACAGAACCCTAATGGTGTTAAGTTTGGCTATTGGGGCAAAGGTTTCTAGGTAGTCTATGCCATATGCCTGAGTAAATCCCTTTACAACCAACCTAGCCTTACGCTTGAGTACCATTCTTCTTTAGGGTTGATATTTCATTATTAATGGAAGCTTCCCACTTGGGATCCCCTTTGGCTTCAAGGACATATTTAGGAATAAATTCTGTGTCTAGATTTTTTATGAAGAAACTTAATGAATTAGACACAGCAGAATGAGACATAAAATTGTATATTGGATATTTAGTACGATTCCTAATACCTTTTCTCACAGCAATAGGTCTAGTATCAAGCAAAGTTTCATCATACCTTGCATCAGTTGGAGCAGGAGTGTTACCCGCAGGCTGAGGCATTGGTGTGGTTGATTTACCGGGAGTACAGGTGACCCTTTCTTCAATAATAGTTTCATTTTGGGGAGATCCAGAAGCTTCATTCTGGGTACTGATGGTTCCAGGTTGAGCGCTGATAGTTTCCCCCGACTTTTGTCCCTTCCTTTTTCTAGAGTAGACATGTATAAGAGGTGATCTGCCTTGGATTTGTTGAGTGTCCTGTAAGGAATTATTAGAACCAGAAGTAGGCATATACTCAGGACTAGACATATCTATATCCTAGCCTTGGCAATTCTCAGAAAAATGATGGTTTTGTGGGCCAAAAGGGGTTTATGTTCAAATAACATCCATAGTGTTATAAAACTTCTTTGTTGTGGGAGAAAAGCACTTGTACCCTTTTTGTTTTTTTGAGTATCCTATAAACACACATTTAATAGCTTTGGGATCAAGCTTGCTCCTACTATGAGGATAAATGTGTACAAATGAGGTACATCCAAAAACTTTTAGGGGGACACTGGATTCAAGGGGAAGACAAGAAAATCTTTAAAGAGGGTTTCTCTGGGAGTTTTAAAAAGAAGGGTTATAGAAGGAATTCTTTTATTAAAAATGCAGCAGTGAGGACAGCCTCTTCCCACAGATATTTGGGAACATTCATGGAGAATAATAAGGATCTAGCTACCTCCAAGAGGTGTCTATTCTTCCTTTCTGCTATTCCATTCTGTTGAGGGGTCTCCACACAACTACTAATGTGAGAGATTCCTTCCCTTTTTAAAAACTGACCAAGGTTAGATTCAAAATATTCCTTGGCATTGTCTGTTTTGAAAATTTTGATCTTTGTGCTGAATTTGTTAAGAATCATATTGTAGAAACTTCGAAAAATATTGTCCACTTCAGATTTGTTCTTCATCAGGAAAATCCAAGTGACCCTACTTACTATGGTCATCAATAAAGGATACAGACCATCGATGACCATTGACATTTTTCACCCTTGAGGGTCCCCGCACATCACTGTGGATAAGTGTGCAAGGTGATAAGAAAGTTTGGGATAGGGATTTCTGGAATGTTTTGCCAATAGACAGATTTCACAAACAATCCTTAGGATTCTCCCCTTTAAATAAACGAGGTAATAACCTTGAAAGATATACAAAACTTGGATGACCTAATCTGTCATTTGATTACATCATCCATACAAAGGTAAATTACATTTATCATTAAAAACAGAGGAATTAAGGCATGATCACTAATGCTAGATGACTCTGTTAATAGGAATAGCTGCCAATCTTCATTCTCAAAGTTGAAGCCTGAAATTCATAGATTTTATCAGTAAAAGTCACCTTACACTTATAATCTTTTATCTGCCTTTTGACTGATAAAAGATTGTAGTGAAGTTTAGGCACAAATAGAACATTTTTTTGAGTAAGACCATTAGGTAAAGTTATTGTTCCAGTTCCCACGACTTTAGTGGAGGAACCATCAGCAATTTTAACTGAATGGTCAATGTTTGAGTGTTTGTAATCATGAAGGAACTTCAGGTTTCCTGTCATATGACAAGAAGCTCATGTATCTATGATCCAGGTGTTCATTTCAAGACTGCAAACTTTGAAATGAAAGCAAAGTTCATACCAGTCTGAGCAAGGATGGCAGAGTCACCAGCGGTGGTATTTGCAGGTTGTGTAAAAAGTTTCTTCAGGGTTTCTACTTGCTCCTTTTTTAAACCACCATACTGATGTGTCTCTTCTCCAGCAAGTTTCCCATAACTTTCTCCCTTTACCAGATGGTTTCCAGTTGTCAGGTTTGCCATGAAGTTTCCAACAATTGTCCTTAATGTGGCCTGTCTTTTTGCAGTTCTCACACCAAATTTCGTCCTTCGTTTGATTTGTACCCCATTTTTTATCTGATCTTGAAGCTATATCAGACCCTTCATACTCAAGAACTGCAGGATTCTTCACCATCAATTTTCTGCGGCTTTCTTCATGCTTGATCTCAGAGACAGTAGATTTGAGTGATGGAAGGGGTTTGGTGGCAATGATCCTGCTCCGTACAACATCAAGTTCTTGGTTTAGCCCCATGAGAAACTGGAACACTCTGTCATTTTCAGTGGATTCCTTGTGACGTTTGGCATCCTCTGGACAACTCCACTGCATTTCATCAAGCAGATCAAGTTGCTGCCATGATCTGGACAACAAGTTATAGTACTGAATAGTGTCCATATTTCCCTGACCTAACCCATAAAGTTTAGCGTTAATGGCATATATCTCAGACGTGTTGACAGCTTTGGAGTATAACTCCTTAGCAACTGCCCAAATCTCACGAGTTGTGTCATAAAAGATGAAATTTTCGCATAGGTCAGGGGTCATGGATCTGATAAGCCATGACATAACCAAATTGTTGTCCGTCTCCCACTGTTTGAACTTATCATCAGTGGGCTTTGGAGCAGCAGTGCTACCCATAAGGATGTCCATCTTCCCTTTTCCACCAATAAACATCTTGACGCATCAAGACCAGATGAGATGGTTGCTCCCATTCAACTTGTTGACTGCTATCAAAGTAGAGCCGGCAATGACCCACTTTCTGATGAGTTAACTTCAGACGAGGTAGATGAAAGGGTAGACATGATTAAGATAAGAAAATTTGAATTTTAAGCGGAAGATTTAGAGACTCGGCTCTGATACCATGAAGATTATATGAAAACAATATGCAAGAGAAAGATAACTCTTCTATTAGACTGTACAGATTACACACTTGGTTTAAATAGGACCAAGGGAGAGAAAGAATAAGCTGGCAGACAGCTCATTAACTATTACAACGGCTGTAAACGATAGCTTGCTAACTAGAATAATTAAGGCACTAATTATAGGCTGCAACTTAGGGAGTTGCTGTTATAAAAGAGGAGAATAACAAATATACCCTTACAAGAATAATGACAAGGTAACAACATAAATGATTATAATATTCCTACGTCACTATGGATCATGGTAAACAGAGCAATTGGTTTGTAGGGTTATGCATGATATGGCTGTTCAGTATGTTTTGCCAACTCACAAGCCTCACATTGAAAGGAAAAATCTGTTTTATTAGAAAATAAAGTTGGAAATAACTTTTTCAAATAAGACAAACTCAGATGTCCTGATTTGGTATGCCAGATTAGGACTTTATTCTGATCCAAACTAGAAACTGAATTACCAAAGCCTTTTATTTCACAAGCCCTATCGTAGATTGTCTCTTGATCCCAAGATATAGCGTCCTCCAACAGTTACAGACCTGCTAATCGTCTTCCCTGATGCCTGGTCCTGAAACAGACACTAACCTTTAGAAAAAGTAACAGTACAATCCTTATCAGAAGCAAGCTGATTTACTGAGTGCAGATTACTGGCTAAACGAGGAACATGAAGTACATTAAGCAAGATGATTTTTGGTGTAATTAGGATATATCCTTTTTCAGCTATGGGAGAAAATGATCCATCGGCCTATCTAATTTTTTGGTTTCCAGCTAAAGGGGTGTAGGATGAAAATAAATCAGAGGAGCTTGTCATGTGATCGGTAGCTCCTGTGTTTATGACCCAGGAGACCACATATTTAACTCTTAGAAATAATGAAAAGTGAGATACCTGATTCAACAAACGAACATTTTGAGACACAATTTTGAGAATTAAAATGTTTACTCTAGTGTTCCAACTGTTCCGGAGTGAATGGATTTGATCCTGGATTAATTGATGCTTGATTTGCTCTCCCAGATTCATTCCGTTTGTTCACTGATCCCTTTGTCCTCCTGATTGGCTTTCCATGGATCCCAACATGTGTCTCGGGTGTGTCCAACCTTCTTACAATGTTCACACCAATGTAATGGCTTTGTGGCTGCCTTCCCATCAGGGCTGAGATCTCACCCTTAGAATTTCCACTTCTGCCCATAACCTTCTTCCGAGCTTCTTCCCTCCTAACCTCGGAAAAACTTCTCTTAACGAAGGCAGGGCTTTTCTACCAAGAATTCTCCCCTTCACCTCGTCTAACTCAGGTGCTTAGCCTGCTGAAATGAGTAAACATGTTCATTTTCTTCTCTTCGTTTGAATTTGATGTTATCCCAGGACACTCCCAGACCTCTTCATAACAGAGGTCCAATTCTTTCCATAGGGAGACAACTTCGTGGTAGAATTCAATGACGTCTTTGGGCTTTTGCTTCATCCTCCACAATCTAGTTTTTAATTCGTAGATCTATGAGGAATTCTCGATGTCTGAGTGTAACGGTTTTATCGACCAAAGCTAGTCTGTTCAGCAATAATAACTGAAAAAAGGTTTTGTTTTGTTTTGTTTTTCCGCTGAATAAGCCAATTTGGAAATGTTACCTTTAGTTTTGTCAATATGATATGATAAATATCTCTATTAATTGGGGCTGAAGTTATAATTACCTTTATGTAGCATTCCCGATCCTTTTTTTTTTTAACATTACTTAATTTGTTTTCATCTAATTGTTTAACTGCAGACTGTTGAGAAAAGGCCAAGAGAAATGATGTTGAGGCGTGAATTTGCCAATGCAGTAGGGTATTTGAACCAGATTCTTCCCAAGGATAATCATCTCAGGTTCATCCATTGGGATTTTCACAAATTTGCAAAGAGGTAGATATTTGTATGGCATATTGTAGGTTCATATTACTGTGATTTTGTGCTTAATTAAGTAATTTTGGCCTCCTTTTGTTTCCAAGCAAGTCCGCAAATGTCTTGGCAGTTTTGGGTGGTGTTGCCACAGAAGCACTGGATTTAACAGGGTTCTATTACAGTGGGAAACCTTCGGCTGTTAAGAGAAGAACCACCCAACTCAGTCGTACAAACACGGGACGGTACTCTTTCCCTTCTTGTATCTCTGAAATTCTTACGAACTATGATATACATTGGGTTTGAAAATACTTGCAATCAAACTAAAGAAAGGTATAGATGTTTCTCCGTGTTCCTTTCAAACATTCTTTTTTAAAAAGTTTTTTTAATGTATATGTTCATTTTTTGGTTTGAATAGTAATTAAAGTGTTTTTATTATTATTATGAAGTTACTTGAGTCTTATGTTTGCACTCTTCTTAATTTGGATTTTTTACTCAAAATAAAGAGAAGAGAATAATTGACACATGGATAGAGTAGACATGGTAGCATAGTAGTAGCAATAGTAATTGTTTTGCTGGAGGCAGCTGTAATATATATTATTTTTATAAATAAATGATGCATCGAGGTTTGATCCCATGATTTCTTTCTCTGATCTACTGCTACTGTCGCACTCCTCCAGAATCTTGTAAATCCACAAAAGAAATCACATATCCCACGAGTAAAAGGGAGTCTTGAGTGGCACCACCGCAAAACATTGCCTTTTAAAAAGTTGATTCTATACTATAGAATCAACTTTTAAAGGGTTGATCCCCACAATCCACCGTCTACAAGTCGATTCTTTACTCTAGAGGGGGATTGTGGGTGTGGTGCCGCAGCAGTGAGCCTGGTATGGTGCCACAAAAGGTGCCTGAATAAAATTAAAAAAATCGAAAGGTCCATCAAATAAACAAAACCAAACGGATATGAAGGCAGTGCGGTAAAGTAACTGTCTAAAAAAGTCAGCAAGGGACAACATATATCTGCAAAATTGGGAGGCTGAAGATGACAATAGAGCAATAAACGTGTAACATTTAACTAACTCTTTCTTAACAACATTTATTAATAGAATTTTATCCCAACAAACTAAATCTTTCAACAGAGTCCTTCCTTTGTTTTTTCCAGGAATTTACGAAAAATTCTTAAAGTGGACTAAACATCTGTGATTTTATGAGTTAGTTGTTCATAGTGTTTGAGTAAATCCTGTGAGAATAGAAAGAATGAGGAAAGTATTCTTGATATTTAGAATAGAAAGCTCATTACATAAAAGG
Source organism: Gentiana straminea (assembly GCA_036785695.1). Lineage (NCBI taxonomy): Eukaryota > Viridiplantae > Streptophyta > Magnoliopsida > Gentianales > Gentianaceae > Gentiana > Gentiana straminea. Next base: position 254,296 of record JAVUPR010000300.1, on the reverse strand, counting down.
AGACATCTCACTCTTATTTATAGAGTGGATGCTCAACGGCTAGAAAGCAAAAAGCAATGAACACTGTTCCAACGGCTAGTTGGACAGTGTTCCACTTGCTAAAAGGCTACTAAAAGGAAGGGAAAAACCAGCCACTAATTTGTACAATAATTAGGACTAAAAGACAACTAATAAAACAATAATAAACTTAATAAAAGACTAACTAAGAAACCTGTTTTAACACTCCCCCTCAAGTTGGTGAATGTATGTCAATCATTCCCAACTTGCTAAGGAGATAATCAAAGGGTTTCTTAGGCAGCCCTTTAGTTAGGATATCAGCAATCTGATTTTGAGAGTTGACAAACTTGAGCTTGATTAGGCCACTTTGTCCAAATTTTTCCTTGATAAAATGCCTATCCACTTCAACATGCTTTGTTCTGTCATGTTGGACAGGGTTGAGAGAAATATCAATGGCAGATTGATTGTCACAATGTAAGATCATAGGTGTTTGCCTCTGAATTTTTAGATCATCCAGAATTATTTTTAGCCATAGGAGCTCACAGACACCAATAGCTAGGGCTCTAAACTCTGCTTCAGCACTTGATCTGGACACTACTCCTTGTTTTTTACTTTTCCATACAACAGGATTACCAAACATGAGCACACAATGACCAGAAGTAGATCTCCTATCATCAATACAGCCAGCATAATCAGAGTCTGTGTAAGCCTCCAAACCTCTGTGGTCACTTTTCTTGAAGAGAACCCCCTTTCCTGGACAACTTTTGAGATAGTAGACAATCCTCTCAGCTGCACTTTGATGACACTTCTTTGGGGAGTGCATATACCTACTCACAATATTGACAGCAAAGGCTATATCAGGCCTAGTGTGAGATAGATATATAAGTCTTCCCACTAGCCTTTGATATGCTCCTTTGTCCACTTCTTCATCTTTAGGTGCAAGACTAGTCCCATGGGTGTAATCAATAGGAGTTTTCATAGGTTTGCACCCTGTTTTGCCACAATCCTTCAGTAAATCCAGAATGTATTTCTGTTGGGAGATGAAGATCCCTTGTTCAGAATACATAACTTCAATGCCTAGGAAATATTTAAGCTTCCCTAGTTCCTTGATATCAAACTCAGAACATAGAAAGCCTTTCAATTTTGCATTTCCTTCAACATCATCACCAGTGATGATGATATCATCAACATAAACCAAGAGAATGGATCTTTTCCCTTGTATATTTAATTTGATGAACAAGGTATGATCCCCTTGGCTTTGGTTATAGCCAAGACTTATCATTGCATTAGTGAATCTCCCAAACCAGGCCCTAGGAGACTGCTTTAGTCCATAGAGGGCCTTTTTTAATCTGCATATTTTTCCTTTTTCCACTTGGAAACCAGGAGGTGTATCCATAAAAATGGTTTCCTCAAGATCTCCTTGTAAGAAGGCATTCTTTACATCATATTGATGTAATTTCCAGTCAAGATTAGCAGCCAAGGATAGAAGTATTTTGACAGTATTCATCTTTGCCACAGGGGCAAAGGTGTCAAAATAGTCTATTCCATGGGTTTGAGTATACCCCTTGGCAACTAATCTTGCCTTATATCTTTCAATGGTGCCATCAGACTTGTATTTGATGGTAAAAATCCATCTACAACCAACAGTTTTAGCCCCTTGGGGAAGCTCAACAAGCTCCCAAGTTTTGTTCTTTTCAAGAGCCTGCATTTCTTCTTTCATGGCTTTAACCCAATGATCATCCTTTAAAGCATCTGAAAACTTTTTAGGCACAGAGCTGTTAAGGAGATTTTTCATAAACCTCTTTTGTTTGCTAGAGATCTTGTCATAAGACAGGAAATTTTTCATAGGATGCAGGGTACAAGCCCTTGTAGGCTTTCTTAAAGCAATAGGGAGGTCAACTGGGGAAGAGTCACTACTTTTTCCTTGTTCATGTATAGGAAAAGTAGTATTACTCTTATCAGAAGTATGAGACCCCTCAGATGCATCAGAGATTGATCTCTCATTGATGCTAGAGGATTCAGTCTTACTTGTGTCAGCATTATTATCTTTCATTGGAACCACATCTTGCACCCTAGTCCAGTTCTTTCTGGTATAGATTATAGGATGTCTTTCTGTGTTCTTATTTATAATGGGGGCATCAGATTGTTGTTCAGGAGTAGAAGCATTAAGCTCCTGTTCCATAACAGGCTCCTCATTATTCTTATTAATAATAGAGATATGTCCGTTCTCATCAACTTTTGATGAGTCAGAACTAGTGTCAAGGAGGAACATTTCTCTTTCAGAATCAGTGTTAAGATTCTCCCCCTGAATTAGAGCTTCCCTTGTAAAGTAAGGGTGTAGCTCATAAAAGGTAACATCCTTGGAGACAAAAGTCCTCTTAGTATGAGGATGAAAGCATTTATAGCCTTTTTGTGTGTTGGAATACCCAATAAATATGCACTTCATAGATCTGGGATCCAGTTTTCCCCTGTTAGGTTGGTGTATGTGAACAAAGGCCTCACATCCAAAAACTTTAGGATTTACTCCCTCAGATTTAATAAAATCTGGAAAGTGAGAAGTAAGGACATCAATGGGGCTCCTTTTTTTAAGAACAATAGTAGGCATTCTGTTAATAAGATGGGCAGCAGTTAGGACTGCCTCTCCCCAATAATGTTTTGGCACATTCATTTGAAAGAGAAGTGCCCTAGCTGTGTCCATAAGGTGCCTATTTTTCCTTTCAACCACCCCATTTTGTTGGGGGGTATGAACACAAGAAGATTCATGTATAATCCCTTTTCCTTCCAAGAAGGGATTTAAGAATCTGTTGAAGTAGTCCCTGGCATTATCAGTTCTGATTTTCTTGATTTTGACATCAAACTGAGTCATAATCATATTGTAAAACACAGGAAGGATCTTTGCTAGATCAGATTTGTGTTTCATAAGGTAAAGCCAAGTAGTTCTGGTACAGTCATCAATAAAGGTGACAAACCAGTGACCACCATTGATGTTAGGGTTAATAGAAGGACCCCAAATGTCACTATGTATAAGATTAAAAGGATTAGTAGACAGATTAGTAGAGATAGGATAAGACACTCTTTTATGTTTAGCAAATTCACATTCATTACATTTGAAACCTTCAGAATTCAATCCTTTACATAGAGTAGGAAACAAATGCAACAGAATCTGAAAGGAGGGGTGACCTAGTCTCCTATGATACAACATAATCTGATCATAATTAGCCTTAGACAAAAAAGAAGAATCCTGACAACTAAGGGTGTCATTATCTTCAGTCTTCAAAACATAAAGACCTTCCTTAGCCCTAGCAAGTCCAATCTTCTTCAATGTTTCTAGATCCTGTATCACACAGAAGTTAGTAGAGAAAAGAGCATAGCATTTAGAATCTCTAGTTAACTTTCTGATAGATAGGAGACTAGCAGATAGGTTAGGAACATGCAAGACCTCTTTCAAGGTTAGGTCATTATTTATATTAACATTTCCAATGCCTGCCACACTGATTGAGGAACCATTAGCAATTGTAATGTTCCTCTCAGTTGTACAAGGCAAGTAGTTAGAGAAACAAGTACGGTCAGGGGTCATATGATCAATTGCCCCAGAATCAACAACCCAATCCCTGGTTACAGTCTGATTTAAGAGATTCAAGGAAGCCATACCTGAAAAAACCATCGAAGTTGATGGATTTTCCAAGGTATCAAGGAACTTCCTCAATTTCTCTATTTCAGATTGACCAAGAGTAGGATTCTGATTTATAGTGGCATGATCCATCCCTTGTCCATTTCTTTCAGATTTATCAGAGGTTGCATTGTGAGCCAAGGATTCTTTGTTTTTCCCTGGTCTCCCATGCAATTTCCAACAAAAATCCTTGGTATGCCTGGATTTTTTGCAATGAGTACAGTACAAATTATCCTTTTCAGACTTCACATTTTCCTTTTGAAAGGGAAATTTCTTTTCTGGGTACCCCTTTGACTCATTAGTCTTGGGATATCCTTGATTTCTTTGCCCAGCTATTAAAGCAGAGCCATCAATAGGAGGAGTGTCAATCATGACACTTCTCCCCGCCTTCCTCTCGCTCTAACAATAGATATGGTTTCATTTAGGGTAGGTAGATCACCCTTTCCAAGAACTTGGACTCGACAGATCGAAATCCTGGTTTAAACCGATAAGAAAGGCAAAAATCCTTTCTTTTTCCATCATTCTCCTCGAATTGCGCATCTTCACTATCTTTCATTTTGATGCATTGATAGTGATCAAGTTCTTGCCACGACTTTGGAGGATACCGAATACTCGATGATGGATTTGTTACCTTGTTTGGTGTTTTGAATCCTTGCCCTTATCTCATAGATTTGAGCAGCATCATTCACCTTTGAGTGGGTTTGCCTGACATGGTCCCAGATTTCTTTAGCAGATTCCAGATACATGCAGGTATCACTAATCTCTGGAATCATAGAGCTCCAGAGCCAAGACATCACCATAGAGTCCTTCTCATCCCAGTTAGAGTACTTAGGATCAGTTGTAGAAGGCCCAGTTCCTAGGAGATGACTGAGTTTGCCTCTTCCCTTCAAGTATGTTCTGACAAATTGGGACCATTTAAGGTAGTTTTTCCCATTGAGCTTATAGACTGCTTGAATATTCTGTAACTCCCGTAATTAATGGGTGTTTCAGAACTATTCACTTCAGAAGAGCTATTGATAACAGATTCAGCCATAGAAGAGAAAAGGTTTTTTGAATATTTCCAGAAAAAACAGCGAGAAAAGAGAACCTAAGTCTCTGATACCATGTGAGAATAGAAAGAATGAGGAAAGTATTCTTGATATTTAGAATAGAAAGCTCATTACATAAAAGGAGACATCTCACTCTTATTTATAGAGTGGATGCTCAACGGCTAGAAAGCAAAAAGCAGTGAACACTGTTCCAACGGCTAGTTGGACAGTGTTCCACTTGCTAAAAGGCTACTAAAAGGAAGGGAAAAACCAGCCACTAATTTGTACAATAATTAGGACTAAAAGACAACTAATAAAACAATAATAAACTTAATAAAAGACTAACTAAGAAACCTGTTTTAACAAATCCTATTGTTTCTTTCCCTCCAATCTCCATAGATTGTGACAGAGAGGCCCAACCATACAATGTTCATGTGTAAGCTGGATTTCCAGTTACTAGATAATACTCGGTTCCACATGATAGGTGCTTAGTCATATGATAATAGTGGCTTCCAGTCTCGAACTCGTACATACACTTTTAGAGTGATCAAGTGAAGAATAGGTGTGCCTTGCTTTCCTCGAGATCGTTAATCACACATTGGCATTAACCTGTCATTCCTGCTTTTTGAAGCTTATCATTGGAGTTGTGTTTCTGATTACAAACCAGCAAAAATATAAAGCCATATTTAGAAAATAGTCAAAATACCATTTTCACCAAATTCCTTTGGCCCTCTTCAACTCAGGGCTCAAATGAATCAGCAATCAATAGTACTTACACAGATGACTCTATCCTTAGATGGAGACTGGATGGACCAGTCATCAACCAACAGCCCGGAGCTGTATATAATATTGCAGTTTTTGACAAATTTTTTAATTTCTTCACTCCATCCTCTCTGTAATACTATCACAATTCTTTATCTCATCATCCGTCTTAGCATGCCAGATGGATTTCAAGATCCTTTGTAATATGTTACTACATGCGACCCCAAGGTTTCCAGAGCTCATTAAAAAAATGAAGTGTAATGACCATCTCTGATTTGAACTCTTACATGGTTAGCCTGACATATATCAGTTTCTTCCACATTCATGATCGTTCTAGATCTTATCTGCTTGGTTTTGTGCTTTCTTTTCATTATAGAATCTTTGTGCTTTGGTGCTGGAAATTGTTTTACAGTTTAATTCTCAAATATGGTTGATATACTTGTATATATTTCGGTAGTAAAATAATAATCTTGTTTCTGTGTTTCTTCTTCAAGGGATTCTTCTTTCAGGACAGATTCAGGGGATGTTTTGAGGACTGCTAATGGTGGTGATTTGAATTCCATCATAAAGCAAGGCAGAGAAAGTGATAACAATAATCAAATCAAGGACAGTACTGATATTGGAGCACCGCGATTCCAAAGTGGGGTGCTGCGCACCAACTGCATTGACTGTCTTGATAGAACTAATGTTGCCCAGTATGCTTACGGCCTAGCGGCGCTAGGTCGCCAACTTCAAGCTATGGGAATAACCGATGACCCCAAAGTGGATCCTGATAGTAGCATTGCTGCTGCTCTTATGGATATGTATCAGAGCATGGGTGATGCTCTTGCTCAGCAATATGGTGGCTCTGCTGCTCACAATACAGTATGTATTTTGGTGCAGTGACTAAATATATTCTGATTTTAATGGTTACAATCTTAACCTGTTGTTTCTTATGGTGAAACGGAGAATTTTCAAGGTCTTTACTTTGGTTACTAAGAACGTCTCTTTATCTGTACACCATATTAGGTATTTCCGGAAAGGCAGGGCAAATGGAAAGCTACAACTCAGTCTAGTGAGTTTTTGAAGTCTATTAAGAGATATTACAGCAATGCATATACTGATGGTGAAAAACAAGATGCAATAAATTTGTAATCTTCTCTCTGTACTTCTGCCCTTAAACTTTGATAAATTTCTTTGATTTTGTTCCTTGTGCAAAATTGTAACTATGATTTGTGCAACAGTTTGCTTTTGAGCACAAGTGTTGGTATCTTCTAGTTTAAGTCTTTGGCTTCGTTTTAGTTGTTTCTTCTTCTGCATTAAACAACAATTGAAATTCTTAAATTGTTTAGTTTCATAGATCAAAAAAATCCTACTGTGATTCATGTTGCCTATAAAGTTATGATGTATTGTCATGATACAATGATTTTCCTGAAAATCCTTCAAGAATGCGATTCTTATGGTCTTTGATGTATACACCAGGTTTTTGGGTTACTTCCAGCCTCAGGAAGGAAAACCTGCACTATGGGAGTTGGATTCTGATTATTATCTTCACATATCTGGTATTGGAGATGACTTGTTTCCAGAGGAGAGGTGCTTAGCTACTTCTGGCGGCTTCTTGTTCTTGCTCACTTTTTTTTCTTTTTCTTTTTCTTTTTTGGGTATCTATCTGAACTTCAAACTGTTAGTAATGCTTTCCTTTTCAATACTGCAGTTGGTTAATTGATGCTGAACGCGGAACTCGTGGCTGCAGTTTTGCCCCCATTCCAGCTTGTAGAGAGGACTTCTCACGGATAAAGTTGACATCACTTGACAAGTTGATTGAAAAAACTTGCAGCTCGATTAGAAATGTCCGACTGTGTAGTGAAACTGAACAAAAGAGTGGAAATTTTGGGGTTGCCCCTGATGCAGCGTAAATACTTATCACATTTGTTCCTTTTCTTGATTACCCTTGTGCTTTGGTGGTCGATTGGATCAAAGTCTTTACTTATCTTGGTCGATAATGATTGATTGGCTTGTTTTACTACTGATGCTTCAATGCCTGTCTCTTTTCCTAAACATTTTCTCGGGAATTTTTCTGCTTAGTATTCCTAAGTTTCTGGTTTTTCCTTTTCTAGTTTTTGCGTTCTATATTAGATGCTTTTATAGTTATATGAAGGATGCAGTGTCCTGGTATGTTTTCCCTTTTTTGAAACATGTTATGTTTCACTGAATCAGACCTGTAGTCGGCCTAGCTACATATTAAGGCAGCATTCCCAAATCCTTCTATCACCAAATGCATGGAGGCAATAGGCATTATAAGATCATAATTTTTGGCGGCTTCTATCGGCACCACGAATTAACTATCGGCACCCTTTTTTTTATTTATTATTTTTCATTTACCTCCGGCACCACACATGTATTCTTTTTTTTTTTTTTTTTTTACTTTCGGCACCACACTACGAACATCAGTGCCCTTGACATTCCTCTTTAACAATAACGTTAGTGTACTGACGTTATTCACTCATGACACTTTTATTAATGTTCTAAAAATCGGCCCAGGCGGTCTCCGACCGACTCGATTATACCCAGACGGACATATCTAGGCGGGTAGGCTCCTAGGCGGTCCCAGACGGTGCTGTGAGGCGGTCTAGGGCTTCAAATATTTATTTTAAAAAAAAATCATAAAACACACATTACAAAAAAAAGAGTTAAACCCTTGACTCTTGAGTTCTTAGACTTATTTTAACATAATCTCATGTTCTTTTGTACTGTACTTTAGTTGGTCTTTTGACACATTTCCTTAATGTTTATGCTTTAGGATTTATTGATTTATGTTGGACAACCATTGTATTATTTTTATAAAAAGAAAAGAAAAAAAAACGGCGCTCCATCACCGCCCAACTACCGCCTAGCGTCTTTTAGAACACTGCTTTTATAACTATAACGTCAGTGCCATTGACGTTATTATCAAAAATTAACGTTAGTGGTAGTGACATTTTTTTTTAAATAACGTCAGTCTTACAGACATTTGCACGAAAAATAATCGTTGTGCTGGGAATAATTTAAAGGGTGCCGGGAGTAAGCATGGTGCCAACAGCATTTTTGTGGTGCCGATAGAAGCCGCCTAGTTTTTTTGGTTTTTTGAACTTTTGAATTTTTATTGAAGGGGTGATTGTTTTGCTATTTTAGTTCAATACCAGGCCAGCATTGCATAACTTGCACTGGAGCAATGATAGTAGTATGCCTAGTTTTCAGTTCGACTTATATTATTTTATTTATTTTGATTTTCTTGCTTTATTTTGAGTTATTTCTTTATTTTCTTTCTTAAGGTTTGTATTTTTCCCGTTCATGAAATACTCTTGCTGTTTCGAAGCCTTTTTATATCCTGACTTCAGAATGATTCTTAAAAATACAGAGAAATACAGCTCAAGAGCCCAAATTGGCTTTTTGGCCAAAGGAAATACGATGACACTAACACTGCTACGAAGGCAGCGTACCATGAGGTTATGAAAGGGGTTGTTGATGATGAGAAATGTATGAATACCATATATGACCTTAGTTGGCTGGCTCCTAGAGGGGAAACAAATGACGAGGCTTTGTACCAAAGGTACTAACATCAAAGCTACTGTCTTCCTGCTCACTTGTTCACATTGTTTTCTCTGTCATGCTCGTATTTGTTTAATATTAATGTGCCCAACTCAACAGCTAATAAGTTCCGTTGATTGCTGATTGTTGCTGGATGTTTCTCAATTCCAAATGTAGAACTTTTTACCTTCGCGCCGAAAGATATTAATTACAACATTACATGTCAAGAATACTTCCCAAAGTGAAAGTCAATCTCAACAGCTCTTACAATATCACATTTTACTGCTAAAGTAACATTAATCTCCTTCCATACCTCACACGCAACACCTGGTTCAACAATCTGTTTTTTAGCGTCACACATAATTTCATTACCCTTCACAGCTAGATCACGCCCTTCAATCCGGAATCCGATCTCTATGGCTTTTAAGCTAGATCCTTATCTGGTAGTTTGCCACCGAGGTTCATCCTGGTCCTATTGTTCTAAAAATTCATTTCTTGGTCCTGCACATCAACTGTCTATGATTCTGTCATATTCCGTGATAATTGTTATGTTTTTTTCACTATCCTGTTTAATACAGGGGATATTTAATGTCTTAAAATAGTCTTTTGATTTAGCACAGGTTTAATCGATTAGAGAAGTGATACTGTTTGCAGTATGACCCGAGAAGTCGAAAACTAAAATAAATAATCATATCCACTTCTATTTGGTTTGAGCTGATTTAAATATCCAGCCTTTGATACTTCCATGCATGATATACATGTTTCAGATAACATGTGGGTATTATGCAAATCTTGAAATCTTCGTTTTTATGTATTGTATTTGCCAGATTTAAGGTCATACCTGTGTTTCTGCTTTATTTGTGCCTGTATGCTCTGATGAGAAAGCCGTTTCTTTACAAAACTGCTACTTCTAGACTCGTGCATGTATACGTTTGATTTGTTTCAGTGCCCACCAGAAAACAGCTATCTGCTGCATTGTAGCTTAAAATTTACTCTTCACACTGCGTAGCTAATAAGACACAGTGAGAAAAACTGATCCATGTGGCTTACTTAATCCTTTGTAAATAAGGTGCGGTTCTGATGTGCATTCATCTTTTACTACCCACCACTAGTCAATTTTGTTTATGATTACAGCTTCCGTTGTATATAAACAAGTTCACAGTTTTGGGGGAAGAGAATCATTACATTATTGGTATTAAAATAAAATTGTATTACCTATTAAATACTATGCCGAGCCAACGAAAAATAGCAATGATGCCTTTTCGTTTCTGTGTTACAACTTACAAATCATGAAGGTCGTGATATTTTATGTCCTGCGTAAACATTAACCATGCGCAAGCCCATTGCTCTTTCACTTTGCTTTGCAGGTATCTGGCAATGACTTCAGTAAATGAGGCAAATGGATGGTATGGTGGCACTTTGCTTGGTGACCTAGATGAAAACAGTGAGATCTTTCGGCATTATGCTGAGCTTGTTCAGGTATGAGCAAACATATTTTTTATTCTCTTGCTTAAAACAATTCTTTCTTTCGTTTGAATTTTAACCTTTTTGAGAAAGTTGGTTAAATTGGTTATGTGTCACTAATTTTGATGAAAAAGTCTAAAATGACCTTTGACTGCTATTAATGCAAAGTAATGAAAAGTGGGTGATAAATAATAAATGAGGGGTAAAAGGAGAAAAATGCAATAAATGCTTCATTGGTTATCTTAATAGACTTACATTATGGGACAGAATCAAAAAAACTAAATGGACTTTATATTTTGGGACGGAAGTAGTACTATCATAACATATGGCTGCTGTTATATATGCCATAGTTACTTTTTACTTCATAATGTCATGTCTCATGTCCCTTGTAATAGTTGTCTTGTGAAAATGGGTAGGGCCCGGCAATGGACCCGTTTCACCAGGACCTGGAGAAGGAAAAATTTTATGCTGAAATCCTTAGCATGGGTAGTAGTATCGAATCCATGGACGACACAGCAGTCGAAGCTGAGATGAAAGCTGCAGTGAAGCAGTATGAACAGATTGGTGCTGATCTTGGGATCATTCCGAAATCATGCAAATCTTTGGCTTTGGATCCAAGTCAAGTAACACGATGGATAGTCGGGGAGCATAAGATGCCTGAACTTTAGTGTTCTTTAGCTGATAAAAAGTAAACCATTTTGCCTATCAAGTTTTCTTACATGTGAATGCATATGGAGCCATGGGGGTGAAGTTAACTTGTGTGCTGCATTCTTGTGTAATAATAAATCTGTGATTCTTATTGTTTTCCACCTATAAGCCATGGATGAAGTTAACTTTATGTGTCGCGTTGTTGTGTAATAATAATTCTGTGATTCTTATTGTTTTCTACCTGTAAGTTGCATTTGAACGGTAAGTTGCAATAGAGGAAGAGCATGCCCCATTTGAACGGTAAGTTGCAGATCACAAATGGCTGGCGAAGAGAGAATCAGGAAGTATGAGTAGGTTAAATTTGGCCCCACAAGGGGAGCCCCTGGTTGTGCTTGAGTGATGTCGTTTCACTTTCACTTCCTTGGGAAGAAAGAAAAAGAAAATGATCATCGTGGACCTACATCAAGATTTAACTAATAGCCTCTCCTAATAAAGATGCACTAGTTTTTTTTTTTTTTTTTAATTTCTTTTTTTCCCTTTGAAAAAGATGCACTACTTGATGGATACGCCGCATAGACACAGACATGGATACGCCGCACAGACACAGACATGGATACGCCGCACGACACAGACACGGTGATACGGCTAATTCAAAAATTTAAGGACATGACATGTCGCCGACACGTTATATACACACATATATAAAGGACACGACATGTTGCCGACACGTTATATACACACATATATACACACACACACATATATATATATATATAGAGAGAGAGAGAGAGAGAGAATAAAACAGGTAATACGTAAACTCTATCTAAAATAGATATTCGATCTTTATACGGTGCCAAAAAAAAATTGATTGACCTTCAAAATACTATAAATTGTAAAAATGATTGTTTATCAACAAAAAAACATATAAACTTAATACGCCGTACTATTTACTGAAGTATTGTAGAAATTGAAATCGTATATCTAAACGTTTTCATTGAAAAAAACTTAAATAAAGAAAAAAAACAAAGAGTGTTGGGAGTGTCAGTGCCGTGTCGGGGAGTGTCAACAGAATGTCGGATATTAAAATTTTAAAAATAATGTTATTTTAATCAGTTGGGGCGTGTCGATCGCGTATTGAAAACAGAGCGTCCAGATTGAAGTGTCGGTGCATCATAGCTTAATCGAGACCACTTTTTTTTAAAATAAATTTAAAATAAGACTTGAGTAGAAAAATGAAATTCAGTTGGGAAGGGAAAAAATAACGAACCAAGATTAATTACCCCAATCCCCTAAACGGCTAAAACCCACCGGAGGAGGGTCTCGTTTCTTCCCAGCCATCTCTCTGTTTACCTTTTTTTTTCCTTTTAATTTTTTCCCCGGGAATTTCAAGTTAAATAAAACATGGATGACATAGAAGATTTGTTGGTGGGAAGTGGCACTGGTGGAGCACCCCTTGGGTTCCGGTTGCCGGTGGCGGCGGCCGTAGGAGTGAACACTAAACATCAAAGGAGAAAACTTGGTCTCAGCATACCCAAATCTTCCCCCAACATCCCTGGCACTCAGGTGCTCAGCTCTATCCATGCACATTTATACGTTCTGGCTATGTGATTTAGTTAATTTTATTTCAACATTGTTTCCCTGTGTTGCAGACTATCTATATCAAGACATTTGGCTGTTCACATAATCAGGTAAACCTTGTTAATCAATAAATATACGGTCAATGGTCTTGGTTTTCTTCCTTGGAGTAGTGTGACATTGACTGCTACTTTCCAATATTCAAATTGGTATTTTGTTAAGGAAAAGAATTGGCCTTTAGTCATTTCAGCTTTTTACGTGGTGCGTGTATGATTGTTTTAGGGTCAATAAGACAAGCATTTTCATGGTCACTACTTATTGTATTTAGAAAAATCTGAGATCTGATCGAGGGCTCTTCCCATATGAGAAAGCTGAAGCAGGTCATTATATAGCAACTATAATGGATTTAGTGGGGACAAAAGAAAGTTAAAAGAGTATTTTATCACATTAAAGTTGTCTGCCTGGCCGCTTGATGGTGTACACCTATCGGTTGTCATGACGTTTAGTTGTGTATACTGACAAACAAGCTTCATAACTTGTAGGCTGTTCATTATAAAAAAGCTAGATCATTGTTCGATTAGCTGGTTGGGGCTGGTGTATCAGACTTCCAGTGACTTCTGTTGTTGTTTTCAATGGAGTAACTTAGGCTGATGGTGTATTGATGCTAGCCACTTCAAATGTTAGCTGACTACAAATAAGGGTAGTATTTGTACCTGTGCGTAATCTTAAAAAGAAATGCTGTTGTGATATTTATGTGGCTGTTTTTGAAAAAATCTCTTTTCTTTTGGCTTTCCATCTACATAGATTACAGATATATAAGATATTCTGCCCAATGTAGATATTTCCCGTGGAAAATTGGCTAACATATTGAAGTTTTGTTTTTGAACTTGTTGTTTTCAGCTGAAATATAGTGGAGGATTTTATAAGAATCCTTTTGTCAGTCTAGCTCTTTCATTGGACAGAAAACTACGTTAATCAATACCACAAAATTCTGGAGTTTTTTATGGTACTGATATGAAAGTGAGGAATCAAGGTTAATTCTCTTATAGGAAGCTTATACTCCCTCCGTCCCTATATATAAGTCATTCTAGCATTTTTGTTTTGTCCCTTAATATTATTAAGTCATTTACGGTACCAAGAGTGCATTTATTAACATTTTCCCTCATCTTACCCTACCTAATTTATATTCCCTCCAATCACCTATAATTACCTTACAACCATTGCATTTGTTATAATCAAAGGGTGTATTAGGCACTCTACTCTAGTTATACATTTATGACATTTAACTACTTTCTTAAAATTTGTGAAACCTCTAGGATAACTTTTATTTAGGGACGGAGGAAGTAGTTCTTTTACCTAATAAACAGGAGAATATGGTCCTCCTGCATTAAAATCTTGAGCATTCAAACAGGTTTTTACATTCCAAATGTCATGAAGCTCACCTGGTCTTTTGCTGTAATAGAAGTGATATTTGTTAGAGCAGATAATTTTCTTTATGTTACGCTAGCGCGAGCAGGTATTTACTCTTAGATTTCTTGATGATGGGGGCATCACTACTAAACTTACCTTGTGTTGTCATCAAACTTGTGAGAGACGAGCCTTATCCTTATTTGAAGAAGATCATGCTTAACTGAACCAAGATTCCTTTCCATTCAAGAGTTCATAATAAACATGATGACATCCTTTCACTTGTTTTTCCATAGGAGTATAAAGCCGAGCTTTAAGTGTGGATAGCTCCAAAAAGCAGTTATGGCACGTGATTGCCATTATGTTTGAGATATCTAGTGATGTTGCCACTACGCTACTTTATTATTATTTTCAAGCTTTAGCCTGTAGAAAATACAGGAATGAGAAGAAAAGTTTGTGCTAAATTACGATCACTCCCAGTTAATGTATTTAGTGGTCTAGTGTTGATCTTAGAGTAACATGATTTATGATTTACTGATTTTTCTGACTATGGTATCAGATAATTTAATACTTTGGACAATTAAAACACAATAAATGGAGATCTAGTGGAGTTATCTTTGCTTCATATAGGGATACGCTAATACGTGAGCAATTTTATAAAGTTACAGAACAGCAGTAGTGTTATCTTACCAATCTGCATTAGCGTTTGTTAGCCACGAATTTGTTTTGTCAACATTCAATTTATATATGATGTGCGAAGGGATCTCAAGTTTGCTCATTGAGAACTTGACTTGAAAGTGAAGATTCTCTCTGTGGAAAGTGATTGCAATCATCATGCCATCTTCTGATTTTAGCATACTGCTTCTATCTAGAATTTTGGTAGAATGATAGTAAATCATGCTATTTCTTTTGTTGTTTCTTGCAGAGTGACAGTGAATATATGGCTGGTCAACTTTCAGCATTTGGGTATTTGTTGTCTGAAAATCCAGATGAGGCCGACTTGTGGCTCATAAATACGTGAGTCATCTTCCGTGTATTTTTTTTTTTCCTAAGTTAGATTTATTTTGAGAATGGAACGTTTATATTTGTCTTTTCTTTTTGTAAGTTACTAATTTATTTGAAATTTCATTCAAGCATTTAGCAAAAATATTGAAAAGAAGGGTATCAAAACTGCGCTAAAATATATCTCCCAATCCTAGCCCTTTTACAAAATATACTCAAATCAAGGGAGCGATTTACAGGAATTCCCCAATTACACTTGTTACGTCAAACCCCCTCCAAGTGTTGACAAAAAAGTCAATGGCTTCAGGGATCTCTTGTGCTTTAGCAGCAGCCTGAAGTTCCTTTCGTACCATAACTCATACACTGAGCCATCAAGGCTGATCTTCGTCACTTGATCTCCATAAGTATCTTATCCAGTGATTGAATGATATGCGGAGGTAGATAATTAACCTTTTATATACTTTAACATACTCCCAGAGCGCTATTAAACTATTTTTTTTTCTCCAAGTTTCTCATTTTATTTTTGAAACATCACCATGGACAATTTGTCTCATTTTTCATATTTGTGACATTACTATCGTTATGGCCTTACTTGGAGTCCAGCAGTTATCTAGATCATGCATTCCATATCTTGTCTGTGTGGTGTGAGGATCAACAGAATTGTAATTCTTATCAAGGCCTTGTTTTCACATTCTACCACATTTGGAGAATGGTTATTTGCAATTTGAATTTATGGGTTAAGTAGTTAAATCTGTACATCACTATGAATAGGCTTTTCTCAGCAACTTGATATCGATCTTGCTTGGTAATTCAGCTGCACAGTAAAGTCACCTAGTCAGTCTTCCATGGAAACCCTCATTAGAAAGTGTAGAAGTGCGAAAAAGCCTCTCGTGGTGGCAGGATGTGTGCCTCAAGGAAGCCGCAATCTGAAAGAGCTTGAAGGGGTTAGTATAGTTGGAGTCCAGCAAATTGACCGTGTTGTAGAGGTTGTGGAAGAGACTTTAAAAGGTCATGAAGTGCGGCTTCTAACACGACGTACACTACCTTCACTTGACCTCCCCAAGGTATATATGCTCTGCAGGGCCTGAACCTATTGCTGTTACTTAGAATTGATCTTTCGTTATATCCGTCTTTTATGATTGCCCTGCTTATTTTTTCTATCAGGTGAGGAAGAACAAGTTTGTTGATATTCTTCCCATCAATGTTGGCTGTTTAGGTGCCTGTACCTATTGCAAGACAAAGCATGCTCGGGGTCATCTAGGAAGCTATACCATTGACAGCCTTGTAAGAAACTGTGGTATAAACTACTGTTTTTGACATCTAGAATTTCTATGTTTTAAGTAAGCGTTCTGGTATAGGTGCATCGTGTCAGAGATGTTATAGCTGATGGCGTGAAGGAGATATGGCTCAGCAGTGAAGACACTGGAGCATATGGTAATTTTCATACCCTTTATGCCACATTATATGAGTTGCGCAGGCTGAGTTTTGAAATTTGAATCATCTCATTTATGTTAGAAAACGTAACTTGTATCCGATTTCAAGCTTGATAATAATGGACTGGGAATGATCAGTGGCTTTTCTTCCCCTCCCAAGTACAATGAGTCTATGGTTACTTGGGCTACAAGGGGTATTTGCTGTCTAAAAATTAAGTCAATTGTATGATGCTGAGCTGAGGCTTTGTAACATTCTGCAGGTCGAGACATTGGAGTTAGTCTTCCAGTTCTCTTAGATGCTATAGTTGCCGAGCTTCCATTGGATGGAAGTACAATGTTGCGGATTGGGATGACAAATCCTCCATACATTCTTGAGCACTTGAAAGAAATAGCAACTATTCTGCGTCACCCATGTGTTTATTCCTTTCTTCATGTTCCAGTTCAATCTGGTAGTGATGCTATCTTGACGGTGAGTGCCATTCACTCTCTCCCTCTCAAATTATCGAATCATCATTGCTTCCTTTTTTTTCCTCCACCCTTTCATTTAGAGAAATGCCATGAATATATTTTTTTTTCTTCCTTGTAGTAGTAGTTCTCTCTGATCTTCTTCTTCACTTTTTTTAATAACCTCAGGCAATGAATCGAGAATACAGTGTGCGGGATTTCAAGCAGGTGGTGGATACATTAAATGAACTGGTCCCTGGAATGCAGATTGCGACAGATATAATCTGTGGATTCCCTGGTATGTTTCAGTTTGCTTCTGCCTTATCTTTTCTTTTGTTTATTTACCTATTTAATATTTATGCTTTTGCGAAACATTAACAATATTTTCTTCCATTGATGTGCCCTCGATTACTTTGATTTTTTCATCTATGAAAGCATTCTTGTAGTGAGCAAAAAAAAAGTTCTGCAATTCCTGATTGCTAATATAATACGGTTTGAGCAAGGTTTAGCTTTATAATTTAGAGGAATTACTAGAAAACTGGGTTGGAGACTTAAAGTACAAGGTTTTGTATTCGATCGGAATCTAAGTGAATGAGTAAGAAAGCAGACTAGTTTAGCATGAATCCTAAAATTGTACGTATGCGTGTGTCTGTGAGTGTATATCATGCTGTTTTTTGCATATAATGATCACTTGTACTGTGTCTACAGTCTGTATTCCATTCCTATCTGTGCTTGAACTCTCTTAACTTCCCTCAAGAATATATCTAGATTTGGAATTCATCAATCAGTTACACAGCAATATCTTACTCGATTTGTTTTTTTAAACGTTTTATTTATTTCTTTATTATTACTTTCAATCAATCAATAAAAAGCCTCCATGTGACTAGAGGTCACTAGTTCAGCAGCTTCTTGTTGAAATACAAGTTAAGGCTGAGTTCAAACTTCAAACCACCATAATAGCCTCTTGTAGACATACAAGTTAAGACTGCGTATTGTGGGCCTAAATGCAATGCCCTTCTCCGGAGCCTTGCTACTTACATGCTCCATGTCCATGCTACCTTTTTTGTTCTGTTGATAAAGTGATTAATAATTGCAGGTGAAACTGATGAAGATTTTGTGCAAACAGTCAACCTCATCAAGGAGTACAAATTTTCACAAGTTCACATATCACAGTTCTATCCTCGTCCTGGTACACTTGCAAACTTTACCGTCAATTTTTTTCATTTTGCCTTCCTGCAAGCTTCTGAATTGTAATTTTTATTATGTCCTTGGTTCGAAAGAGGAATTGCTGTGCCTGTGCACAGTTCATTTGTTCATCAGAAACAAGTTTGCATTTACATTTTTATAAACGCCTGCTACAAGTATTATAGACGAGGTTCGATAATACTAAGCCATCGAATGAACGAAAATGTGTTATTCGATGGAAATGATTCTAGGGAATATCAAGTGTTTGCACATTTAATTGCATTCATCAAACGCCTGCTACAAGTATTATAGACGAGGTTCGATAATACTAATTGCATTACAAACGCCTCGTCTATAATCCGGTGTCCCTTTTAACATACTTTTTTTTTAATGGTTTTGAACAGGGACACCGGCTGCAAGAATGAAGAAAGTTCAAAGCACCGTGGTGAAGAAAAGAAGCCGTGAATTGACAGCTGTATTCGAGGCTTTTACACCATATGATGGAATGGAAGGCAAAGTGGAGAGGATATGGATTACTGAAATTGCAGCGGATGGAATACATCTGGTGAGAAACTGAAAATATGTTTTATTAGCATGTTATTTAGCTTGGCAATATGAAGAGGATAAATTTTCTATTCCTTTTTCCATTGATCGTTTAGTTTGCCTTTCCCAATTCTGTTCTAGCCCCCTACACGATATTGATCTATATCATGAAAGCTGTGTTGAAGGAAGTCCTTTTTTTGCAATTTGTGCTGATTTCACCCAAATTATGGAGACCTCAGAAGATCATTCGAAATTTTTAGTATCTCGCTGCTTACAGTTCAAGGACCATAGGTCAGTATGGCCTGTGGGAAGTTGAAGTTATGGTTCGGTTCACAAAAGTTTGGGAGGTTTTAACTTTTAAACTTTGCAAAGAGGCCCTGGTGGTAGTTCATGATTTAACTGCATATGTTGTTGCAGGTGGGCCACACTAAAGGGTACATTCAAGTGCTAGTGACTGGTCCAGAGAGCTTGCTTGGCATTTCAGCTATGGTGAAGATTACGTCTGTTGGGCGGTGGTCCGTTTTTGGTGAAGTGATCGAAATCCTTAGTACTCAGGCTAAACAAGCACCATTACAGAGCATCGAATCGTTCTGTAGTAAAGAGACGTCTTCTTGTGCATGTTCCAACGAACCAGAGTCATGTTGTCAAGCAGCAGCAGCTGCATGTTGTGGAACAACGATTTCAGAGCCAAAGATCAGTTCAAAGTCGAAGTCAAAGAATAATGGAAGTGCCGAAAACGCCTTTGGTTGGATACTGAGGAACCGGAACCATAAGAAGATGGAAAAAGGGGTTGTGGAAGAATCTGAGGGTAAGCAGAGAAATGCCACTGTGTCCATGTTTGGATGGGATTTTGTCGATAAAGCTCTCATAATTGGTTTTCTTGTGAGCTTTTTGACAATTTTAGTCCTACTTTTGTTTGTCAAGTGGTGATTTTGTCTGTGTCTTAACCCATATTTTTCTTTCTTTCAACTGATAGGAAGTAAAGATATGAAATCGTCAAAAAATGATTTCGACGCTCCATGTTATCACACTTTATCTCTAGTCGTATGCATTCTTATTACGCAAAGGCGATTGAGAGATTTTCGTAAAACGAATATAATTTCTCTTGAATTTTTTTTATAGCATTTTGGGAGTTTCTGTTCTTGTCTTAAACTGCACTGCACATTGTTATGAATTTAAAAATAAAAAAAAAAAAAAATCAGTAAAGGTGATTTTGGTGAAGGGAAAACATACATACATACATACACAGCTGAGATCATACTGCAAAATTCTTGTAGGTTTATGTCCAGAAAATTTGAAAATCCTTATTACTTACGTGAAACACGTGATGAAGGCAACTACTTTTGATTTCATACTAAGCTAAGCAATTTTGATTGGCAAATCAGTTCACTGGCAAGGTTAGATGTCAATTTTCGATTTTTGTAAAGTGAAATCTTGTCTGGTGCCATGGTAAATTCAGTGGGGTGCCATGGAAATTGTGCAGATGGGCTGATGGGGCAATGTCAGAAGACTCAGAACCAAAGGTGCCCCCCTGTCTGTAATGTATTAAGGGTTTTTGTAGGCATATTTTAGCCATTAAATTCTAGCTTTCTTTGCATAAATAAATAAATTAAAAAAAAACATGTAGATATTTATTTAACATTACAAGGAAAACGGTTACAAATCGTTGTCCTCGATGCATTCAATAATCTATTGAATAATAATTGCTAAAAAAAAAAGGAAAAGAAAAAAAGAAGGTTACAAACAACAATACATTTCTTGGCCTTGAGCAATCCAGAGGCTATAAGTTTATAGTAACATGTCTGATTTTGCAGGTAATCTCTTGAAAAAGTTAACAGGAACTGAAGGAAGTTTGCTCCTGAAACGAGGATGCCTTAGCCAATACAGCCCACTGAGTACTGCTACAACCTGGAAAGGCGTAACGTAGAGAAACACAGCAAAAAACAACGCGAATATGATGACTATAGCTGTAGCCCTTGGATCTCTCCAACTTAATATGGAAAGTGCCCTTTCCCCTTGTGTTGCTAAATCTCCAATCACACTTTGAACGCGTCCTGCTACGCTCCTCAGACGATCATACCTCATCCTCACAAGATCACTATGCCTAGAAGTTGGAAACGTATCGAATTCCTCATCAAGTTCATCTGGATGAGCATTTTCTGCCTGAGAGAGGCGTGCGTCCATGTACGGAGGGTATCGTGGCCTAAAACGATAGTTCCAAAGGCCGATGACAAACAGGTAGAGGAATATTGTAGGCAATATCAGTTCTGGGTAGCAGACAAGTATCAAGAACAAGACGTGTACGAGGATCGTTGTCAAAGGGTTTTTCCAGTGGCAGATACTGTCAAACCATCTACATACAGCTGAAATACCCGAAAGGAGGGACATTATACGATGAAAGTTGGCTTTGCTTCTCCTCAAGCTAAACATATGGTAGTCAACATCTAACATGAATTCAACGGTTTCTTTTCTAAGCGGCGGCTCGGCTCGTGATAGCCTTGCAGCTACTATCTGCATTGCCTGATGTCGTAGCCAATCGATGTGCCTAACCGATATAGGTTGAACATAATGCATCTTAGGAAGCAAAGGTCTACTATATTGTGCTACCATGTTTACCCAAGCTGTGCAAGTGAATCTTATAGCTAAATGTAGTTCACCATGTTTCTTTAAACCAGATGGTTGGAGGACTAATAAAGGGTAGAAATGCGTGTAAATCTTATCGGTTTCTAAGGTCGAAAGCCGGATCCTCACTTTGCCAATCCTCTGATCTCTAGCATCCTCTTTGCTTCCATTTACATGGCAGTTGTCAAAAACACCAATTGTTATTACAGTGCATGGATCAAAGACTTCCCAAGTATATTGCTCGTTAAAACGCGGAGCTAAAGTGTCGAGAAGTGTTCTTGTTCGAATCCATTTGTTGCCATACTTGGCTACACAATAAGCATCAGTTGTTCTGCCCTCTTTGCCTTTCATAGGGAGTAGATTTCTTGCACCCAAGATTCCTACTTCAAGAATTCCAATACTTTGCTTCCTCAATTGTTTCGAGGAAGGGCGAAGATCGCTGCTAAAATGAGTGGACTCGTCAAGAACATGATAACCCGCATCAATGATCAAGCGCAGATGAATTTTACTAGAAAACTTCACCTCTTTCTTCTTCTCACCTTCTTCATCCGCCATTGAAGGCCTATGAAGGTTGAACCACCGCGCATCGTGGAGTTTCGTGATTTCACCTCTTTGCGGGATTTCTCTAAGTGGTACCAACAGCCTACCAATCACCTCATCTTTGCCTGGTCCCACCCTATCATCAACACTGAAAATGATATACTCATCAAACGGCTCAGCCACAACGAAAATAAGCTCCTCATTCCACACTGGATTAAAGGTGCCTGATTGTGGAGGCCTAGTAGACCTAAGCTGATGTCCAACTTGTATTTTTGCAGATGCCATTGGTGGACGGCCTTTATCAGACGGGACAAGATCTTGAGCTTCAATGATATGAACACGAAGATAGTACAATTTTGGCGAAAAATACACCTTGGATCTCGTGTTTGTTAAGCTCTGCTGACTAATATTATGAGCATCAGAATGCCATGCCTCGGGAAATGACTCGTCGGCCTGTGTTCCCATCCAAACAGCAAGCATTATCTCCCCTAGATTAGTCTTTTCTCCCCTTTTATTCTCCAATCTGTACCATTGAGGAGCAAGAGGACTATCTGGAGGAACTCTAAGAGGTACATCTACGATATCAAACCAAACTCTCCCTACAAAATCATCTTTCCCTATGTCCTTATCTTTGAGGGTTACTTCAATCAAATTGGATTGAAGTCTTTCTTTAGGGAACGCGAAAACGCTATGCCATACCGGATTCTGGTTCCTCTCTAAATGCTTAGTTACCCCTTTGTAATTCCCAACTTTCACTTCAACATATGGATCAAGACTCCCTGAAAAATCCATTATAGGCAGATCTTTAGCCTTAACCACACTTACATACAAGAAATGCATTGGCTCAACCAAATCATATGTACTTGCTGTCTTGTCTCTTCCCCAATAACCCATCCTTGGCGGCCGTGTCTCCACCAACCCGAAATCGGGTTTCTGACCCGGAACCTGCATATGCATTACACTAGTTGTAGCCCCTGGAGTTGCCTTGGCAAAATTTCCTCTAAACTCAGTAACTACTGGTCTTTCAGCTGGAGGTGGTGGAGGCCCACCACTTGTTGGAATTGTTCCACTTCCAACAGAGTAAAAAGTTCTTACTTCTTTCTCTTTCTTCTTCTTCTTCTTCACATCACTGTATTCCTTGAATTCATTATCAACCTTATTTCTATGAATTTTTTCAGTAAAGGGTATCTCTGATTTGATTTCTGCATCAATTACATGATGATGCACATAAGGTGGAGGTTGTTGCTTCTGCTGCTGCGGCAATGTTTCCGGCTCGAAGAATTGTCCATTATTATTACTAATATTATCAAGCAACAAAGCATAGATTTTTAAAGAAAGATCACCTTTTATATGAGAAAACATACCCCTTTTCTCAAGAGGGTAGCGTTGAACCAATGCTTCAGATTCAGAAAAGGGTATGAAATCACCAGATACTCTGACTTTGCCAAGAAAGCTTCTGTGTTGCCCATGTTTGTTATCATTGTATACATACACTTCAATAGTCTTGTCTGCAACTTCTCTTGGATTCTTGATGTTGAAAACAAGCTTTTCATTCCAAACAGGGTAGAGATCTTTTGGCTTGGTTTGTGTTCTTTGTCTTTGCTCATCAAATTCTACTTCTACAAAAGGACTTGCTGAACCTTGTCCATCTTTAGGCATAAGATCACTGGCATCTAACACTTCCACTATAAGTCTTGCCATTCAAAGAATATCCCACCACCGGAAAAAGGGTGGATTTGTTATGATGGGAAAGTATATTTTTTTAGGTGGAAAGAAAAAGGATGGGGGGTGGGAGGGGGGGGGGGGTGATAGGTGGTGGAAAAGATGAGATTTAACAATTGATAGATATCAGATGGAGAAAGAGAAAGAGAAAGAGAAATGAAAGAGAGGTGGAGAGAAATAGTAGTAAGGCAGGGCGGACTGGTTTTTAGTGTAATAAAAGAAAAGAAACATTATTCATTTGTTGTCCAAATTGGACATGGAAATTTCGGTTTACTGTTGATAATAGGGGAAGGGGCCACAAGGACAAAAAAATTAATAAATGGGTCTGGAAGGACAAAAAAGAATAATCGTCATTATTATAAAGGACAAAAATCACAATTATTCTTTAAAATTGTTACTTCACGCGTGTTAATGTTACTTTATGTTTACAATTATTCTTCACGTTTACTTTATTCCACATGTGTACTTTATATTTATTCTTCATAATTATTCTTTTGTCCTGATTAAATTACAGTGTCCTTCTATCCCGATTTTTTGATAATTTTGTCCTTCTGGACAAAAATCTATTGATAATATAAAAAAAAAATATTTGTGGCAGAATTATTGGTTAATCAACGGTAAAAACTTTTCATTAATTAACTAAATAAACTGTATCGTTTATATAAACGGAAATCCAATTACTAGTTTTTATACACCAACAGGAATTAGGTGTAAAGAAAAGTTTGTATTCGTATGTCTGGCCTTCATTCATCACTTTTGGAAGCTTATGGTGAGTTGGGAGGTCCTTTTCTATTCTATTCTATGCTAGCCTTTTTTTTATTAAAATTATTTCTTACAATATTTTGTAAGTTACATTGTCGGCATATGTAGCTATAGCTCAAAATTTGAAAGGACATTCTTAAGGGCATCAGAGTTAGGGTCGTTCTACTTGTAGGAGGACTTCTAAGTAGGAATCGCCTACGCGCGAGATCCGACCATGCGCGCTTCTCGAGGTAGAATACACGCGCTGCCCGTGTGTGGAAGTTATGTGGTTCGGATCGCGCGTAGACGCTTCCACAGTAGGGAGTCCCTAGGATAGAATTTTCCTCAGAGTTAATCTATCGTTGGGACATCACATCGAATGTCGATTTATCTAGAAGTAAATTTATACATAAAATTCGATTCTAGAGGAATTCAAAACATCGAACTCTGTAAAATTGAAATTTACAAGAAGTGTGGTGTATGTGTAGATTGATCGTAATGCCAATAACAATGGCTAATTTAAAATTCGAGCAAATTTGAGAAATATTAGTAGGAAGCTTTTTATTTGAGTGAAAAAACCAAGTTAAAAATGAAGCAAATGTTGAATTGATGTTCATGATCAATGGAATTGAATAGTGTAGGATCTTGAATTTTGACGTGACGATGTTGAAAATCTCCTATTGATGATTTGAAGAGATCCGGTTGATGCTCCGGTGAGTGTGACTACTTGTGAAAAAGCATCAAAACGATTTGCCCTGATCGCCCCTCTGACGCCAAACTCAGTAAATAGAGATGCAAAGATGGAAATGACCAAAGGTTGGTCAAAGTAGAAGGGACTCTGATCGCTTAAGCAAGAGGTCTCGGGTTCGAGCCCTAATATTTACTTAAGGAAACCTCTCCCTTATTCCTCTGGAGAAAAGTTCGGGAAGAAAATGTTTGACGGAATCTTCAATCGAAGGGTCAATCTGTTCACCTTTTCAACATGCCGTAGTAGAGAAAAGTGATCACCGCGACGAATCGAATCTATCGATATCAACATCCCCTATTTCGTAAGTATTCATATTTAGCAATAGTTTAGAATTTTAATCGTTTTGATGAATTCTTGGGTTTTGGGTATCCTAAGTTTTTGTAGATGATCTAGTAACAATAGTGTATGCTTTTGGTTGTAGAAATTCTTAGAGAAAAGGAAAATTGCAGTTTCATGGTGTTCTTGCCTTTTGGATTCGTTTCCGACGGATTAAGAGGTAAGTGGTGTTTTTAATTGGTGATTGTGAGGTTAATATGTTATTTGGTGTTTGGAAAATTGTATGGATCTATTTTGCAGGTTTTTTTGTGTTATTTGGTACTATGAAGGTACCGATATGTGTTTGGAATTCGAAGAAAGCGCAAACAGGTACAAAAAAAGCTAGTAGCGCCCAAGGAATCGACCCGAGCATGCTCCCGGGAGGAGCCCGGCATGCACCCGGCCATACTGCTGTGGAATTAATTGATTTGGCAGGAGACCCAGGCGTGCACCCGGGTGTTCTGAAACGCGTGCAACATGTGGACATGAAGGCCGAACGTGCGTCTGCCCCTCCCTAGGCATGCGCCCGGCTCTCACGAATTTCAAGATTTTCTCTTTTCAGATCATTTACTTGATGTAATTTGTTTATCCTTTTTGGGATAATAACTGGTAACTGTCAATGTCTAACTTCGACTTTTGGTAGCCTCGACTAAGCACCACAATTGAGACCCTGTGCGAGGAGAATGGGGAGCACCGGAAGGTGACTGTTTAGGCCTTGCGGGATATTGACTTAGTAGTCAATAATCCTTTTACAACGTGCTAGGTAGTGTAATTAGATTGTCTATGACTAGATGTCTATGACTAGATGTCTCTAAGAAACATTTATGTGAATGAATCAGGTGGTTAGATTAAATCCGCAATAAACATATGTGTTGTGTCTAAAAGTTAAAACACCGTCATCATTGGTGAGGCTCATTTATTCTTCGCGGCATGGAACCATTACAGCTCTCCACTTAGTCTGATGTCAAAGGACTCGTGTGATATTCCTCACGAAACTGTCCGTGCCCTTGAGGTGCTGAATGTGTTGTGGTGCGGTGTTTACCATACATAGTGTCATTTGATCTTGGTGTAACAAACCTACTTGAGCAAGGTAATACTAACTGAGCTGGCAGAGGGTGAGTGAGCTATTCTATTACAACCTACGTGGTAGCAATGTAGCTCGTTAATGCTTTTGCTTCATAACTAATATATATATATATATATATATATATATATATATATATATATATATATATATATATATATATATATATATGTTAGTACCGATTCTTCTACCCCTTACTAAGTACATATGTACTTACCTCTTCAAGCCGAATTATGCCTTAGCTCTCGATTCACGATGCAAAGGCCACAAAATACCTACTCTGAGTACGGCATTTAGGCAAAGCTAACAGGAGATCTTCCATAATAACGAGCCATCACAGCACTTCAACATAACGGATCCGCGAACAGACTTTACTCCCCGCCTAACATTTCAAGAAAATGCTTAAGGCACAGAGTAGGGGGCCATTGATATGCCAAAATCGGCAAGGCCCACCAAATCCAGAAAAGAGACATAAGCCCGGTAACGAATAAGGTCCTCGGCCCAGCACCGCCTCGCACCATCATGATTCCCTTCATTGGCCAAGGCAACGGGCATGAAACAGCAAACAACTAGCTCGATGCAAAACGTTGGGGGCCGAACTGACCGCCTCCCAGCTCGCCATCCATCAATGACGCTTACAGGCGAAGAGCCCACCTCAGCCAGCTCGGCCAGATCTTAGTTCGGCCAGATCTCAGCTCGGTCAGATCTTAGTTTGGCCAGATCTCAGTTCGGCCAGATCTCAGCTCTCAGCTCGGCATACCTAAGCTCGGCAGATCTTCAGCTCGCCAGCTTGCCAACTCATCAGACAGCCTGGTGATAGCTCATCAGACAACCATCTCATGGCCCCTATAAATAGCAACATTCACACCCTCCATAAAAGAGGGCTCTCTCATTTTCTAAGAACTACGCATTGGCTTGATCCCTTATAAAGGGTACGTATGCAGCCACTTAAGGCTCAGCCCCAAAATCACAAACCCAACATTTTCTCCATATTGTTCTTCAAGATCTTCATTTGTAAGTTTGTTTTGAGTTTCGTACAATACATATCTGGCACCTCTTTCCCCCCTCAAGCATGCATGGCATTTTTTTTATCTCATATGGGACGGCATGCTTGATGTTTGAGATTGAGTCTGTCAATTATCTCTTCTTCATGATGTTAATTTTGTGACTCGGGAAGTTTGTCATTTGCAAACTTTCTGAGTCTGACCTGCATTACTTAGTTAAAAAATTAGCCAGACCTGCAGACTCGGGATGTTTGTCCTTTGCAAACTTTATGAGTCTGACCTGCAGTACTCAGTTAAAAAATTAGCCTGACCTGCAGATTCGGGAAGTTTGTCCTTTGCAAACTTTCTGAGTCTGACCTGCGGTACTCAATTAAAAAATTAGCCTGACCTACAGACTCGGGTAGTTTGTCCTTTGCAAACTACAGTACTCAGTTAAAAAATTAGCCTGACCTGCAGACTCGGGAAGTTTGTCCTTTGAAAACTTTCTGAGTCTAACATGCAGTACTCAGTTAAAAATTAGCCTGGCCTACAGACTCGAGAAGTTTGTCCTTTCAAAAATTTTTGAGTCTAACCTGCAGTACTCAGTTAAAAAATTAGCCTGACCTGCAGACTCGAGAAGTTTGTCCTTTGCAAACTTTCTGAGTCTGGCCTGCAGTACTCAGTTAAAAAAATTAGCCTTGCATACTTTCTGAGTGTGACCTGCTGTACTCAGTTCGATTTTTCCCTTTAAGGGCTATATATTAACAATGCCATACTCATAAAAAGGAAAATTTCATTAAAACGTGATGATGTTTGATTACATATTTATTGGAATAAACAAGAATAAAAATAAATAATGCAAGTCTGGCACCTGTCCTAGACATAAAATTTGAGCAAGTTATTGGCGTTCCAGCTTCGAGGTATGGTCCTGCCGCTCGCATCAGCTAGTTGGTACGCTCATTTTCCATGAACTTTGACCACTTTGTAGGGTCCTTCCCAGTTCGGGTCAAGCTTGCCTTGGGGACCCTGCCTGCTGACTTCATTCCTTCGTAGTTCGTAGCACAAGATCTCCTTCTTTGAAGTAGGAGTGTTTGACTTTAGAGTTATAGTACTGAGATATCCTCTGTTTGTATTTGGTCATTCTTATGTAGGCCACTTCTCTAGCTTCCTCCAAGTCATCTTTGGTCTGCCGGAGCTCAATATCTTGATCTGACTGGGCGTGGAGCTCGGTCCTCGGAGAAGGGAGCCCGATCTTTGCTGGAATGACTGCTTTGCATCCATAAGCTAGGGAAAAAAGAGTTTCTCATGTGGCCGAGTTTGGCGTAGTCCTGTATGCCCAAAGTATGTTGGGTAGACGTTCGACCCAATTCTCTCCCTCTTCTTCAGCCTCTTCTTCAACCCAACCTTGACATGTTTGTTCGCCTGTTCCACTTGGCCATTAGCTTGTGGGTGGCCAACAGAGGTAAAGTGCTGGGTTATACCCAGCTCGGATACCATGACCTGACTGTCTTTCTTCAAATTGTTTTCCGTTGTCTGAGATCGGGGTCTCGGGTATTCCATATCTACAGACAATGCTTTTCCAAATGAACTTTTGAATGGCCTTTGCAGTGATGGCCGCTAGAACTTCAGCTTCTACCCACTTGGTAAAGTAGTCCACTTCCACAACAAGGAACCTTAGATTTCTTGGAGCTCGGGGAAGTGGGCCGACTAGGTCCACCCCCCATTGATAAAAAGGCCAATGAGAGACTATGGGGATCATTTCCTGTGAAGGTTGATGAGATAAGTTATCATGCACCTGGCATGACTTTCATTTCATGACTAGTTCGTTTGCATCACTCTGTATAGTGGGCCAGTAGTACCTGAATAAATGATATTTTCTTTCCATGGTTCATGCACCCGCATGATTTTCGCAAATACCAAGATGAATTTCTCTAAGGAGATAATTCCATTCTTCCTTTGAAGCACATCTGAGCCAAGGGGATATGAAAGATCATATGTACAGAACTTCATTAAATAGAGAGTACCTACTTGCCTGTAGCTTCATCCTACGGGCTTGGGACTTATCAGTTGGTAGGATGCCATGTTTGAGATAGGACACAATAGGGTCCATTTATGTAGCTTGTTGAGTGACCGGTTGAACTTCGTTCTGGACATAACTTCGCTCAGCGAGTTGCTGTACCAAGACTCTTTTGTCTGAGAAGAAATTAGAGGCCAGCTTTGAAAGGGCGTCAGCTCGCTTGTTCTGAGACCGAGAGACCTCCTCGATCTGGACTGACCTGAAGTTCATGAGTAATGATTGGGCCACTGACAAGTATTTCTTCATTGGTTCCTCCTTTGCTTCATATTCCCCTTTGACATGATTAACTACCAGTTGGGAGTCACTGAATACTTGTAGATTGGTAGCACCGAGCTTGCTGGCTAGTCGGAGCCCGGTGATCAGAGCTTCATACTCGGCTTCATTGTTTGTAGCCTTGAACTGGAAACGTAAGGCATACGGGAATTCTTCTCCTTTTGGACTTATGAGAAGGAGGCCTGCCCCTGCTCTTTCTTTTCCTGCTACCCCGTCCACATACAAGGTCCATAACTCAACTTTCTCTGTCAGTTGATCTTTCTCAATGTCCACTGAGATTCCTTCGGCTAAGAAGTCTGCTAAAGCCTGAGCCTTTATAGCAGTTCGAGGTTGGAAATCCAGGTCATACTCTGCGAGCTCTATGACCCATTTTGCTAATCGTCCAGATGTATCTGGTCGAGCTAGTATCTGTCATAGAGGCTGATCTGTTATCACACTTATCGGATGTGCTTGAAAATACGGCCTCAACTTCCTTGAAGCATGCACCAAAGCCAAAGCTAGTTTCTCTGCATTAGTGTATCTGATTTCTGGTCCATGTAGAGCCCTGCTCACATAGAAGATTGGTCTCTGTATATGGTCCTCATCTCTGATTAGGACTGCACTAATTGCTTCTTCAACAACTGCTAAGTATATTAGCAGAGTTTCTCCATCCCGAGGAGAGGTCAAGGCCGGCAGCTCGGCTAAGTAAGCCTTGAGGTCCTCGAATGCTTTTTGGATGTCCTCATTCCACTGGAAAGGACTTGTCTTTCTTAAGACTTTGAAGAATGGTAAGGCACGCTGTGCCGATCTGGACAAGAACATGTTCAGGGCAGCCATACGCCCTTTCAGCCTTTGCACTTCTTTGATGTTCCTTGGGGGGCATTGACATTTATGCCTCGATTTTTTCAGGGTTTGCTTTGATGCCTTCCTTGGAGATCATGTACCCCAGGAACTTACCCGACCTAACCCCAAACGTACACTTTTTGGGGTTGAGCTTCATCTGAGTTTGTTTGCGCACACTGAATACTTCTCTGACATCTAGCATATACTGATCAAGCGACCTGCTCTTGATCAGGAGATCATCTATGTAAACCTCCATACATCTTCCAATTTTCTTTTCAAAAATTTTGTTTACCGCTCTTTGATATGTGGCTCCAGTATTCTTGAGCCCGGAAGGCATAGTGATATAGCAGAAGGTGCCCAACTCTGTTATGAATGCCGTTTTTTCTGCATCTTTAGGGTCCATGGCTATCTGATGGTACCCTTTGTATGCGTCTAGAAATGCAAATATCTCAAAACCCACAGTTGAGTCAACTAACCTGTCAATCTTAGGAAGCGGATAGTAACCCACAGTTACTGGAAGCGGACAGTTGAGTCAACTAACCTGTCAGTCTTAGGAAGCGGATAGTAACCCACAGTCAACTAACCCACAGTTCCTGAAACATGTGATCTTAGGGTTCTCAAGATCTGCTCAGAAGGTTATGGTGAACCCTTATGGTGGATTTTGGTTCCATCTAGGGCACTTTAAACCTCTCTAGACGCGGGTAACTCAAGATATGCTCAGAAAATGGCGATTCAAAGGACAGATCGTCTGACTTCCGACCCAGAAGTCCATCGAGCTCTGCTCGGGCAGCCTCCCAGGCTTGGGTATTGACCTGCCTTTTCCCTACATTGAAAGTGGAGGATAGGGTATCCCCTTTATCATCCTTGGGTATCGGGTTGGTCTTAAAGACGTTCTCTTCAGGAGCTTCTTCCTCCCGTCCCTTTAGGGCTAAACCCAGTACACTTTTAAACGCTGGCATGTCAAGGTTTCTTAAAGCCTCCAGCAGGGCTTATTGAGCGGGATCAGCGAGTACCTCTTCTGGATGAGTTTGATGTTGGCTCGTGGTAGCGTTGGGACCTGTTTCCCCAACACATGTTTGGCCGGCAGCAGTTGCGGTGGGATCAGCTCCTTGAGCCAAAGGATCTTGAACCTGGGTCTTTTTTCCTGTATTTTTTGGTGGTGCCATCGCTTGCTCTTGATGAAATCGCTGGAAAAGACCCTCCTTCTAACGTCAATTGATGATGTTGGATACCGTCTACTGTATGATCCGGCCCTAAATAACTCTTAGAACGATTTATCAAGAACCTTTAACAATGAGGATGGTGATTTTGGTTTGGTTTAGACTGATCCTGAGAGTTAGTGTCTCTCAAGTTGCCTACGTATCCAATGTGTTAATTGGAATCAAGTCTTTCGTAGTTCCTTAGGGTTTATTTATATAGGGGCGTCTCGCCTCACATTCCTTGCTCTGCAAGTATTGGATTTATTTCTTGGTCCCTAAGGATTAATTCGAGTAAATCCCTTTGATAAGGGATAATTAAGACTATATTTAAACTATAAGATCAATGTCCTATAATCACGAGATTCTTCTCATCGTTATCCTATTATATAGGCACATGTGAATTATCAACATAAGGAAAGACCCAGACGTCCCGCGCTGGGCTCCTCAGGTCGTCTCGACTTGGGTTGTCCGACCTGCCCTCCGTTATGACCGAGCCGTCCTGCGGTGGTCCAGCCAGGAAGGACCAGGACAGACCACCCACCTGGGGTTAGGTCTAATTAACATGGGGCCTCTGGCCTTAATGCTTCTTCCTTTTATTTATTACAATGCCACTCTCTGAGTGACACGTGGTAAGGTCTATTCTGACCATCGTCACACTCTTTCACTTTCTTAATACTACCTCCATCCAAAAATGTAAATTCATTTAGCTTTTTGTTTTTTCCCGTAATTAAAGTCAACTTAGATAACCAATGAATTGTTTATTACATTTTTTCTCCTTCTATTCTTCATTTATTATTTACTCAGTCACTTTTCACTACTTTGAATTAATAATAGTCAAATATTGTTTTAGATTTTTTCATTAAAATTAATGACATACCCAATTTAATTAATTTTTTTTAATCTGTGTGAAAAAATTCAATTGAACTTATATTTTGAGACGGTGATAGTATGTATGAAAATTTTAAAAATGACTCTTGTCTTGAGACCGAGATAGTAATAAAATCATTATTAAAAATAAAGTATTAATTAACTCGGTCTAGTTTATTAGTGTAATTGTGTAACTCAATCTGTATTATGTGTGAATTTATACAACAGTCTCACTCAAATAAGAATTCAATGAGTATTTAAAGTCAAACAATACAAACATTTATGATATTGGAAAACGGATCATGTGACGACATTTTATGAACTTGAACAAAGGATGTCTGTCCTAAGCATATTAAGCTCCTTGACTCTTTTTAGTTGTCATAAACTCATGATTAGAAAAAAAGAGTTGACTGTTGTACCTGTAATTTTTCTTTGAAGGTTGTATCTGTATTTTTAAGCTCATTGATTCTTGGTTTATTTTTTATATAGGACATCAACTACTCTTTCAGCCACAATATCTTACACAACATAATCAACATCACATATTCTGTTGGGACCCACCACAAAATCCGCTCGGGCGGTACAAGGTACAAAGCCCGTAGATTAACCAAACCAATATAATTTGTACTTTATCACATCTATATTCACAATGACATACTACCCCCGTTCCAGAAAAAATATCAATTGTTTGAGTGTCTATTTAAAAAAATCAATACATCATTTAATATTTTAATGAATTTTCCTCAAATGTCCCGAGACCGGGCAGGGGCGGACGCAGGATCTCAGCTAAGGAGGGGCAATAAAAATTTTAAAGGCAAATAAAAAATTTAAGGGGGGGCAAACTATATATAGCGTACAAATTTTAGTGTATTTTTTTCGGATTAAGGGGGGGCAGTTGCCCCCCTTGGCTGTATGTAGGTCCGCCACTGAGACCGGGACATTGCTTCCACCAATAGTTTTGGGCTATGTCCTTAATCAACACGCCTACTATTGCTTTGATCCAACGGACTCACGTCTATGTCTCTGGTCATGTGAAGTTTGTCGAACCCGCCTTCTCCTTTCAAACATCTTCCACGCCCTCTAATTCTAGTGCACCTTCCCTTCTCCTATCTGATTGGATTCCCTACTCCACCACCTGTTACTCTTTCTTCTTCACCTCCCCACCAGCTATTCCTCCTTCCCCCATCTTCCTGCCCCTCCATCACCCTCTCCTCTGAATCCATCACTCATTCTTCCAGCTCTAGCACATCCCATGCGTACTCGGTCTCAAAACAATATTCACAAGCCTAATCAGAAACTCAACATGCACTCCCATCTTTCTTCTCAGCTCAATGTTGGACCCACATCTGTTCCACAAGCTCTTAAGCATCCTCAGTGGAGAAATGAAAGGCAAAAGGAGTATGACGCTTTGATGCGTAATCACACCTAGGACATCGTCTCTGTTGATCCCTCTTACAATGTTATTGGCTCAAAATGGGTTTTTCGGTTAAAATACAAGCATGATGGCTCCATTGATCGCCACAAAGCTCGTATTGTTTTCTCAATGCCCGTGCATTGATTACTTTGAGACGTTTATCTCGGTTGTCAAGCCTTCTAAGGCCGGCCCTGAGCACAAACCCCAAGAGGCTCGGGCCTAGAGCCCCCCAAAATATCTTGAATTCCAGGGCCCCAATTTCATATTTTATCTAAAATGAAATTCTCCCAAAAGGTCAGAAAAAATATCAAGGTCAACCTAATACCAGTTAGGGATAAGGCATTGTACAATTTTTTTCATTTCTATTGTGTAAAATTTGTTATGTCTGTTTCTAAATTTCTAATGAATTTATTACTTTCTTTAACATTAGCCTATTCTTTCATAAAAAGAAATTTTATTCAAAATTAAAGGGACACGTATGTAAAATTGGCCTAGGGCCTCAAACCCCACAGGGCCGGCCCCTACTATCCGAGTTGTCCATACCCTTGCTCAGACGCAGGGGTGGTCTCTGTGCTAGATTGGCATTAATAATGCATTTTTATAGGGTCACTTGCAGGAAGCACTCTATCTCTCTCAGCCTTCTGGTTTTGTCAATCCTAAGTATCCTAATCATGTTTGCAGGCTTCGTAAGGTTATTTATGGTTTAAAGCAAGCCCCTGGGGCTTGGTACGATGAGCTTAAAAAGTTTTTTTTTTCTTGTCATTTCAAAAATGCTCAGGCTGACACTTCATTATTTGTTTTTAACTCCGGGGCATTATTTAGTATGTTTTGGTGTATGGTTTAATTATTACAGGTAATAATGGAGTCTACTCTTGAACAATTTATCTCATCTTTGGGAGCTCAATTTTTCCTTAAGGATTCCGTCTCGTTATCATATCTTCTTGGTATTGAAGTCATCCCAATTCAGCAGGGTATATTTTGTCTCAGAAGCGTTATGCACTGAATTACTCACCAAGCTTCAAATGCATCATGCAAATTTTGTTGCTACACCTTTACCAGCCGATATTTCGAATTTATCAGCTAAATCCGGCTCTCCTCTCGATGATCCGTCTCACTATCATATGGTTCTAGGTAGCCTGCAATACTTGTCCTTTACACGCCCATATATTGCCTTTGTAGTTAACAAGTCAATTTATGCATTGTCCGACTAATGTTCACTGTACCTATGCCAAATGAAACGACTTCTTCATTATCTTGTTGGCACTGTTGATTATGGTTATTTGGGTGAAAATGCGATCTCCTGGAGTTCTAAGAAACAGTCCATTATCGCTTGCTCCTCCTCTGAAGCCGAGTATCGATCTGTTGTGTCTGCCACTACTGAAATTAATTGGCTCACGTTTTTTTTGCTTGATCTCGGCCTCGCTCTTCCCACTCCACCAATCATTTACAGTGACAATCTTGGCACCACACAATTTTGCTTCCATCCAGATTTCCATTTTCGCATGAAACATGTCGTGATTAATTACCATTTTATTTGCGATCAAGATCAACATGGCAGTGGCAGCCTCCGTATAGCTCATGTTAATGCTCAAGATCAACTCGCTGGTTGTCTCACGAAATTATTCCCACATCCTTCCTTTCAACATCAACGTGCCAAGTTAGGTCTCCTCCCTCGACCAACTTGAGGGTTAGTATTAGCATAAAATAGTTAGGAAATAGTCATCATTAATTATAAATATCATCATTTATAAATTTATAGCGATCACCAAAATCTTCCATTGTAACTGTTTACTCATGTACACCTATTCTTTAAAGTGTGAATAGAAATATTTCCTCCACAATTATCCTCTAATAATATTTGCTAATTGACTATTTTTTTTATAAAGAGTTTTTCACAAAGTTGAGTAAATTAAAATCGGTAATAGTCGTCTTTTTTCGGATGTTTTAGGTTTTTAGCTTTGTTTTAGTTAATTAATATTATGGACAAGTTTAACAATCGTATTATGTTATCAAATCGAGTCCTCTATAATGAGACAGAATTTGGTCGATGTGGGTTCTTCCATATCTTTTTTTATTTTCGTTATTTAAGGTGGTGGTCCAGCTTTAGGCTGGAGGTGATTCGGATTTAGTTCGACTATTTTCCGACGTTAATCCGGTTGTATTCTGTTTGTTTGTCTTAATAAAATCCTTTTGTTTCGGGTTTAAATTTTTTTTTTATAAAAGTTATGGCAAACGAGATTTTTATAGATACCTTAAATGTGAAGAATTGCGGTGGCCAATGATGAAATATGGTATGCTGTCTTATTAGCACATGACAGCAACCCCCACTATTTTATGTTCTTTCTTTATTTATTTTATGTTTTTTTTTTTTTGGAGCGGTTCTTTATAGTATTTCTTTCCCAAGGTGTTTTTTCATTTGTTTTTACTTGCATTATTCGTTTCATGGTTGATGTTGGGGAAAGACAAGTCCAAATCGATCCCTTCAACTTTTGCAAACTTATTATGCGAAATAGGTAATATTTTGCATCATTCGATCGTGGAAAAAGTTGACTGCTGATCCATTCATTCGTTCATGGAAAAAGTTGACTGCTGAATACGTACCTACGTATTCCATTCATTCGTTCATGATAATCAAATTTCTTATATAAATTTTTTTTTATGAAAGGATTATGAAAAATTAAATGTTAAAATAGGGGTATGATTGGAAAAAATGTATTTAATGATGTATTGAAAATTTAAATGAACCTTTAATTTTTTTGAGAGTCATATATTGCTTATATAACACTACCCAAACCGACAACGTTTCAATTAGCAACATAGCAATACCATAATTTGAGAGATTTTAACGTTATAAGACCATCTACTGTCACCATTACATATTATCATTTTGTAATTTTTTTTTCCTACAGATCTTTATCTATAATGTATAAAAAAAAATTAAGAAATACCTTATGGCATTTTTGTTACGCAAAAATGGAATAGAATGGAATAAAATAATATGAATGGAATGGAATAAATTCATTTCATTACTGCGTTTGGATCGTAAAAGAATGGAATGAAACAAATTATATAAAATGTGACATTATGAGTATCAGGAAAAAATATGGTATGATTAAGGTTGGCTGGGGTAAAGTATGGTATGATTAATAAGGTAGGATATGATAGAAGAGGTGGGGTGGGCTAGGTAGGGTGGGGTGGGGTAGCCCTACCCCACACCCAACCGCACCCTACCTCTCTAACCACCCTGCCCTACCACCCCTACCCTACCCTACTCTACCCACCACCACCCCTACCTTACTCTAGACTACCCATCACCCCACCCTACCTACCTTACCCACCACCGCACTTACCATACGCCCTACCGCCGCCTTTACCCACCAACCCATTCCTACCCTACCTTACCCACCACCCCACCCTACCCTGACCATACTCAGTTCACCACCCTACCCACAACCCCTACCATACCCATCACCCCACCCTACTCTACCTTACCCACCACCCTACCCTACCTTACCCACCCCACCCGACTCTACCGTACCCACCACCTTACCCTACCCTACCTTACCCACAACCCCACCTACCTTACCCTACACCGCCATATCCTACCCTATCTCACCATATCCTACCTATGCATCCCACCTACCTTACTCTACCACCTACTCTACTCTACCATAATCCCACCCTACCTAACCTACTTCATCACCTATCCTACACTATCCTACCCCACCCACTCTTACCCCATCATTCACGTGTTTTGTTGATTTTCATTTATTTCATCGCATTCCATCCATTTTTTGGAAGGAATGAAAATGGACATTTTTCATTCCATTGGAATAAAATTTAATTTCATTCCATTAACTCACAATCATACACAAACATCGGAATGGAATGAAAATTCATTCCATTCCATTCCATTCTCGCCTAACAAACACACCATTATAGTATGAACTCACTACATATTAACATGGGGCCGACCCTATGCTAAAGGGGGCGATTGTCGGACAGGCCCTTTGGCCGGTTGGTCGATCAAGACGATACCGGTTAGTCGTTCAGGAGATACCGGTTGGTCGGTCAGATGATACCGGGTATTATATATACATATATAATAAAAGTTAAACAAAACATCATACCTCCAATATTTTTTCACCCTTTTCCTTTTCAATCAATTACACGTGTTATACCGTGATCACCAAGTTGATAGTGTCACCACATTCTGACATTAACCATTTGATTGTTTTCTAATATACGGGTCGAGAAATTATATGTGTTTTATTAGTAGTATTTGTAATTTTTCTAATAAATATGTATTATTGGTATTTTGGAAATTGGTTATAATCGTTGGACCTGCAAATAAACTATAATAGTGTGTCACGATATCTAAAATTTTAAACGTAAATCGGCCTATGATGTTTTTTTTTCCCCTTTTTTGAAAGGGTGATGTATTTTAAGCATAAATTGGCCTATGATGTATGTTTTTTTTTTTTACAAAACTGCATAACGGAAAGAGGGAGGGGTTGAACCGTTGAAGGGCCCTTAGGCCTAGAGTGCCTATTGGTGGGCCGGCCTCATACATCTAGATTTCTTTTATTGGGGACCTTTCAATATATATATATATATATATATATATATATATATATATTGAGTTAAAATGCCTCATACCATACTATCCATGCTACAGTACATACTACTAAAATAGTGCATCGATCACTATTTTAGTGCACTGGTTATTGTTTCGGTCAACTACAAATTGAGGAGCGAGGTTTTAGTTAGGTTTAGTTTCTACAAACCTCGCTCCTCGATTTGTAGTTGCAGACCGAAACAATAACGCAGTGCGCACTAAAATAGTGATCGGATGCACTATTTTAGTAGTATGTACGGTAAGCATGGATCAATAGGTATGTATATGAACCCATTTCTATATATATATATATATATATATATATATATATATATATATATATATATATATATATATATATCTATATATATATATATATACTAGTGAAAATGGGA
Organism: Gentiana straminea; assembly: GCA_036785695.1. Taxonomy (NCBI): domain Eukaryota; kingdom Viridiplantae; phylum Streptophyta; class Magnoliopsida; order Gentianales; family Gentianaceae; genus Gentiana; species Gentiana straminea. The sequence continues at coordinate 215,172 of JAVUPR010000300.1, read as the reverse complement.
CTCCGTGCAACGCACGGAGTGCCCACGCTTATAAGTTTTAACTTATTTGACGATATTAAATACGAAGAAATGTAGCATGTAACGAACCGTTCAGAACGCAATTTTTAAGCGCAACAATGAAAAATAAAACATTTTACGTCGATCTCCTTTCGGATACCACAACCTACCACACAACTCTACCCTAGTCAACACACTCTTTCTTATCTACTACACACATTATCAATCACCCAACCGCACCATATCCCAACATTTTTTAACACTCACCTATCCAATCCTACCTCACCATGCCCTACACCACATTATCTTACCACATATTATCTTATCACACTACCATATATTACGTACTTTATTCAACCTACCAAACTTTACTTAACTTACGCCACATCATCCAACCATACCATCCTACCCTACCATACATCACCGCATTACATCTCATACCTCGCCTCACCTACATTAGCACACCCTACCGCACCCTACCTCTCTACATACCTACAAACCTTAACCTACCTGCCAACCTACATATTAATTCACTATCTTAGCTAAGCCTATTACACCCTATTTTATCTCATCCCACCCTACCTTACCCTACCCACCACCCCATCCTACTCTACCCTACAACTCCCTACCCTACCGTGCCCCCCACCCATCTTACTATACCCTACCCTTCCCACCACCCCAACCCCCTATCCCAACATTTTTTAACACTCACCTATCCAATCCTACCTCACCATGCCCTACACCACATTATCTTACCACATATTATCTTACCACACTACCCTATATTACGTACTTTATTCAACCTACCAAACTTTACTTAACTTACGCCACATCATCCAACCATACCATCCTACCCTACCATACATCACCGCATTACATCTCATACCTCGCCTCACCTACATTAGCACACCCTACCGCACCCTACCTCTCTACATACCTACAAACCTTAACCTACCTCCCAACCTACATATTAATTCACTATCCTAGCTAAGCCTATTACACCCTATTTTATCTCATCCCACCCTACCTTACCCTACCCACCACCCCATCCTACTCTACCCTACAACTCCCTACCCTACCGTGCCCACCACCCATCTTACTATACCCTACCCTTCCCACCACCCATCTTACTATACCCTACCCTTCCCACCACCCTAACCCAACCCACCCCTCACACCTTTTAGGGTGGCATCAAAACATGTTCATAGAAGAATAATATAAGTGCGTATGAAATGAATATCCGACACATCTTCGACATCTCCCGACATCGTATGGATACTTTTCGACACTACCGAATAATTTTTTTTCAATTTCTACTTAAATCAATTTTAACCGAAAAAATGAAGCTATCTTCGACATTATCTGCAACAACACGTGTTCTACCCAAAACACGACACGACACGCTTCGATACACCCCGACGCCATATCCAACGGTTGTCGGTTGATCAAATGAATATTAATTAAAATTTTAATTAAAATCTAACACACTATCAACACTCCACGACACAAAATCGACACATTTCGACACTACTAAACCATTGACCAAAGAAAAAAACCGACACACACAATATATAGAAGTAAAAAAACGAAGACGAGAAAAAATAATCAATACGTAAAGACCCCAAAAAACGATGCCCCTAAAAAAAACCGGCATAGACACACAATGTAAATATATATATACGCAAAAAAGGAAAAGAACACACACACAAACAAACTATAGTATATTGAAATATCACGCGTCGTATCGTATTAGTGATAAGACAAAAAAAAAAAAAAAAAGAAGAGATCTCGATGGAAAGCAAAATAATATGTAATTAAATTGGAATCGGATACATCTTAAGCACAACACACATAATAAGATTAAGAATAAATTAAAGCTAATGTGTAGATTAAAAATACAATTGAGTCCTCTAAAATGGAACAATATAACTCAAACTCGTCACCTAAAATAAAAATTAAAAAAAAACACTTTTTTCTGGGCTGAGCCTCCCAATGAACAGTAAAAAGCTCAAAAAAAAAAGAAAAAGATTGGGCCTGACTTTTGGGCCAATGAACAGTAAAAAAGGAGGAACCAATAAAAAAAAAAACAAGTGGCACAATTCTACCACTTTTCCCTTCTTATTAGTATAGGAAGAAAGATATGTAATTGGGGAAATTTTGTTATGCTAACTCTATTTAGAGTGAAATGATTAATAAAATGATTTGGACTTAAAATTAAGTTTGAAAAACTGAAGGTGTTGATGGTGCCACATCCTACTCCTCACAAGTGGAGGGAACACCTAAAATCTCTCATGTAATTGACCTTATTCACAAGTAACCAAGTCGAATCGGGTTTAACTGTTTAAGTCAAAACTGATTCAAATTGAGTATTAACTCGTACAGATATCAAGCTATTCACCGATAACCACCCGAATTTACTAGCTTCAATTGGCTCACCCTAGTATAAATTATTGGTTTTTGCAGAGAGTTGAACTCAAATAATCACAGATACCAATAGGTTAGGTTGAATACGAACAGATCCGTTCATAAACAAATTCAATTTCGGCTCGTAATAACTAAGTTGTTTTACATAAAGGAGTCAAGTTCAAAAAGCTGAGAAAACATTAGATAAAAAGTATGCAGTTTACAACAACCAAAACATTCGCATGCATTATACCAAAAGGAGGTTCAGCTACCCAACAAATGTTATACAGTTAACTAATTACACAGCTTCCACATTATTTCAGCTACAGGCTAAAAATACAGACATTACAATAACATAGTTATTCTAAAAGTAAGTTTTTTTTTCTTTTCATCGTGTAAATCGTTTCTCGACTCACTCACCCCGGAGCAGCCCTTCATCAGTTTCTCCATTGTGTAAATCGCGAGCTTCTCTGAATGTTCACAAGGTAGAAAAGCGATGATTAAGTACATCGTCTGGCTTGCCAAACACGTTGCCTGAGTTTAAACGCTGCTTTTTGTTTGACCTCTCGACTTCCATGTTGTTGTTATCAAACAGATTCATAGGACAGTTAGATTCAGGGGTTTGCGGTTCTTGAGGAGACGACAATGATTCATCAAGAGAGCCGTGTTCCATGTGGTGGTGGTGGTGGGGGCCATTATTATTATCCAACATAGGAGGAGGAGAATCACAAGTTGGAGGAGGCGTTCCTGAATCATTCCTCATATCAGAAGGAACATTCACCCCTACGATCGGAGCTGATTCAGTAAAAACTCCGGTCAGGTTTTGCTGTTCTTCGAGTATCTTTTTCAAGTACTTCCCTTGAGCTTCTATTCTCAGCTGCAGTTGTTTTTGAACCTGTTGCACAAAAACAGACAAGAAATGGGAAAAAAAAAGAAAATGTAAAGGTATGAACTTTGAAACGTGCACGAGGATTTTTCGTTGCATAAGACTGCCATTATAGAATAGAGGATATATACATATCAAGCATATACCTCCAATTGCTCGTGTAGTCGCTTTTGGACCTCCATCTGAAGCTTTAGTGCTTCAGTAATTTGCATCCCTCTGTGACCATACAATGAATGGCTTTATTGGCACATTTAGGGATTACTGCTTTTAACCACAATAGTAATAACTTTTTATATTCTAATAATAGGACCTACACATAAGAAAAACAAGAAGAAAAAAATTTACTTACGATGAATCATCCAGATTGTAGAGCATATCCTTCGAATCCTTCTTATCGCTGTTCTTTCCTGAAAAGTACAATTTCGCACATGAACAAGGTAAGTGAGAGATATCTTTGTTGAGTACGTCACAAATTAGGATGTCGTTTGAGATGAGGAATCACAAAATGCACAAAAAGCACAGAAAGAGATCAACAAACTTACCATCAGATGAGGAATCCGGAAGATACTTTGCAAGTCTGTATTTCTGGATGCATATAAAAAGTAAGGTGTGTGATCAAACAAAGAGCAATCCATGAGTACATAGCCTAAATGCAAACAACATGAGCAGCTTACCTGTAAATGACTTTTCACATGGTAAATTGTTAATCCTTGCACGCCCATAACTCGTAGGACACCCTTCGGAGTAGCCCCTGTACGAGAAGAGACAACCAAAACAGTTCAGATTGTAGTGCTTAGCGCTTACTAGACTGTCACATTACTACCCCGTTTTATGGCCTCACGGCATTTGCCCAGTAGTAAACCAACAGAAACATCCTAATTTGTTGACTACAACCAACCATTCACAAATAGCAAATAGTTCAGACAAGTTTCTAAGCTTCTTGGTAAGAAAAGTGACAACAGCCCCAATAAAGTGTAAACATTCACAAAAGTACGTTCTTAACCTAATAGTATTAAAGAAGATCATCCTACTATCCAATCACACTACTGCTGTCTTGATTGGTCTTTAGCCGTGAGTCACTTACAAACATTCTTGAAGACCAAAAGCAATCTTAGTTGTTGTGAAATACAATACAGAAGACAATTTTAGCCCACATCCAAGTCAAACTAACATTTACCAAGCTGGATTCATCTTTCACCTTACTCCGAAAAGCCCACCAAATTAAAGTAGTTAACATTGAAGTAACCCAAGCTTAGTAAGAAGATGATTCAACTTACTGTCAGGGCCACCTAGCTGCGTCACAGCATCGATAAATCGCTCATGGAGCTCATTAGTCCAGCGAAGGCGTTGCTTAGATGACATATTAGCATTGCTGTTGCTTCCTTCACCCATGAAATCCATTGTGTTGAAGTAATTAAAGCTCACAGCTTTTCAGAGAACACCACAATAAGTTTCTCACTGCAAACAACGAAAAATCATTCAAAATACACCCTCAAGCAACAAACCCATCCTAAGGCACATGATCCTAATAAATGAGATGCCCCACAAAAATCTCTCCATTTGGCTTCTGGCGAAAATGAGCGGAGTCACCTCTGAATTTTTCAAAATTTTGATGAATTGACCCATTTGCAATTACATCCACTCTCTTGAGTGACTATGAACCCATCTACGAAAAAGCATCAAATAATTCAATTCAAACGATTTCCTCACTCGATTCAAAATCCCACATGGTAAATCAGCTAACCCACTTCGAATTACTCATCCAAAGACTCCCAAATTGAGCTAATTACAGACAATATCTATTCTCCTTCTGGTCAACACAAAGAAAACCAAAACGCACAAGCTCAAAATGTAAATTAAGCAGGAAATTGATTTCCTAACCACTCCTAAACTTCCCCTCACAGGAGCCAAGAACCTAAAACCTCGAAGACACACAAAGAGAAAAAAGAAAAAAAAGAAAAGAAAAGGATACACTCAGCAAATTACTAAAAGAAAGCATACCGTTGAGAAGAAAATGAAGAGCTCGAATTTTGAAGGAGAGATGTGGTAGATCAAAACGGCATCTGGAATCCCTCTTGTCCGGAAACTTTCGATTGGATTTGAGGAACTCTTACGTAAGGAAACAATCAAACAAGGGTGGCGATACTTTTTTAATAAATATTATATATTAAAATCATTATCATTATATTTTACGAAATTTTAATCAATTTAAGTCCCACACATTTTTTTTTTAATCCAATGAGGACAGCTTGTATATTAATTTTATCACTAGCATGTAAACTTTTAACCCGTTATGATATATTATTATATGCTTTAACTTCTTGTGGTTTAGTATATAAAGCTTATGTTCATATATGATACATAAATATATGTTTTGTCCTATGTGATTTAGCATATAAAGTCTTAACACCAAATATGAAGTATGTTAAGAACATCGAAAAAATACTTGAATCAAAATGACAAAACCAAAATGAGTAAATGTGAAAACTTATGAATTGAGGTGAATGTAGCACTTTGTATTTAAAAAGATTTTGTATCGATTATGTATTCATACCGCAATTGTCATCCAAGATACAACAATTATTTCCTTCTCTTTGGCTGACACTTGACGGAATCAAAAGCGGCGAACCGATCATGTTCTGTTTATCTCTTCGTTGACTCGGAAATATGAAAAGTGTTTTCAATATGATATGAATGATGCAAATTTGGCATGGCCAATATTTCGTATGAATGTATATCAATTTTCATTCAGGTGCATTAATTTATAGGGGAGCAGTAGCATTTCGGTTTCAGGTTGCAACCTTTAACCGAAATGATACAACTCATATGTGGTTGTATCCTTTCAACAAACTCATGCAAACCATTAATTACATATCCACTCAATTTCCCTCCATCTTTTTATATATTTATTAATTTATCATTCATTTTCTCCTCAATTCTCCACATTAATGAAAATTAATACAAATGCAATACAGAACTTAAAAAAATCAGGGGCAGAAATATGTTGCATCGGGAAAGGTGGTTTGATGCCTTGAACCTTCCATAGTATAGTCCTATCGGACATACTTGGCTAACCAGTGAACTGCGTCTTGAACTGCCTAGGCTTTGGTGTATTCCTAGACAATTATACCTACAAAAAAGCTCTCCTTACATTCTAGAGGTTCTCATGATTGCATCTATTATGGCCCCAAATCGATCATGGTTTCAGTAAGTGTCTTAGAGAATTCAAGCATGTAAATCCTCATAGAAGCGGCCCCACTTCACACTTCCATAGATGACCTTCTATAAAGAGTACTCTGTAATACCCACTTGGCTTGACCAAGATATAGGGATCATTAAAAGCTTTTGCGTAACCTTACAGAATCGTAGACAACACTTTTGTTTTTAACACAATGAGAAAGTGCTGAGTTGTTCCTTGCAACTTAATTGTCCCTTTTGAACCAAATCTTAGGATCTCTAGTCAGCATGGTTAAGTTGTCATCATAATAGTCCATGTGTAATTGATGGCCTTTTTACAGTATACCAACTCTAACCAGCAGGATACCGAGTCGGTTGTACTATAGAATGACGAGAAATGCCATATCCCTCGAGGAATCTAGCTAAGTATCAAAGCTAGCGTCATTCTGAGTTTAGATCAACACGATATTTGGAAATGTTATTTTGAACTAACAATGCTACTTCTACAACGACTAAACTACAAACGAAAGTTTTAACGATTTAAAAGGATAGCCGAGAAATGATCCAACCCTCTACTCTCAAACCCTAGCTCATGCCTGAAAGTGTTTTCGAACTACTCTAGCACACTTGGTATCGGTTGAAATGTGTCGTCTTCTAATTGTGATACTAGACATCATGCAATAATGTTGAATTCAGCAGTCCGCCTTTCAACCGATACTAGACATCGATTATTGCATGATGTCTAATATGCATCATGCAACATTATTGCATGATGTCTAATATGATGTCTAGTATCACAACATCGATTATTGCATGATGTCTAGTATCACAATCGACATCAGCAGTCCACAATAATGTTTAGTATGCAATAATCGATGTATCGTCTCCTTCAACTTTATATAATCGATGGAATCACACCATTAGAGAATAATTGTATAGTGGTATTATGTCTCCTTTGTATATGTTGAGACGTACCATTATTCATATTATATATGCGCATCCTATCACCGGTTGGCTATCTCCATGTATGCTGATAGTAGCGACTGCGTTTTCTATCATAGAACATCCTCTAAAAGATTATGATGCCATTTTATATCTTCCCTAGTTATATCCAATGCTATAAACTTGGATTCCATATGGAAACGATCTATGCATGCCTACTTTGAGGATTTCTAAGACATGACATCAACACCAGCAGTGAAAACATATCTATTAGTGGTCTCTAAATCTTTAGAATCTAATATCTATCTTGCATCAAACCATTTATGGATATATCATATAACTCAATATGAGATTCATCGGTATTTCAGATATCTCCACACTTTACCAAGAGCTTTCCATTGATCATTACTCTACCATATATGTGAGAAAATATGGACTAGAGGACGTATATGTCATAGCCTTTTTTTTACTGTATCTCAACTCTTTAGTATCCTAAGGATTTCCTTTAGCAGTATCATAATTTTGCTTGTTCGAACTGAAACCTATTTTTTTTTATTGTCTTTGCAAGGAAAGATCTCTCCAAAGAACACAACATTCCTCGACTCAATGATCATTTTTTCATGTACATCAGGAATGTCTAACTTGTGCATCAGAAACCGATAGACGCTATGGTTAATTGAATTTGCAATACATATACGATAAACCAATTCATGCCATACCATGAGTTGTTTAGGCTTAGGTTTTCCTACCTTTTCAAACACCCACATACTTTCAAGAATTTGTGGGTAGGCTTATGACATTCGAACAATACATATGGAGTCTCATCTATCTTCCGTGAGAATAATATTTGCTAAGCGTATTGTCTTCCCCCACAGTTCTGGGTTCAACCCGACCTAATCAACATGACATTCATCATCTCTTTCAGTGGTTTTGCGTTTTAGTAACACCATTCGATTGAGATGTATGTGGTGCATTGCTCTAATGAATGATGCTGGTACTAGAACAAAACTTATTAAAATGTGCGCCAGACTCTCCATGTCGAACACACATGTCCGGGCTCATATCACCGCACATGTGATTCTTGACAACACAATATGTACCAACACACACACCCACCAACAGTGGCACAACCACTGCGCACAACTCTCGTACATGCCACCACGTACTGCTTAGCCCCCGTTGTGGACCTTACAAAATACAAACGCAACCGATCATCATGCCCCGTTTTTCATAAACACGTATGATCATGCACGCACTCAAGATTATCTTGTCCCGTGTTTCATAAACTCGTATAATCACCCACATACCCGAAACGTCATGTCCTCTTTTTCATGAGCACATATAACCACTCACACACCTAGATCATCATGCTCTATTTTTCATTAGCATATGACCCCGATCATTATGCCAAATTTTTCATAAGCAAATATGACTGCACATACCCCCAGATCATCATGCCCATTTTTTCATGAGTACAAATGGCCGCCCACACATTGATATGTCCTTTTTTTCATGGACACATGTAATTTCCACCTATAATTAATTCCACAATTATTTCCACTAGTTCTCAAATGGTTCCATTAGTTCAGATTCGTATTTCAGCAGGATTTTATTTACACCACAAGACATATCATTCAACAAACACATAATTCGGAAATGGCTCAAGTAGGTTCACTTGGGCTCGCTTAGGCGGGATCATGCCTCGCCTAAGCTAGCCTCCCGAAACTGTTGGCGGCATGTTTTTCAATCTAACTACACTACTACACAATTCCAACAAGTTTGGCATAGAAAATTAAAAGATATTCACAACACGTAGTTCATGCATTGAGTTTTCATGCTAAAAGAAAATAAAAACCCAACACAATCGACACAATCCTTCTTACTTTATCGATGTAATCACTTTCTTAATGAGAAAGCTTGCTAAACCCCACCGGATCTCAAGACTCATGAGAAGGTCTCAATTCGTTTGGTATCACTCTTGGAAACAAACCGCAAAAAACAAGGAACCACTACAAACGTAGCACAACGAAGCGCCGAATTGCTTCCGGCTTCGTGGGGCTCACCTAGGTGGGAGAGGCCCCACCTTAGCAAGCCGCTCGACAAGAGACTGAAGAGAGGAAATAACTGTTTTTGCGGAAACTAACTTTCAGAGTACATATGAGTCTACTTATGGTTTTTTTTTTTTTTTTCTAAAATATAAGACGGCGGGAAACTCTCTTCTAACTCTATAAGAGAAAGAAAATACTAAACAACCCTTACAAATTTAATTTTGAAAGTTACGTTTATCACAACCGCCATCAGGCTAGGAGACCGGAGGATACAAACGGCTTTGTTGTGATTTACCATTTATGCAAAGTGGATTTAATTTTGAAAGTTACGGTTATCACAACTGACATCAGGCTAGGAGACTGGAGGATACAAGCGGCTTTGTTGTGATTTACCATTTATGCTAAGTAGATTTATTTTCTATTCAATAATAGCAATATGGCAACTGAGACAGTTGTCAAAAAGTTTCGGTTCCAAAATAACAGACGTATAATATTTTCCAATACAAAATTTAATGCATTTTTCATTTTTTACCTATGTTTTATTTTTCATACACTATCTAAAATGCACTAGCAATATTTACTCAATTTTCGATAAGGGTATTCTAATGTTTATTTAATCACAGTCAAAACAATTAATTACTTTCTTAATTTGCATGTTTTTGTAATTGCCTCATTTATTGTGGAACGGAGGGAGTAATATCTAATATTCAGCCATTTTTTAAGATATAATAATATATATATTTTTTTTGAAAGGAACAATATATGTTTATTTATATGTATTTTTACCGTTGCTAGGGTTCTATTGACACCCTCATTTTTACTACTGGTATTCTATTACTCTTGACACCACAAAAAATTACTTCGACATCATGATTATTTTTAATGAACACAACGTCAGTGTCACTGACATTGCTGTTCAAAAACGAAGGTCAGTGGCACCGACGTTTACGTTGTAAAAGTGTCACGATTTAGAAACGTCAGTTAATTGACGTTGATATGTACAAATGACAACGTTTCTAGTGTGATGCTGGAAGTAAAAAAACAAAAATATATATAAGATGTCGGAAGTAAAAAAATATAATAAAAAAATGAATACCGGAAGTAATAGTGAGGTGTGAATAGAATTTTTTTTTTCTCAATTTTTATTTACAAACAATTTGTGTTTGTAAGACAAAAACCGTATAATATGTCTAAAACGTATAATATGCACAGAATTTCCTATTTAAAAAAAGGATAAAAGAAAAGAAAAGAAAAGAAAAGAAAAGGAAAGGACTAACGCCGACTTGGGGGTGGAGGAGGGCCAGGAGGCTATCCCTTTAGTCAACCGCCAAAGTTCAACGTTCCCTTCCACTCGTTCATGGGATGGCCGTGTCTTCTGCAGCTACGGTTTCAGGCATTTCCGATGCAGCTGAGATTCCCCTCATTGACGATGTAGTTGAAGGCTCCGAAGACTACAAAGGCCGCCCTGTCAAGCGATCTAAATCGGGCGGGTGGAGATCCGCATCTTTCATCATAGGTAAGTATCAACTTCCAACAGCAATTTTTTTTTTTATTGCAATTCTTACCTCTTTTCTTTTTGTGTGTGAAAGGTTAAGCTCATTGCTTTGTTGTTATTGTTTTCCCAGCGGTTGAGGTGGCGGAGAGATTTGCGTTTTATGGAATAAGTTCCAATTTAATAAGCTACTTGACGGGCCCACTTGGACAATCCACCGCTACGGCCGCGGAGAATGTAAATGCCTGGTCGGGAACGTCATCGCTTTTGCCGCTTTTGGGTGCTCTTGTGGCTGACTCTTTTCTTGGCCGCTATCGCACCATCATTATTTCTTCTGTGCTATACATTATGGTTAGTAGTAATTGTTGTACCCTGTCCTTTTGTGTGTATGCTGCCATGCTGGTCTAAAGACAGTTGCATTTCCTGTATAACTAAATTTCAGTTTTATGGCTGTAATTTTTTGTCAATGGTTGGGGTTATAAGAAGTAAAGTTGTTTAATTAGTTGCAAATATAGAGTTTTAGGCATTAATGAATGGCGACTAGTGCATTGCCAATGTATTATGTGTAGAAATTTCAATCTAATTAGCTCATTTACTTTAACTCTTGTTTAGACATTTGGGTTTTTGATGGATTTTGTAGTTGAAAGGCTTGCCCTATTATTAGTGCAGGGGTTTGAATTGATGTTTTAGATGATGCGTAAGGGTTTGCTTGAAATCTGGAGTAAAGAAGTGCTGGTTGTCTGAGTTCGAATCAGCTCATTATTGATCTAAACCTTTCTTGTCATTGGGGTCGAGTAATCTGTTCTTGAGTTTTCAAGAAACTTCTGAACTTTTTATGACAAACAGGATAGCTTAATATAAAGCAGCATGTTTTTGTCCTAAAATCCCTGTTTTTTAAGAGGAAGAGATCGTAATAAGGTGCATGCATTTTTATTCCCTTCATAAAATCAGCTGAGAATGAAATGCAAATTACTAATGATATCAAGATTCATGTTCTTTGACCAATTCATTCAGTTGTAGTCTATAGATGTACTCTAGGTATTCCGTTTATCTAATTATATTTGCCTTGTATTGCAAGGACAGGGACTTGGCCTCTTGACTCTGTCAGCCCTTTTTTCTCTGGATTGTCAAGATAAACAACATGACAATAAATGTTCTCCTCCTCAGTTTCAAATTGTCCTCTTCTTTTCTGCACTTTATCTTGTAGCATTAGCTCAAGGAGGGCACAAGCCTTGTGTACAAGCCTTTGGAGCTGACCAATTTGATGGAGACGACCCAAAAGAGTGTATAGCCAAAAGTTCGTTCTTCAATTGGTGGTATTTTGGAATGTGTGCTGGTACCGTGGTGTCATTGATCATTTTGAACTATATACAAGATAATCTTAGCTGGGGTCTTGGATTCGGGATTCCTTGTCTCTTCCTTGTTCTTGCCTTGATCATATTCTTGTTAGGAACTGTGACTTACCGGTTCCGTGTGAATGCTGATGAAAAAAGCCCTTTTGTGAGAATTGGTCGTGTGTTTGGCAAAGCAGCTAGAAATTGGAGAACTAGCAATTCACTACTATCTCTTGAAGAGGAGTCTCAGGGTCTTCTGCCCTACGAAGGTTCTCAGCAGTTCAAGTAGGCAACATTCTTTGTAACATATTTTCTTGATTTAATATAATCTTCTTGGCAATGTTTTATCCATGGTTTTCTAAGCTGGTCTCTTGTTGTCCTTCATTACTTGCAGGACCACGTGTTAGAACTTGTATGATTCTAATAAAATACTACTATTTGTGAAATTTTGAATTTGCAAGCTTAAGAAAACATACCCAAAATTGGAGAGCAAATATCTTTTGTAGGGTTCCACACATATTAGACACTGCTGCAGACATAATGCCTAAATTAAATCTCTAATTCAATAAAATGTTCTCTCTGTCTTTTTTTTCTCTCCCAATTTATCTGTGTTTTGCTTCTATAACTCCTTTGCAAGACCCTCGAAATTTGGTGCATGTTGAACGATGCCCATCACTTCGGGTGATTAGTAATACATAACATTTTTTGGGGATGGGGGTTGTAGCTGTGATTTCGAACTGCTCACGAGAAAATCACAGATACTTAGTTAGATGGTTTATTACTAGAAAGACAACAGGATTACATGTAGAACCCAAGACACTGAAGTTTCTTACAATAATACATTGATTTGGCTTATCATTTTTGTCTGATATTGTAAAGAAAGGCATATGTCAAGATAATAGGTGTGTAGCATTAGAATTTGACATCACCTTACCTTAAACATTCCTAAGTTTTGTAACTTTGATCTGTGTCTTCAGAACTTGACTATGGTCAAAATTTAGTCTAAAATCGGGATGAGATTAGGAGCTGCCACAATCTATTTATTTATTTTTGTTATTAAACTATTAGTTTTGGTATCGCTTCATCTGGTACCTTACGTGTTTCTGTGTACCTTGCAGGTTTCTGAACAAAGCTTTGGTAACCCCTGATGGCTCAAAGGAAGATGGTAAAGTTTGTAGCCTCAGTGAGGTTGAGGAGGCGAAGGCAATTCTTAGACTATTCCCAATATGGTTCACATGTTTGGCTTACGCCATTGTGTTTGCCCAGTCTTCAACTTTATTTACCAAGCAAGGAGTTACAATGGATCGATCCATCGGTCCAAATTTCATAGTACCAGCTGCATCTCTTCAATCCTTCATCAGTTTTTCCATAGTTGTCTTTATCCCGATATATGATCGAATCGTGGTCCCTACTGCAAGATCAATGACTAGAAGACCCTCGGGGATAACAATGCTTCAACGAATTGGGGCCGGATTGTTTCTTTCGGTTCTTTCAATGGCGATTGCTGCATTTGTTGAGATGAAACGCTTGGAGGTTGCTCGAGAACACAAGCTGGTTGATGAACCCAAGGCAATAGTTCCAATGAGCGTGATGTGGTTAATACCACAGTATCTAATATTCGGAATCTCTGATGTATTTACAATGGTGGGATTGCAAGAATTCTTCTATGATCAGGTTCCTAGTGAGTTAAAAAGCATAGGTCTTGCTCTGTACCTCAGTATATTCGGCATTGGGAGCTTCTTGAGCAGCTTTCTCATCTCTGTCATAGAGAAAGCCACAGGCGGAGTTGGGCGAAACAGTTGGTTTTCAAACAATTTGAATAAAGCACATCTTGATTACTTCTACTGGCTGCTTTCAGGTATAAGTGCTGTGGCATTTGTTGCTTATTTGTATTTTACACGACGTTATATTTACGTTAGAAGGAATAGCTTATAGGATTTTCTTGAAACCATATTTATCATCTTCTTGATGTGCTTTAGGGTTCTGCCATTGTTGATATCTGGATTGTTTGTAAAGTGTTTGAGTCTTAGGCTCTCTCTCTCTCCCCCATGTATTGTAAGTTTCTGCTACTATTGATCTGTGTCTCTTTTGGGGGATATATGTGGATGTCCATATAGAATATCAAGAGTCCAATAAATCTTATTCAATGTGTAAGTTATGGATTTCAAGAGTCAATCACTTATATTACTATTCATTGTGTATAATTTGTGTAATATAACATGTATGCTCCGAAATTAGAGCATATGATAAATAGAAAGCGCTTCGCCCGCTAGTACGTCAAAACTTCTTTCGAGTTTTCGAGAGAAATTACGAATGATTGCACCCTAAATGTTGCCTGCGGAGAAAGCCTCTGATATATAGATGCCGCCTCATCCTTAATCGTCGTGTCCACATTGAATTTTAAAGTTGTCGGGTTTTGAGGCTCTTACTTTAGGATGAAGGTTGGCACATAAGGTGTAGTTTCATTCTTCATCTATGCAAAAATGTACAAAACAGTGACCAAAATGGTGTTGTTGCCAAACCGCTTTAGGAATCTCACATTCAAAAAGGCAATGCAAGGAGTTGAAGGAGAACTTTCAACAGTCAAGTGCATACTTGCTTCAGAAAAATAAAATTACCTTAATTTTTATGTTTTCTTTATAACACTAACGCAATTTATCTAAAGTAACATGATGAAAATAATTCAATTTAACTTGTTTATTATGTTTCAATTTGCAAATATATACTACACTAAAAATGGCCTCAAGAGTTTTCTCCTATTTCTTATTTGACGGACATTCCAAATTTGAAGTAGTGTTGTTGTTGTTGTTGTTGTTGTTTTTTTTTTGAAGAACCCAACATAATTTATCAAGTTTGTCTGCCAAGACGACGCAAATTACATTAGGGGGAGGGAGGGGATGAACCCCAAGCCATACTACCAACATGACTAAGGCCTTCCTTTGCTAAGAGATGTGATGGAAAATTTCCTCCTCTCTTAACAAGGTGAATTTAGTGAGTGAAAAACATTGTAAAGAACATCTACCGTTGTCAATTATGCTTCAAAGATGAGACAAGCATTCTGTATCATTTGTCATATTGTTTATGACCGTCAGCGAGTCACCTTCAAGAATGACATTGAAAAAACCCCAATAAATGGCTTGGAATATAGCATGATACATTGCTAATGCCTCTCCGATAATCGCATCGTATCCTCCCTCAAACTTTTTTGAGAAAGCACTCCATTGCTATCACGAGCTAGGACTCCCACGGCAACCTTATAGTCTTTGACAGCTGCATCCATATGTATTTTGACGATCCCCGATGGAGGAGTTTTCCAAACTGTTTCGTGTTGCGTAGGGAGGACATTTGAATTTCTTGCGGCATTAATAGCCTCAAAATATTGAAATGCCTATGTATCACCCCGGTGAATAAGTGAGGAAATTGAAACATCTTTACTGTCATAGATCCAACTACATCGCGCCTTTCAGATATTTCACAAAGTGCATGTAGCTCGACCCAATTCATCTTCTTTAGTGTAAAGAATATCCATGAAATCCGAGAAAGAGGGAACTCGAAGATTCCGCCAATATGTACCGTTCGGCTTAGCTTTCTAAATTGCTTTTGGAATGTGGCATTCAAACAAGCAATGCCATGTGGATTCTACCGTCTCATCACAAATTTTGCATCTTTCGTTGCCCAAGTCGCGAGAAGCCAATCCCATCTTTGTCGGTAGTGTTTTTCCTATGTAAAAATACAATAGTAGCAGTTAATTCATATAGATATAAATAATGAACTAACAAAAATTATATTATTGTTATAGAACTAATAACAGAAAAAAAAAAAAAAAAATGAAATATAACCTAGAAGAAGAATGTAATAGTTGGGTATTATTTTACTGACATCATGAGGTATTTATAGTAGAGATTACGAGGTGAACACAATATAATAGATAAACTAGAAAATATTGTAAATCAAATTGAATAATAAATAAACATATTTTTATTCTTTTATATAACAATTCTAAAGTTTTTTTTTTCTTAAATTTTATTTTTAAAAAAGGCATTATATTCAAAAAAATTACCCTTAGCCTCAACGGATCCCGGCAAGATGGCCCCTCGGTCTGAATTCTGAACCAATCTTATATACATTTACTCTCAATATATACATTAAGATTATATGAGGATTTGCAAAAAGAAATCGGTGTGTAAGACAGCTAAAAAGAGAGTGCCACCACGTTTGGACTGCTTTAACGCATGAAATTGAAAGAGGGAGGTCCCTCAAGATCGACCTTCGCCAGCTCAAGTGCACTATGCACTATGCACATCCCCGCCTTGATTTGCTTCATAACCGTTATCTTATACTATCTCCGTCCCAAAATATAAATCGGTTTAGGGTTTTTCACACAGATTAAAAAAATGGTTAAATATCATTAATTATAGTGATACACAGATTAAGAAAGTGGTTAAATATAATTAATTATAGTGGTAAAAGTCTAGAATAATTAATGTAATAGTTGTAAAGTATGTGGATGTATAATAAATTAAGGGTAAAAAGAAGAAAAAAAAAGAATAAATGCTTAATTGGTATTCTAAATGAACTTATATTATTGGCAACTGCAAAAAAACTTAACCGACTTACATTTTAGGACGGAGGTAGTAGCATAATAATAATCTTTCTCATTATCCCGGCCATGAAAACCCGAGACCTGAATTATTAAAGAGTAGTGATACATCCACTACTCTTTCAACCACAACATTTTACACAACACAATCAACACCACATATTATGTTGGAACCCACCATAAAAAATAATTGATCATTTTAATCAAGGACATTCACACATATAGTGGTTTGTGCACTACACACAAGTGTAATGCACATATCATTTTCCATTATTAAATCGAATCAACAGGAAGAGGAACAAAGTGAAATAAATGAAATGAAATAATGATTTTTTTTTGAGGAAATGATTAGATAGTTAAAAATATATTTTTTTAAAAAATTTATGCAAATGAAGAAACAATTCATTTGAGAAATTGTAATTAAGTATTATTGACATATATGAAATCGATCACCGCAGAGGCAGACCCAAGGCATAGAGGGTGGGGGGGGGGGGGGGGGGGGGGAAGGCCCTTACTGCGAGCCGAAAAATGATATAATTTTGTTGTTTAAAAAATGTAAAAATACTATTAATATCCCCACTCGATCTTTGAATTTGTTCCGATGTCCCACTAAGAAATTTTTCTGGGTCCGTCACTGGATCACCGTACACGTTATACTCATTTAACAAAACTATGAGAATAAATCCACCTCAGCATAATGACCGAGGTGATCTTCATTCATCAACATACTTTATTATTTGCTAAGTGGCCAGAAGTCAGCATTAGCATCTAGGCCGGCCCGGTCTCAGTCTGCTACTAGGACTTCTTCAACAAAAGAGAGGGCCTCTAACCCCATAAGCAATGGCGGAACCAGGATTTTAATCTGTGGTGGTCTAATGGACAATATTGAGTTCGTCGGATGGGCTGGATTAAGAATATTTTATGGATCAAACTGGACTACATAGATTTTATAGTGTTACAATGTAATATTTTTTTTCCGGGTGGCCTTAGCCCCCCTTTGTCCATATACAAGATACGCCCTTGCCCATAAGGGGATTATCTTCACCAACAATGCATGTCGACATATACACATACAACGTGTGGCCGATGTGGTGCATGACATTATTGGTCTCATGTATCCGACGTGGTGCATGTCGTCCACCATCCTTACTAGCCGACATGATGCGTTTCGTCATATGTCATATGCAACATTTGCATTATAGTGATCGGACCTTTACCTATTACTTCGACATGGATAAACTTCTTAATCACAGCATCATCGATGATTAGACTACCATCTCCACCATCTTCATTGAGTTATATAAAAGGACCATCTCTCTCATTTACATGTATGTTCTCACGTATAATAAGTACTATATGCAACAATTTTATTTCACTCCATCTTACTCTCAAATCACTGATTTGAGCGTCAGAGAGTTTTTCTGGAGAAGAACTCTGGGACCCCTAACGCCTTATTCGTATTACAAGTCAATTGTTCAGTTTTTGTATTAGCATTTAGTGTTGCCTTACTGTGTTATTGTAGTTTTAGGCAATTTTAGTTAGATAAAGATGTTATTTAGGATAAAGGGTGCAATCAGGTGGATTCGTTCCCTTTTTATATACATCCCTTATTAGAAAAGGTGACTTGACCTCTTATCTGATCTAGCTGAGTACTAAGTCAGCTGAGTACTCAGCAGGGGCAATGTCAGCAGGGGCAATGCCAGCAGGGGCGATGTCAGCAGGGGCGATTCCAGCAGGGCAATGTCAGCAGGTTAGGTCTGGTGGAATCAGCTGAGCTGAGTTCACATCTGAGGTATTTTAGTCAATCAGCTAGTATTTAGTTATGGCGGCTAGGTCTAGGGTTTGGTGACTATAAATACAAGTCTGTTGTAACCTAGAACATTTGCAGTTAACAATGGTTAGCAGTAGCATCAGGAGCAATTGCGTATGCGATTGCAGAGTCTGTAAAATCTCTAGTGATAATATAATCTCCTCGTTTCTGCCCGTGGACTAGTCGGCATATTGCCGGAAACCACGTTAAATCATGTGTTATTGTATCTTGTGTGATTTATGCTTTCTCGTTTATCCTTGATTATTGCAATCCGTTTTGGATCCCTGATGGTCCTGTCATAACAAACTGGTATCAGAGCGTCAAGGTTATCATCAGGGAATCAGAAATCTGTTCGAGATAGGTTGATTGTCACCATGGTCGTAATTGACGCTAGGTTCTGGGATTAACGCTAACTTTCCGGCGAGATCAAGATGTCTGGGTTGGATGTAGAGATTGACAAATTCACAGGAAGGAACAATTTCAATATATGGCAAATCAAGATGCGTGCTCTGTTGAAGAAACAAGGGCTCTGGGCTCCGGGCTCCATTGACAAAATCGGTGGATGTAGGGAACGCTGAGATGGCCAATCTGGAGCAGGAAGTGTTAGGTGTAGTGCCCTATCAATGTATATTTACATTTTCAGTATAGCGTATTTAATAATTACAAATATATTCAAAAAATTAAAGAACTGCAATCTAGTCATTTCCTATTATATTTCAGACACATTAATCATTTTTATAGTCTGTGTGTCAACACCAAAAATGACTAATAAAAAAAAGTATATGTGATTTCATAATTTCAGGGTCAGGCTCAAATTGAGATATGTGGGGACCAGAGTTATCACCGAGATCCGAAAACGATATATTTTTTATGACAGAAAATATAAATATACCATTAATATCCTCACTTGATCTTTGCATGATATTGTTATGATGCCTCAAGGTGAAATTTTTCCGGGTCCACCACTTCATATTATGTTTTGTTTTGTTTTGTTTGTTTGTTTTTTTATTTTATTTTTAGGGAACTTCTTATAATGCTTTCGTTTGACTATTTCTGCATATTTTAATGCAACTAAAAAATTTATGCTTTTCTTTCAGGCCGACCTGATGATTAAGGGGCTGGACAACCTGTCATACGACCAAACGGCAAACATTGTGCGAGTAAACAAGAGGATGTGGATGGGGCTTTATTATACGAACATACACTATTTTATAAATATTTGATTCATGTGATGCTTGATTTGCTTAATTATTTTTGCTATTTTTCCTCTTTCAAGACAAAAAAATATTTCAACTAACAAAAAAAAAAGACAAAAATTAAATTAAAACAAATGTTTTGAATGTTGTCGCTACTCCTAAAAAAAAATGTTGTTGCTGCTCAATGGGTGCTTCAAACACTCTAGTGTTACTACACAATGGGGCAGAATCCGTCACCTCCACCAGTGTAGGAGCATCATCCACAATTCCGACCAGAACATTAAATAAGACATGGCGTCACAAACGACAAGCAAAACGGACACCCGAACTTATTTTCCGTCACAAATGACTACATAGGCTTGGCCTTGACGATCCAAAAATCGTCAAGGTGATCCTCTAAACTCACTTCCTGGATTATGACCTGAGAACGCTTCAAGAACACAGAAAAACGATGATGGAGGGGGGTGATTTGATTTGTTTTAGACTGCACTTGATGATGATCAAGCTGCCTACGTATCCAATGGTTCAATTGGAATCAAGTCTTCGTAGTTCCTTAAGGACAATTTATATAGAGGGGCTTAGGCCCTGGGTTTAAGGTGGCGTGTACGGACCGACACCGATTAACGTACTCCCTAAGGAAAAAGATTATGATTGAGTGATCTCCATGATTATAGGAGATAATTATGGTATTCAAATATTAATATTAAGTGATAAAGATTAGAGCCTTTATTATTCAGGATTTTATAATGGTTATCAGGTTATTAGGCAAACGCGGTGTAAGATTAAAGGCAAATTCTGCCAGGGATATACTGGGTTGGCGGGGTCGGCTCACAGGGATCGGAGACCATGAGGAAGCTCCCATAACCACAAGATTGTGCAAGTCTAAAGACCTTGTCCGATCAAGGAGATCGGTGGAGACCGTACAGCTGATCTCACAAGGTTCAGGGTCTGACTCCTCTCCAACCCGCCAAAGACCGAGATGACTTGATCCAACTATGGTCGGACACACGAGGATCAGTAGTGACAAACCGAATGGGCGATCCCCCTGGGATCGTCTCTAGGAAGTCAAAATTGGTTTATTTCCCTTGGTCAAGTGCTCAGCCACCAAAGAGGCGTCACGTGGATGAGTCCATTTTCTGGCAGCATCAGACCTCTAGAAAGTTTCTTATTAGTGCGAGAGAATATTTCACTCTCTCTCTCTCTCTCTTTTTTTGTGTGTGGGTGTGGGGGCGGGAGGGAGGGGTGGTGGTGGTTGGCAAGGTAATTCTTTTGGTATCTTTGTATGTTCTCATATTTTTTTTTAACATTTCCATTCATCTAATACAATATATAAATATGTTTTCGTCTAGTAAGATAATGATTTTCAGATTTTTCTTTATTTTCGTAATCACACGACCCAGATCTAAATTGCTCGGTCATAACCCGAACTATAAAAATTCGAATTACGAAGTCTTTATTGTAGTAAAATCTATAATAATAATAATAATAATAATAATCATCATAATAACGATATGAAGTAGTCCATCCGTTCCTATTTAACTATCGCAATTGACAAAAACACACTTATTAAAAAGAGTAGTTAATATTTTGACTTAACATCAAAATAACAATAACACCTCTTGAATATAATTAATACAATGTTGTTTTCAATCTTCCACCCTTAATAAATAAGGGTAGATGTAGTAAAAATACAATAAATAATGCTTTGGAAATATAACTACGACAGATAAAAATAGAATTTTATTTTTAACAACCACGACAGTTAAATAGATTTTAAAACGTCTTGAAATCACAAAATAAAAAAGGGTTTATTGTTAAAAAAGACAATTTGAACAGATATGGAAAAATGACAGTGGAATTTTTTTCCGGGTAAAAAAGACATGTCCTTATTCCACTGTGATAGTGCAACATTAGATTTGAGATCAGTTCCACTACAGCAAACAGTGGATTTGGGGTTATGAACAGTTGATTTATCCTTATCTCCAAATTTAAATTTCCACTGTCCTGATTTCTATTTCCCCTATTTTTTTTTTCGTCATTTTAAACCACTCCCCCAATAAAAAAATATTGTCATGGTCCACACCCTAGTTATTAATCACAAATAACGAAAAAGTCTCAAACTGATAATAACTAAGCATCTTCCATGAAACGATTAACATCAAACTCCACTACAACTCCGTCCTGCATAACAATAACCGCAACTCCATCGTTAAGGAACATGTAGATCTTACCCTGGTAGACCGATGGCTTAACTAAAATAATGGGTGAGGCAATCAACTTATTTCTCCCCATGACTTTGATTCTCGTCCGAAAACAATACAAATCTATAGGAATGTGCACGAATTTTCCATGGTTTTCAACTGATAGTAAATCAAGCTACTATCAAGGTAAGAAAATTAGTTATTACTCCCTCCGTTTCTTATTATCTGTCGCATTTGAGAAAAACATGTAAATTTAAAAAATGAGTAATTACATTGACTTTTATTATAAAATACTAAAACAATCTTGAAAAGTGTAGTGGCGTGATGTGCCTAAATCGTACTTCGGTCTGCGGATCCTTATTCGGGTCTGACCGGCCACCGACATTCGTTGATGATGCCACCGGCCATTACTGCCCGCGAGCTCGCGGGCCAAATCAGGACCGCGAGCCTTCGGATCCATTCCAAGCCCTCAACCTTATGCGACGACAAAAGGGATTTAGGGGCCGACACGCGATCTCATTTGATAAAATGGGTCAGCCAGCGACCTCGACCATAACATTTAGAGGAAGAGCTACCTCAAGTTCGGCGAGACGATAATATAAAGGATATAGGGATCGGCGAGGCCATCAGGAGCATATTAGATAAAAATGAATTCTTGATTAGAAACGGGGAGTATCAATTTGAGAATTTTCACTATTTGTGATGTACTACTTCCGTACCATAAAAGTGTCCAAATTTGAAAAAAGTTTTGTCCTATAAAAAGTGTCCATTTAGAAAACAAATACAATATTTAATGCAATTTTTCAAACATACCCTTAGCCTAACATTTATTGTTGTATGTTCATATCATATTCCAAACAAACATTAATTATAAGATAAGGGTATATATGTTTATTACTATTAAAACACAACACATTAATTGAGTTTTTTAATCTACGTAAATAGTAAAATATAGACAATTTTTATAGGACGGATGAAGTAATAAATAGTGTGTGGACCCTGACAATTGTTTATTTTATGATTTCGAGAGGTTTCAGTGTTTCATTATTATTATTATTACTATTATTATTATTTAGTTTCTGATTGACAAGCAGTATTTTTTGTGTGAATAATTGGGTAAATCTGAATCGGTCCGTTACACTTTTAAGAGTTTACATTTTCAAGGTATGTTTACCACTTGGGATCATAATCTATGTCGGTCAATGAGTTAACACCTTCTATAAACACTGATGAATCGTTATTTGTATAATCTTTTATTATTTATTAAATAATATTCTTATCATTGTTTAAAAGAACTGTATTTTTATTGCTCGTACTCTTTTATCGTTTGTCTTCTATTTTTTTTAGATCCTTTTTTTTTTCCTTGGGTATATTTGTCGCTCTATGGAAACTGTCAATACAAATAGTTGTTAGTTGTTAACTATTCAACCATTAATTAAAATATACTACTTACAGCTATGTTTTAAGAAATCCAGCTTAATTCCAGGAGATAAGACAATGGCATAAAAATGAAAAAATAAATAAAAAGAAATTACCTTTTTTTCAATATAATGGGAATCATTTGAGTAGGCAGCCTGCTCTTTATAATGTTAATACTTTGTTGAACTGTCAGCAAATCATTGAAGAATGTCTCACTAAATTTTTTTTTTTCTTCAAAATCGTATAAAAATCATGCCAACATGTTCAGCAAATGAGGTAATCATTAATCATGACTCTTGACAACGGGGAAGAAACATTTGTATATTTGCTTTCTAGTGTCCTCTAACTTGCTTACTCATGTAAAATTTATTTTGTGGCTCCACCAATATATATATATATACACACACACATATTTTGATATATACAGTAGGGAAAGAGTAGTTGTAAACATCCCGACTGTTTATTGGGTAAAATAGTCATTGGGTTTATTTACTACGATCTAATTATTATTTGTCCCATTTATTTGATTAAAAAGGAATTAATTAAAAGAATTAGCTATTAATTATAAAGGATTTAATTAATGGCTATAAAAAGAAATAATCCCAATTATTTCTCATAAGTTACATACGCATATTTCTGGAAAAAAAAAGTGGAACGGCGCACAGAAGGAGAAGCAACGCAGAAGAAAGCGAAATAAAAGGAAGAACCGTGTGATCAATCCGTTCATCTGTTCAAGATGCCGCAGGAGAGAAAAATGATCAGCACGATGAGACGCAACTTTGGAAAATAACATCTCTCGATTTCGTAAGTTTTCAGTTTAGCCCTAGTCTTCGGTATTCGTAGAGTTCGATTCTTGAAAAATTCGTATCTTTTAATCCGTAGCTCTGTTTCGCAGCCATGAGTAGTCGAAACGATCGTCTTGAAGCGTAGAATAATCTAAAAATAGTTTCACAGCGGTAAACCCAGGTAATCTTCAGTTTTACAGGCTTTTTCGTTTCGTTTTTACGCAAAGAAATAGGATTTTAGGTTTCTTGTTGATCACATAGGTTTTGGGGTTGAGGATCAACGGTTGTTGCGGTACTCGCTTGGCGTGTTGCTTGCGGTTTTTGGCAATTAAGGTAAGAGGCTCTTCCTATGATTCCAATTATCGTTTATAAGGTTTAGATCAAGTTTTAGGGTGTTTAGATGATAGAAAGATGTGTCTTTTCGTTGATCAATGATCATCGATGCTATGATATGATTAGATATAATTTTCTATGTTTTACTATGTTTAATTCGATGTTAATTAGGTTAGAAACGATTCAGAAATCGAGTTGTGATGATTTTAGCGTTTTGGGAAAAACCCAAGCAGACAGGCGTCTGCATTAGGCAGACGGGCGTCTGAGACCCGAGTGGCTCAAACAGGCGTTTGCACAAGGCAGACGGGCGTTTGAGGTTAGATTTTTGATTCAGGATGTAGCTGTTTTTGGCAGACGGGCGTTTGGGGTTTAGTGGACGGGCGTTTGGGTACGGACGGGCGTCCATAGGATGTCGGACGGGCGTTTGGGCCGTTTTACCTTGTTTTTACTATTTTAGCATTTCAGATTAGTTTTGGCCTTATAATCGTGTTTTCTCTATTTTAAATTCCTTATTCATGATATGTTAACATTGTTTAAACAAGCCTGAATTGAGCTTCTGATTCGTTCAGTTAAAACACCGAATGTACTCTTAAAGGGAGTTGAAGTTCGGATCCATCGGAAGAGCATGATAGGCTTATGCTTTGATGAATTAGTATTCATCAATGTCTGTGTAATTGTTAGGCCTTGTCCGTGTCTAGTGGTCTAGGAAGAGAGTAGTTAATGTGAGGGAGATTAATTGAAAACACTTAGGTGGCTAGTTAATCACCCTAATAACTACGTACTTGACTAGTAAAAGATTAAACAACATGTCTTTCTTGGATAGGCACCAGTCTATATCGCGATGTATGCCTACCTCTGAAGGTGGAAGAACTCCGTAGGTCAACAAAACCCTAAGTACGAAGGTACTCCGCTGAGATGTGCGTGCTATCGGAGTCTACCTTTTCTAGACTTCGTGGATATTGGTGTGATCCACTAATATGTTGCCAAGAATATCCCCAGTTTGGATATGCGTAGTGCCCTTGAGTGCGGTTGTAACATAGATAAGTTAAGTAGAAACGTTTAGTCAGTTCGTGTTGATGGACATGAAATGAACCCTAGATTGAGTCGGTCATACATAAACAACTAAACTTCTAAATATCTTTTCTTTATAAATCTTAATTGTTGTCATAGCTTCTCACTTTTACTAAGTACTTTGTACTTACCTCCTTTGCATTTTCTGTTGTATGCATTGTGGGGTGAGAAGACGAACAGGTTGATCAAGTGTAGACGACGGCTTTTGAAGACTTAAAGTCTTGACGAAACTTCCGTTATTTTCTTTGTAAAGGTTGTATTAGACTCGGTTGTATTTCTTCTCTTAGATTTGTTGTACTTCTACTTTTAAGGCATCGTATTGTATAAGTCTTTGGGTTTTTAATCGTTGTAATCTTAACTATCCATCTTTAGCATGGTTAATTTCTATTCATAGTAGCTTTTATGTTTTTACCTGAGTCTTTTTAGCTTCCGTTTGCCTTTATTTGATACGACGACGTAGAGGCTTGCGTATAATATTAGATTTATTTAATGCTATACGCGCCGAACGTTTCTCTTCCGGATAAGGTCTCGGTATCCGGGAGCGGGGCGTTACTGTTGGTATCAGAGAGAAGCGTCTTTCTATCCTAGGCTTCTCTTCCTTTAAGATAAGAATCCTTTAGACCTTCTAGAACTTGAGTTTGGTGGTAATCCTCGTATGACTAAGAACCCTTAAACCGTGGTCAAGTTATCAGGACCTAGTGAGGAGTCTTCTGAGACGAAGGTTAGGTGGAGTTCTCAGTTCACATCTTTCACGTGATCACCTCAGGTTTGTTCCTTCTAGTGTCCTTAGTAGAAACTCTTTCTTCTTTTGAAGTTCCAAACCGTAGCTTGTCGCATAGGTTTAAGTGAAACCCCTTTAAGTAATGCTTTGGGATCGGAGTCTTATGCCTACACTTTAAAGTCGAAGTCCTCTTGGTTGATTTCCTTAACTTCTCTATCGAAATCTCTTCACCTTCTCTACACATGAATATCTAAGTTTACTTTTACCTTGGCCTAACTCTGTAGAGAATGATATTTGATTCAGCTCTACAAGTTCCCCACTTTCTCTTTTCACTATCACTTGGTTTGAGTTCATCAACATTCTTTGACCTTTGCTTTGCTTGAGATGGTTCTACACGAACTCCATGTGTAACTCTATTATTTCCAAGTACTCCTCAGTCGTTTCAACTCATAGTGTTAAAGGTCTCTTACTTTGGCACATACCTTTCATTGTCCTTGTGTTTGGATTTACCCAACATGAGTGAATGTTTTTGTTTCCGTGTTTTCCCTCTAACATAAGACTGTCTTCCCCTATTCTAAAAATTCTGCAAATTTTCATCAAAGTAGATTACTGTCTTATCTACAATTTCTCTTTTTACATCAACTCGTCAGTTGATGACGGTCAAATTATACCCGTAAAAGTCATCAACATTGACCTTAAATCGAGATTAATAATGTATATTTCATATTAAATCACTCGTTTATATTTATTATTTAATGTTAAGTGATTATTAATATGATATTTGGTATTTAGCCGTTTTTATTATTAAAAGACCGATTTATTGTGCGATAAATGCGATTTTGCGGATCACGACAAATCGAGAGGATAAATGTCATTCAATCGGAAATCTCGAGATAATAAGGAAGAAAATCGGAGCATTAATCAAAGGATAAATCAGATCAGTTCAAAAGAATGCAGTGGGGAACAAGTCAGACAAAGAGACGCGTTTAACACGTGTAAAAAAGGGCTCGGTCGACCGAGCCTATCCATTCGGTCGACCGAGAGAGTCGGCTCGGTCACTTGAAGTTTATCCGGCAGAAATCGCGTGTATATCTTCTAGATCCTTCCTAGGTCGGCAAAAACCTCTATATAAGCACCAGCTACGAAATTTATAAAAACACACCAACATACACCTTAGACATACATACAATCCCTTCATTCTTTCTTCAATCTTACAATTCATAATATAACTTTGATACAATGTAGAATATTTTGAGGGTTTCCAGCAATTTAAGGGCTGCAATATGTAAGCCTTTATTTTCTATTTCTTTCTTTTATTTGAAGTAATTAATTCTCCAATTATGCTTTATCGTTTGAGTTAGTTAATCATAGCTAGATGATGTAGATCTAGGCTATGACGTTAGGAATATGGCGACTCCTTGTCTATGAGGATCCAATAACCTACGTCATACACTTAGTATTTATTCATGAATCTACTTGATTTAATTAATGCGTATCTATGTTAGTTTATATGAATATTGTGCAAATTACTGTTTAATTGGTTCTGTATGATGAAACGCTGAGAGATACATTCTAAGATGTAATCTGGGGACGAAATCGATTCGGGTGACCGAATAAGTTCATTCGGTCGACCGAGCCTATTCACTCGGTCGACCGAGCCCCTGTCATCTGTTAATTACGCCACGTCTTTATGGTAGGTTTAGCCTAGTTGAATTTATTATCTCAGTAGGTATGGCTATGGCTACGTTACTCGCTTAGTTTAATTAAAACATGTAAAAAGGAAATACCAATATAAAACTCTTAGGTAGGCTTATGAATTGCTCTTCACGGACGTTCAGCGTTATCTAGGTAGGTTTATATTTGGGAATTGCATGCACCTGCTTATACGTACGTCGTAGATTAGCATGAGACTATAACTTGGTAATTGCTAGTTGGACGAGAGCTTGAGTAATCGCTTAGGAAGTACGCCTAACCATAGGAATGTTGCCTAGACGAGGTGTACGATTAATATCGGCATCCTTAGTGTCGTAAGCGTGCAAGTTATATGAGATGGATACCCAAAATGTGAAGTCACGTAATGTAGCATAGTGATCTAGCAACATAACCGGTGCTGAGTCAAGTTTAAGAGGATGACTCCCGAAGCCAATCTAAGATAGATACAAACGGATTGACAGTTAATAAGTTCAGTTTATTATATAAATTATCTAGGTCCAAACGATAAAGACTATAATTGGGGAGGTTAATTATGTTGTGTCGAGTCGTGTCTTTACCTTTCTTGTCTTACGTTGGTCGTAGACCGCCTTTATGTCCTTGACATGTTTAATTAATTGTTTGTATATAAGATGATCCACAATTGGTTCCCTGTGGGATCGACCTTGATTCACTATAGCTATACTACGATGGGCCTAGTCCTCTTGCTAGTATTGGTTTATGGTGGTCAAATATATTATAACCTGATTGACCCCGATCATCAATCATTATGGATTGTTCAGAAAGTTCATGTTTATGCCGGACACTCTGTCCAGAAAATCTGCAGCAGCACCTTCACTTCTTCTTCTGTTTTGAACAGGTTAAACATCTTCAAACGACCTGAATTTTTGATATGTTGTAGACAAAACTGTTATCTACCATTTTCCTTTTGGAGTTAAGTTCAGATTCTTTTTCGGTTGATCTCGATTTTCAATTCAACACAGTGTCTATTAATCTGGAAATTCTGACAACTTGTGCAATCGTCAGAAATAACTGTTTTTGACCAAGTTATTTTCATCCAAAAATTCCAATATTTTTATATCACCTGGGAAACTCTATTATCTAAATCTTTTATCTTTGGATCATGCTCAATTTATTCTTCGTTTGTTCTGTACAAATTGATAATTTCAGATCCGGAGTAAAAATCTTACACAGCAACCTAAAAGGAATATTCACCTCCTTGACTTAGAGTTTGGGCTAAGAGGGTAGTAAGTTACGACTGTTATGTTTAGGAGTTCCCTGAAGTCTGATCTCTTCCTGAGTTAAATCTTTTAGTAGGATGCTTGTAAAGCTAACGTTATAGTTTCTTTTGCAGTGTTAAACGAGAACCAATGTGCTATCCTCCAGCATGCCATGTTTGATTTTCAGACCCTTTTCGTGCCCTTTTGTAAATATACATTTTTCTGGTAATTTGTTTCTCATGTAATCCCTCATTTGAGATCTTTAAACTCAACAAATCCTCTCTGCAGTGTTGCACTCTCATCATTCATTTCAAATTCAAATTTGACTAAGCCTTCTGATGTCAGAACATTCTTTTTTTTTACTTGTGTTATTCTCAGCTCTCCTCCTAAGGGTAGTGTCGATATTGTAACTATTTCACCTAATGCTGCATGTTCCTTTAAGGTATGCATATCTTCTTTTGCTGGTCAAAAATTTTAAGCCTATCATGACATTCCTCTTCAGTTACTTATCTTTAACCTTCTATCAATTTTTGCTAAACTAGTTTCAAGCAGAAGGCAGAATTTTTCAAGATGCCTTCCGAACTTATTTAGCCAACCGACGTTTGAGTTCCTAAACTTTTGATCTCCATTTCAGGTTATTGCACCTTGTACGCTTCAGTTTTAAATCTCTTTCGGGCCATTTAGAGCCATGAACCGCCATATACATCATTTTGACTTCCCACTTTCTGTTTGGCGTTTCTATTCCAATTTTGTTACACCGGTTGAAAGTCTATTTTATTTTAACCTTGAGCATTTATTCCTTGGCAGTGTACTATTCCTCTCGAGTAGTGCAACCTTGAATCTTTGATTTGAATCGTCAATAATCGTTTAAACTTCTTTTGAAGGTTTGAATTAATTCTTTGAAATCAAACCTCATTCGACAATTTTTAAGTATCGTTTCCTCTTCATTCAAAATCTTGTTTGACGCTTAATTATCAAAACTTTTGATTTTCCCTTACAATTCCTTGAGGGAAATTTATATTTCTATTAAATCCTAAAATAACCTCTCTTTGACTTCTGCAAACTTGGACACTTCTTGACAAGTGTTTATTTTATTCTAAGACCTTTTGGTGTGCTCGTTTTCCCTCCATAGCTACTTCATGATGAGATTCTTGCTCTCTTTTGATTTCTATCTTTCTAGTCCTTCTGGTGCTTGACCTTGCACCTTTACTTTGCTTTTCTGTTGTGTGATGTTTCCCTTACGAAACTCATGTGAACTGAAGATTTTTCTAGTTTGCCAACATCCATCTTTGTTAATCAAATGATTAACAATCAAGGTCACTTTCTTAATGTTCTCAAGCTCGGTGTTCTCTTTTCATACATTGAGAATATCTTCAAGTCCATCTGGTGATGTTCTAACGTCTCCACTTTCTAAAGGCTTATATGAAAGCCTATTACCATTCTTCCACGTTGCCTCTGAAGTCCTTGTAGACCACCGTATCTTGCAGAATTCCACTCTCTCAAAAGAATTCCATCTATAAGGTGTTCTTTTGTTGTCCTTCTGGTGGCCATCTTTTGTATTATGATACAATGCCTCATTCTTCATCCTGGAACCAACTTCAACTTTCCTCGACGCGGAATCATCTTGTTTTGCTTGTAACCCAAGCGACCTTTCTTATTTCAATTGCATCGTACCCTTCCCTGGCTTACCAAGTTGACATACCACCCTGGTACTCAACTTATTACTTCTCAACTTCTTTTATCTTCCAAGCTAACCCTAATTGGCACGAGGATTGGATCTGACTGTCAGAGAGAAAGTATGGCAATGTATGTTCTCCACCCACAGGGAGTCTCAAAAGTCTTTCAGCCGGGATCCTTGCAGTTCTTCAGCAAGCTTGTGGCGCCATGATGGAAGTTGGGATCGAATGAAGTCAAGTGTGCCAGAAGTGCAGTTTTGGCTGGGAAGATTCAGCTTTCCGGGTATAGGTCAGCAGGAGCAATCAAAGAGCGGTAGACCGATGATTGCAAGATTCGAGGCAGTCGATGAGTTTGTAAAAGAAGCAAGACAATGATCCAGTTGTTTCCGGTTACAAGTGAGTGGCTGGAGCCCAACCAGCCATTGGTCACGAGTTAGATGAAGATGGCAACAGTTGGCGTTGGAATCAGCTTTGGGTTCTGAATGCGGAAGATCGGGAAGGACAATGAAGAATGATAACCTCGAGATAGCTCAAGACAGGTGGAAGGGTTGGAAGATGGAAGAAGAAGAAGACTGTACGAGTTAGGAGACGAAACGCTTCGCAAAGTCCAGAGTTCAAGTACCTCTCGGTTACATTCGAGTTTCGAGGACGAAACTCCTCTTAAGGGGGAAGGAATGTAACATCCCGACTTTTCGTAAAATGGTAAAATAGTCATTGGGTGTATTTACTACGACCTAATTATTATTTGTCCCATTTATTTGATTAAAAATGAATTAATAAAGGAATTAGCTATTAATTATAAAGGATTTAATTAATGGCTATAAAAAGAAATAATCCCAATTATTTCTCATAAGTTACACACGCATATTTCTGGGAAAAAAAAGTGGAACGGCGCACACAGAAGGAGAAGCAACGCAGAAGAAAGCGAAATAAAAGGAAGAACCGTGTGATCAATCCGTTCATCTGTTCAAGATGCCGCAGGAGAGAAAAATGATCAGCACGATGAGACGCAACTTTGGAAAATAACATCTCTCAATTTCGTAAGTTTTCAGTTTAGCCCTAGTCTTCGGTATTTGTAGAGTTCGATTCTTGAAAAATTCGTATATTTTAATCCGTAGCTCTGTTTCGCAGCCATGAGTAGTCGAAATGATCGTCTTGAAGCGTAGAATAATCTAAAAATAGTTTCACAGCAGTAAACCCAGGTAATCTTCAGTTTTACAGGCTTTTTCAGTTTCGTTTTTCTGCAAAGAAATAGGATTTTAGGGTTTCTTGTTGATCACATAGGTTTTGGGGTTGAGGATCAACAGTTGTTGCAGCTGCTTGGCGTGTTGCTTGCGGTTTTGCTGGCAATTAAGTTCCTATGATTCCAATTATCGTTTATAAGGTTTAGATCATGTTTTAGGGTGTTTAGATGATAGAAAGATTTGTCTTTTCGTTGATCAATGATCATCGATGCTATGATATGATTAGATATAATTTTCTTTGTTTTACTATGTTTAATTCGATGTTAATTAGGTTAGAAACGATTCAGAAATCGAGTTGTGATGATTTTAGCGTTTTGGGAAAAACCCAGGCAGACGGGCGTCTGAGACCCTAGTGGCTCAAACGGGCGTTTGAGGTTAGATTTTTGATTCAGGATGTAGTTGTTTTTGGCAGACGGGCGTTTGGGGTTTAGTGGACGGGCGTTTGGGTACGGACGGGCGTCCATATGATGTCGGACGGGCGTTTGGGCCGTTTTACCTTGTTTTTACTATTTTAGCATTTCAGATTAGTTTTGGCCTTATAATCGTGTTTTCTCTATTTTAAATTCCTTATTCATGATATGTTAACATTGTTTAAACCTAAACAAGCTTGAATTGAGCTTTTGATTCGTTCAGTTAAAACACCGAATGTACTCTTAAAGGGAGTTGAAGTTCGGATCCGTCGGAAGAGCATGATAGGCTTGTGCTTTGATGAATTAGTATTCATCAATGTCTGTGTAATTTCTAGGCCTTGTCCGTGTCTAGTGGTCTAGGAAGAGAGTAGTTAATGTGAGGGAGATTAATTGAAAACACTTAGGTGGCTAGTTAATCACCCTAATAACTACGTACTTGACTAGTAAAAGATTAAACAACATGTCTGATAAGCGGATTTTCTACGTCCGGTCGATCAAGTAAAAACTCGAAACCTTAGCAAAATCTACTTTCTAACCGGCAGTGGACCGGGTCGATTGCAGGATAGTGCTTGAGGAGTCCGAGGTCGAACCCACAGAGATTGGTTTTGAATACCACAGTTGACTTAGCACTCAGTTCAGGTCAAACAGATAGATATGAAGTTATACTATTGTATAAAAGAAAGATTACACTACTCGGAATTCTAAACAATTAAAAGAGGTATGTGACAGACCTAAACCTATCCCCGGCAACGGCGCCAAAAAGCTGACAGACGTTTCCTGGGTTAAACGATCCTAACCGGCAGTGTACCGGGTCAAACTGTAGTGCTAGTATGGTGAATCAGAGTATCGTATCCACAGGGAACTTGGTAATTTCTTTTACGTGTGGTTAAACACCAAAGAGCTGTTATTAACTCGATCTAAACCGCAATTTTATAACACAGATCACTACTATTCTAGTCAACATAAAATAAATACGAAAATTAAAAACTATACTAACATGATATATATAAATACATAAATATATATAGATCTGCATAAACCACAATTTATATATATAGATATAAGTATATATAGATACCAAAATATTAAACAGATAATTTTAGAGAACTGGCCAAAACTTATATAATTGGTTTATACGATCTTTTGATTAAATGAAATGTGTTCGATCTCTCCTTTTATTTTAGGTCCAATTGAGTAAATGAAACGGTGCACTCATGAGGTAAACAATTCCTCCTCACACGAGCGTATGAAATTGTCATATGTCCATTGCATCAGTCCAAGGTCCACAACTGTTACGGTTTTTCTGAACAGGTCCCGAGTACAAATCTACCTTTAGATAAAAAGGAGTCATTCCGTTCGTCAAACGGTCAATTTTATTTAAAAGGCTCCGGTTGTCAAAGCCGGGCGATTCAACTTTCCGGTTTAAGTTTCAATTAACTGATGATTTAACATTATTACGATCTAGAGTACAAATTATAATAAGATTCATTTCTCCCAAAACAAATCTACCCCCGGGTAGGAAATCGGATTCCGTTATCACGTTATTCACACGGCCAATTTTACCCTCCGGTTTTTCTATCTTTTATCTCGTATCCTAAATACGAGGCGTCAATTCATAATTAGATTATGAATTCCTCAGATCGATTAAATACGTCAATACGAATATGATCAAAATAGAAAAAGATTCAATTAACTCAATTTTAATCATTTTAACTTAACAACATTTCTTTAACGAAAAGATCGAAATAAAACCGATTACATAGCTTTGGCCAGTATTATATTTAGCCTAAAAACATTATAACAACGAAAAATATAAAAACAAACATAAATACTTAAGAAAAGTTACCCGAATACGGCGATTTGATTCGAAATCGTATTTTCCGGACATTACAACTTCTTCAAAAAACCGACTTCCGAGATTTTCCCGAGCATTATAACGATACTAAAACTAAATTATTACGGCGTAAGGCCTTATTTACAACTACAACTAAAAAATAAAAAGAAAAGAGAGAAGAGAGGAGAATATATATATGATATGGTTTATATATATTTTGGTACCTCCGACTCGTTGAAATGAGGCTCCTATTTATAGAAATGAAGTCCTTGGCCGGACCGGTCCGAGATCAAGCCGGATCGGTCCGGTATAATGATTATGTTCCCATACTGAATACATTCAGCATGTGCGGTGAGATATTTATATTATTAAACTTCTAAAATTCATATCTCGAGTTCTGGACCTCCAAAAATTGCAAACGAAATGCCAAAATTAAGGTCTCGAGAAACTCTACAACTTTCATGAAGGACTCTTCTTCAGATAACGCCTTCTTGATTACCTCGTGTTCCTCCGAAGCTATTTCGGGATTTTTCTTAACCCAAATCGATTAGCCACTTGATCACTGTTTAAGTTGTAGACCTCCAATCTTCATAATTTAAATTGCATTGGAAAGCTTTCGGAAAAATCTACAACTTTCGTGAAGAACACTTTTTCTGAAAGTGTCGTTTTGATGAGCCATTCGTTTGTCGAAGACATTTCTTGATTACCACTTAACCAGATTGATTGGCCACTTGACCACTTAAGCTATTCAATTGACCATTTAAGCTCATGGCACTCTCTAAATCATTCCAGAGATATGATTGTACTTCAATATATCGATTCTCGGGGTCTCGGGTTATAAATCTGCAATAAAATACCACAAATACCCACGTAAATCTGACACGACACTCCGATTTACTAAAATCGGTACAAAATTACAACTTTTTATTATTATTACTACTAACTACTCTAAACTATAAAGATTAACATTTTATACCATAATTTCATATATTTTATATAGAATTCGTTGATAAAACATAATAATATAACGTATATTTAATCATATAAAAATAATACATCAAATTACTCCCCACTTAGCTTTTGATCGTCCTCGAGCAAAAATAAGCGGTAATAAAAGATAATATAATTAATCAGATTGTAATTTATATTGTCAATATTATAAATATATTATCTATCTTAATTTAAAATCTTAAGAAGACAGAAAGAGTATATAAATTAAATAACTTAATAATCAAATATTATTTAGATAAAATTGTACATGTAATACTTAATAAGTATAAATAAAATATAAGAATTATTTTTAATCGCAACTATTATGAAATCCTGGAATCGGAAATTTGGTCAGGTAGTCGGCAAAAATGGCTTATAAAGTTTAGGTTCAAGATGTTGGTTAATCGGAAAAAGGGAAATCAAAAATAGAAAGAGGCAAGTCGTACGTACCTACATCTTCATATTCTTGAAAAAAACGTAATCTCGATTAATAGCATCTTTCTTTCAGATTTTTTTTTTTTTTTTTTTTTTTTTTTTTTAGAGATTAAGAACTAAAAGCGTGAGTGTGTGTAGAAAATCAAACTTACAGGCATTGCTTCATCAAGATTGATCGGAGTACTACTCTTTCGATCGAAAATTACAAGTCCGGTTTCCTTAAACTTGTAACAATTCCTGAGATCTTATGATTCAACTTTTTCTGTTTTCATTGTGTGCCTTCATTTCCAGCAATAGGACATTTCGAGATAATACCCTAGCTGGACTACTATCATCAGGCAATCGGGAGGTTAATTACCTCATAGTGATATAGGACATTTCGTGATAATACCCTACTCACTCCAATCATTGGTAGCTACAACCGATCAGTTCTTTTTATTTTTAAGTTGTTAATCACAGATAAGGAAGATACCTGATATTTGATTAATTCTGTGTAAATATGGTGCTTCGTTCTTAATTTTTTTTTTTTTTAGAATATTAATATATCCGAACTTATTACCAAAATCGACTATCTTGCAAGTGTCATGAGGTAAGATCGAATATACTAATACTTATCAATCTCGGCATATACCAAAACTTAGCTTTTATGTCTTCATTTCTTTTTATAAGTACGTACAAACTTGCGGAATTTCAAGGAAATGTAGACCAAAATTAGCTAAAGCTTGGTTATTTAATCACAATTTACAATTTCGAGTGAGGTCTTGATCACTCTAATCAAGGCTGAGGTAGGTTATTTGGCTATAGTTATATTTTTGTGGTGCCAAAAATCAACATACTTAATCCAATTCCAAACTCATAATTCATATTGAAAATGATTCTAAAAATTTTACTTATAAATATCAACATACTTATATAATTTCATAAAAACAATATCTAATATTAATTACTCAATTATATAAACTTAAAATCTTATTAAAATCTAAATTAGACATATAATATAATTATTTTTAACTATTTTTTGAAAATTTTAATGAATTTTCTAACCTAACTCTACTCCCCACTTACGAAGTGGCATCGCCCCGATGTTCAATGAGTAGTAAATAAGTAGGTTGAAAAATAAAAATAAAATTATATATTATCGTTATTATTGAGTTCATTTTTAACGTATACTAATTATATAACAAACAAACTTAAAAAACTAAGACATATATATTAAACAAGATACATTATTACAAACTTTAAAAAAAACATAAACTTAATTAAAATCTTAAAAATAAGTTTATAAAATTTAAAACTTACTAAAAATAAAATTTGAAGAAAATTTTATAATTTTATAACAATTTCTAAAAATTTAATAAAATCTTTATAACACTTTAATAAAAAGCTTATAAAAATTTAATAAATTTATATCAACTCTTATAAAACATCTAAATTAAAACTAAAAAAAAACTTTTATAAAACTTTTATAAAACTCCTCAAATTTCATAAAGATCCAATTTTATAAAATTTTCAGAAGTTATGCGAAAATTTTATAAAATAAAATATAAGAAAAGACTCGAAACTTAAGGGGTTCCTGATTCTTCGATTTCTAAATCTTCCAGAGTTCTGATATAACGCTCGATCAACCTAACTCCTAAAAACGAAGCATTTGAATTATCTCTCGGAATTCCATCGGGATTTTCGGATAACCACCTAATCGTTCCCTTCCTAACAATATTCAAACACTCATCCTGGGATTTGGTTGTGTTTTTCCCACGGCGTCCAACATGTTCACTTTTTCCACAGATTCTGCATCTCATTAGAAACTTTGCCCTTCTTTTTATCGCACTTCTTGATGTTCCATTACATACTTCTCAATCTGATCTCTCTCAACAATTTCTTGTTTTGTTCAAAAACTAAAGCTTCTATAGAAAACGCGACATCTTTATCAAGGCCTAATTTTAAAAGTAAAATAAAAACTCCTATTCTATCTAAAAAAGGCATCCAGTTCTTTTACGTCTATCCGGTAAAAGACGAAAAGAATTTAAACATAATTAAAAATACAGAAAAGTAGAGTAAAGATAGATATCACCTGGTATTCGGCTGATTCTAGTTTCTCTGCTTTTCAGTTCTTCATTTTTACTGCTTTTTCAATTTATCGGGGGATCAATCAGTAGCATTATTTCTTCTTTCAGTGTGATTCCTTCTCCCTCCACAAATAACTTTACTCTGTGGCCATTGGCTATAAAAGTTGTATTTCCATCAGTTAGTTCAACAGCTCCAGTTTTGTAAACCCTTGTTACTTCAAATGGACATGTCCATCTCGATTTAAGCTTACCTGGAAACAACTTTAAACGTGAATTGTACAAAAGCACTCGATCACCTACATGGAACTCACGCTTAAAGATTCTCTTATCATGGAAAGATTTCGTGCGTTCCTTGTAGATTCGAGCGTTTTCATAAGAATCAAGACGAAATTCATCTAGTTCTGTCAATTGAAGCAACCTATGATCACCGACAGCCTTAGGATCGAAATTTAAAAATCTAATAGCCCAGAAGGCTCGGTGTTCTAACTCAACTGGGAGATGACAAGACTTACCAAAGACTAGCTTATAGGGAGAACAGCCAATTGGTGTTTTAAAAGCTGTTCTGTATGCCCATAATGCATCATCTAATTTAACCGCCCAGTTTTTACGATTTGAATCAACTGTTTTTTCCACGATTCTTTTGATTTCCCTATTCGATACCTCTACCTGTCCACTAGTTTGCGGATGATAAGGCGTTCCTAGTTTATGCGTTACACCATATTTTTCAATTAACTTAGTAAATGGTCTATTACAAAAGTGTGAACCTCTATCACTAATGATTGCCCTCGTAATGCCATATCTGGTAAATATATTCTTTTTAAGAAATCGTATGACAACTTTGGTATCATTAGTGGGAAGAGCTTCAGCTTCTACCCATTTTGAAACATAATCTACCATTACAAGAATAAATCTTTTTCCAAAAGATATAGGAAAAGGTCCAATGAAATCTATGCCCCAAACATCAAATAACTCACATTCTAAAATAGGTTGCATAGGCATTTCATGTTTTTTAGATACATTTCCCCATTTTTGACAAGATTCACAAGATTTAACATACTTATAAGCATCTCTATATAGTGTAGGCCAATAAAATCCACATTGTAAAACTTTAAAAGCAGTTTTCCAACCTCCATGATGACCTCCTGCCTCACGATCATGACAAAACGATAAAATACTTAAAATTTCATTATCAGGCACACATTTTCTGATTATCCCATCCGAACATTTACGGAAAAGGTCTGGTTCCTCCCAGTAATAAAATTTTAAGTCGTAAAAGAATTTCTTTTTCTGTTGCCAAGTCCAATGAGACGGAATATAATCACAGATTAAGTAATATCTCCAAACCAAGGTGACATTTCCTTAGAAGGAATTCTATTTTTTAATAACTGCATGGTTGAAGGAGTATCTATTCTAAATAGTTATTCATCAGGAAATGAATCTTTAATTTCATTCCCTATCTCTTCCTCATTTTCCATTCTACTTAGATGGTCTGCTACTACATTCTCACTTCCTTTTTTATCTTTAATTTCAATATCAAATTCTTGAAGTAGGAGAATCCATCTAAGAAGACGTGGTTTCGCATCCTTCTTACTCAGTAAATACTTCAGAGCTGAATGGTCTGTGTAGATTATTACCTTAGAACCAACAATATATGA
Source organism: Gentiana straminea (assembly GCA_036785695.1). Taxonomy (NCBI): domain Eukaryota; kingdom Viridiplantae; phylum Streptophyta; class Magnoliopsida; order Gentianales; family Gentianaceae; genus Gentiana; species Gentiana straminea. The sequence goes on along the minus strand of JAVUPR010000300.1, from coordinate 175,517 downwards.
TCTAAACTTATCTAAGGCAAAAATTACAAACCCAACGCTTCTTTTTACGTAGTTGCATAATTAAGTTGAGCCGCGTTTAATGTGTGGGATGCATAGTAAATAGCTTTGAGAATTTTGTTATACCTTTGACCTAAAACAACTCCTACAAATTAAATCGCTTGCATCACACATAATCTCAAAAGGCAAATCCCAGTCTGGTGCTACCAATACTGGTGCAGTAATCAACTTCGCTTTTAAGGTCTGAAAAGCTTCCATACATTTACTATCAAAGTTAAAAGGTACTTATTTTTCAAGCAAATGACTTAGAGGCTTTGCTATCTTCGAAAAATCTGCAATAAATCTCCTATAAAATCCTGCATGTCCAAGAAATCCTCTTAGAGTCCTTAGATTAACTGGTGGTGGTAATTTTTCAATCACCTCGACTTTAGCTTTATCAACTTCAATTCCTATTTCAGAAATTCTATGACCTAGAACAATTCCTTCTGATACCATTAAATGACATTTTTCCCAGTTTAAAACTAAATTGGTATCCTCACAAATAAGTTGTAACACTCTTTCTAAGTGCGACAAACATTTACCAAAAGAATCTCCGTAAACACTAAAGTCGTCCATAAAAATTTCTAAGAATTTCTCAACCATATCGAAAATATAGACATCATACATCTTTGAAACGTAGCGGAGCATTACATAAACCAAACGGCATTCTTTTATACGCAAAAGTTCCATAAGGACAAGTGAAAGTAGTCTTTTCCCTATCTCCTGCTGCAATGAAAATCTGTAAATATCCTGAATAACCATTTAAGAAACAGTAATACTTATGACCACTTAAACGTTCCAACATTTGAACTATGAATGGAAGTGGATGATGATCTTTCTTAGTATGATCATTTAGTTTTCTAAAATCAATCCACATTCAATATCCTGTAATTTCCCTTGTTGGAATCCATTCATTCTTATCATTCTCTTTCACTGTGAAACCTCCTTTCTTTGGTACAACTTGAGTTGGACTTACCCATTCACTATCTGATATAGGAAAGATTATTCCCATTTCTAATAGCTTAATCACCTCTTTCTTAACGATTAACTGTAAATTCGGGTTGAGGCGGCGTTGCGGTTGAATACAAGGTTTAGCATCTTCTTTCAGAATTATCTTATGAACACAAATCTCAGGGCTAATACCTCGAATATCGGCAACTGTCCATCCAAAAGCTTCCTTATGCTTCCTTAACATTCTAAGTAATTGATCTTCTTGTTGCTCAGTTAAAGTTGATGAAATAATAATCGGTAATAGATTATCAGTTTCAAGAAAATCATATTTCAGATTTAAAGGTAACGGTTTCAATTCCAGATTCTTTGGCGGATCTTCTATTGACGATTTAAGAACTGGTCCTTCTAGTTCTATCTCCAAATACTTATGCCATGGTGGCTTAAAAGTAAAGCTTCCTTTATCTAGAGAAAGGATTATCTCTTTCATTTCAATGTCTTCCTCATCTTCTTTATAGATAGACAGAGTTAAGCATTCTTCTAATCTGTCTTCAAAAGTTGGTAATCGATTATCATAGACGTAATGAATATCTTCTATAAAAGAACATGATTCTCGGTGATGTATATGGATGGTTCATAACTTTGAAAATATTGAAAGCAACTTCATCTTCATTGACTCTCAAAATTAATTCTCCTTTCTGAACATCGATTAAAGTTCTTCCTGTAGCTAGAAATGGACGACCTAGAATAAGAGGTGCTGAATAACCTTCTTCCATTTCCATAACTACAAAGTCTACTGGAAAATAGAATTTGTCTACTTTAACCAATACGTCCTTAATAATCCCTTTAGGGTACTTAATCGATCTATCTGCCATTTGCAGAGTCATTTCAGTCTTAGTAAGCTTTCCTATGCCTAGCTTTTTATAATCCTCATAAGACATGAGATTTATACTAGCTCCAAGATCACATAAGACCTTCTTAAACATAAATCCTCCAATTTCACATGGAATCGTAAAACTTCCAGGATCTTTCAGTTTAGGTGGTAACTTATGCTGCAAAATTGCAGAACATTCTTCATTTTGGCATATATTCTCATATTCCTCTAATTTTTTCTTATTTGATAGTATATCTTTCAGAAACTTTCCATAAGCAGGTATATTAATTAGAGCTTCAATAACAGGGATATTAACATGAAGATGACGAAAAGTGTCAAGGAAACGAGCATACTTCTGATCAGTTTTAGCCTTTTTGATTTGATCTTTAGGAGGGTAAGGTAAAGATTCTAAATCTATAACCTTTGGCTCCTTAGTCAATTTCTCTTTTCCTTTTTCCTTAAACCTTTGAGTATTACTTAGTCGCCATGTTTCAGGTTCTTGAATTTTTTCCTTTAAATTGTTCCCCGAATCAATCTCTACTTCGACTCTTTCGGTTCTTCCCGTTTCTCATCCTTATTACCAGCTTTCATCTATTCTAACATGTTCCTTGAATAAAGTCCTTAAATCTTTATCCATAGGGTCTTTCAAAATCCTAGGGATTTTTACCCATTTTTCACCTTCATTCTCAGATTCCAAACTTCTATTCCTTTTCAAGAAGTTCTCTATAATTTCTTCTTCCTCATCAGTGAATTCAATTTCATCTTTAGTTTCATCATTCTTTCCATCTAAATCATTTTCTACTTCATTATTCCCAAAGTTTTCTACTCCATTACTACCACTGAGCTTTCTACTTCTCGTAACTACAACATTTACCTCTCTTGGGTTTCTTTCAGTGTTACTTGGTAATCCTCCAGGAGGTCTACTGTTGTTACGTTCACCTTCCCTACTCAAATGATCTTCCATATTCCTCAATGAGGCTTCTATCGTTCTCATTCTGGTATCATGTCCACTCATAGATGTTTTCATTGTACTCATATCTTTAGTGACTGAACCAATAGAAGTCATCATTGTTTCCATATTCTTAGCTTGAGTAGATACTACACCCATCATATTTTTCATTAGTTTTTCCTATTTTTCAACTCCTTCTGCAGGTTGAGTTGAACTCTGAGTTACTGGTATACTTTGAGTGGTATGTTGAGGATATGATCTAGGTAATGACTGTAAATTCTGATTAGATGTATTTTCTTGATAAACTTGGTTCCTATATGGGACTGGATATGGCGGTTGTCCTTGCTTACTAGGGTTTTCAGACCATCGATAAGTAGGGTGATCTCTTCTAATAGCATTAAACGAGTTCGAGTATGCATTGTTCAAATTCCTATGCTGCTGAAGAAAACTCACCTCTTCTCTTGAATATCCTGTTGGTTCTTCACTCCCTAATGGCATATTATCCTGATTTGAGTATTCAGTTGGTGTACTATTTTATGAACTTTGGTTTTTGTTAGATTGTAGGCCATCAAAATTCCTGCTCAAATTTTCTAAATGTGCTAGAACTTCCGTATTAGATGTACATTCTCCTGCAAAAGCTACTTTTCTGGTGCTAGAACCGGTTTCCCACATTCTGTTATTTTTGGAAATCTTTTCTATAGCATCGTAAACTATTTGAGCTTCACTCATCATTAAAGAACCACCACATGCATGATCTACATCGGCACGTGAATCTTTCCTTAGTTTACGACAAAAAAGCTGAATTTGCATATCTAAGGAATAACCATGATCGGGACACGCTCTTAACAATTTTTTAAACCTTTCCCAGGCATTCCCGAGTGTTTCTTCAGATCCTTGTCTAAAATTAGCAACCTCGACTTTTAATTCCAAATTTCGTCCAGGAGTGAAATATTGTTTCAGAAATTCAGTTTGAATCTCCTCCCAACTAGTTAGTGAATGATGTGGAAGAGACATAAACCAATCTCGGGCTCGTCCTTTTAAAGAAAAAGGAAACATAGTCATCCTCGTTAATTCCTTATGAGCACCTTGACTTTTGGTCGTATTGCACAGCTTCTTCAAACGAGATAGAGATGATGATGTGGATCTTCATCATCCTCTCCTAGGAATTGGGCTCTTGCGTCAATTAAACCAAAAAGATGAGACTTAATTTCGAAATTATTCGCTCCTTCATTAGGTAAAAGTATGGGATTATTAGTCTGGTTTCTTCTCACGGTTTGATCACAGATTGGTCTCGGGTTTGGCGGGTTATTACGATTATTCTGGTTCCGATTCTGATTATTTCTATTATTATTATTATTATTATTATTATTATTATTATTATTAGGGTTAACAGGGTTTTGTCCATGCCCTGGAGCATGATCTAGCCTCTGTTCAGGTGTTTCATCACTGATTTCAGCCATTCTCGTATTTCTGTTTGAAGATGATTCTTGGTCAGGATTTCCCTGACTAGTATGACCACGTTTACTCTCTACTCTTAACTGTCTTTCGTAAGTGTTTATGTCAGGCTTATAAGGAGTGAGCGGGGCCTTACCACTTCTGGTCATCAACTAACGAAAATAGAAAATAACTAGAATTTGATAGTAGTAAAAATTGGTAATTTACCTATAAGGTAACAACCAACGAAAAATAAAATAGAAATGGGATAAGAAAAGTGTTGACTTATTCTCGAGAATTTTGAGCTAATACAAGTAGTAACCATAGACACAAAAAAAGAAATTAGCGACGTTCCCCGGCAACGGCGCCAAAAAGCTGACAGACCTAAACCTATCCCCGGCAACGGCGCCAAAAAGCTGACAGACGTTTCCTGGGTTAAACGATCCTAACCGGCAGTGTACCGGGTCAAACTGTAGTGCTAGTATGGTGAATCAGAGTATCGTATCCACAGGGAACTTGGTAATTTCTTTTACGTGTGGTTAAACACCAAAGAGCTGTTATTAACTCGATCTAAACCGCAATTTTATAACACATATCACTACTATTCTAGTCAACATAAAATAAATACGAAAATTAAAAACTATACTAACATGATATATATAAATACATAAATATATATAGATCTGCATAAACCACAATTTATATATATAGATATAAGTATATATAGATACCAAAATATTAAACAGATAATTTTAGAGAACTGGCCAAAACTTATATAATTGGTTTATACGATCTTTTGATTAAATGAAATGTGTTCGATCTCTCCTTTTATTTTAGGTCCAATTGAGTAAATGAAACGGTGCACTCCTGAGGTAAACAATTCCTCCTCACACGAGCGTATGAAATTGTCATATGTCCATTGCATCACTCCAAGGTCCACAATCAAGCATTACGGTTTTTCGAACAGGTCCCGAGTACAAATCTACCTTTAGATAAAAAGGAGTCATTCCGTTCGTCAAACGGTCAATTTTATTTAAAAGGCTCCGGTTGTCAAAGCCGGGCGATTCAACTTTCCGGTTTAAGTTTCAATTAACTGATGATTTAACATTATTACGATCTAGAGTACAAATTATAATAAGATTCATTTCTCCCAAAACAAATCTACCCCCGGGTAGAAAATCGGATTCCGTTATCACGTTATTCACACGGCCAATTTTACCCTCCGGTTTTTCTATCTTTTATCTCATATCCTAAATACGAGGCGTCAATTCATAATTAGATTATGAATTCCTCAGATCGATTAAATACGTCAATACGAATATGATCAAAATAGAAAAAGATTCAATTAACTCAATTTTAATCATTTTAACTTAACAACATTTCTTTAACGAAAAGATCGAAATAAAACCGATTACATAGCTTTGGCCAGTATTATATTTAGCCTAAAAACATTATAACAACGAAAAATATAAAAACAAACATAAATACTTAAGAAAAGTTACCCGAATACGGCAGTTGATTCAGAAATCGTATTTTCCGGACATTACAACTTCTTCAACAAAACCGACTTCCGAGATTTTCCCGAGCATTATAACGATACTAAAACTAAATTATTACGGCGTAAGGCCTTATTTACAACTACAACTAAAAAATAAAAAGAAAAGAGAGAAGAGAGGAGAATATATATATGATATGGTTTATATATATTTTGGTACCTCCGACTCTGTTGAAATGAGGCTCCTATTTATAGAAATGAAGTCCTTGGCCGGACCGGTCCGAGATCAAGCCGGATCGGTCCGGTATAATGATTATGTTCCCATACTGAATACATTCAGCATGTGCGGTGAGATATTTATATTATTAAACTTCTAAAATTCATATCTCGAGTTCTGGACCTCCAAAAATTGCAAACGAAATGCCAAAATTAAGGTCTCGAGAAACTCTACAACTTTCATGAAGGACTCTTCTTCGGATAACGCCTTCTTGATTACCTCGTGTTCCTCCGAAGCTATTTCGGGATTTTTCTTAACCCAAATCGATTAGCCACTTGATCACTGTTTAAGTTGTAGACCTCCAATCTTCATAATTTAAATTGCATTGGAAAGCTTTCGGAAAAATCTACAACTTTCGTGAAGAACACTTTTTCTGAAAGTGTCGTTTTGATTAGCCATTCGTTTGTCGAAGACATTTCTTGATTACCACTTAACCAGATTGATTGGCCACTTGACCACTTAAGCTATTCAATTGACCATTTAAGCTCATGGCACTCTCTAAATCATTCCAGAGATATGATTGTACTTCAATATGTCGATTCTCGGGGTCTCGGGTTATAAATCTGCAATAAAATACCACAAATACCCACGTAAATCTGACACGACACTCCGATTTACTAAAATCGGTACAAAATTACAACTTTTTATTATTATTACTACTAACTACTCTAAACTATAAAGATTAACATTTTATACCATAATTTCATATATTTTATATAAAATTCGTTGATAAAACATAATAATATAACGTATATTTAATCATATAAAAATAATACATCAGTATGGCCGAACTACGTTTCAGCGGATTACTTTACCCTCAGAAAAATTGCCCCGGGAATGTGCCTTACTCTACCCTGCCGTCTAGCGATAACTCATAGAACAAACCCCGTATTGGAACTGGACTTGATGACTAGGGCGTCAATCTAGTACACGGGTAGGTGTCAAACTACCTTTCAAGCACAAAACTTCTACGGTCTCGAAACCCCGTTCCCACACGTCGCCGCAACATACATTTATAAGCTAAGTGTGTGCAATGGTGAACTAGGTGATCAATCTAGCTCAAAAACGATTCAAACCAGTTTCGAGAAATGGATTATTAATTAGAACGTTTATTTACGCACCACACTACCTCCCGGTTCATCAATCTAACGGCGTTTCACCCGCCTTCACATAGTTCAACCATACAAGGAATCTAGCTACTCATAATCAAATCTAAGCAATAAAAACGGAAGAAAAACATCACAACAACAATAGAATAACAAAAGAACATACTTACTTTACTCAACTTGAAGAAGATGCCAAATGTGCTTACAAAAGATCGCATTTTTGTCAAGTGAAAAGTTACGGATCGAAGCTAAAAGTTAGTAGATCAAAGAGGGGATTGAAAGAGGATTCTAATGATATATAACACTTAGTCTAACTCTAAAAGACGAAGAAAATCGCCCAAAATCTCCAAAACTATCTAATATTATCGCCCCTTCTTTTCTACTTGGCTGCTGTGAGAAAATGAGCAGCCTTATATAGAAAAGCCTCTGTCCGTCCGGATGTCCTCAATGTCCGGCCGGACTGTTCTTGATTCTCCAGGTGTCCGGACGGATGCATAGATGTCCGGACGGATGACATGCTCTTGTCCGTCCGGATGCTTCCTCTGTCCGTCCGGATGGGTTCTTCATCAAATTTTTCTCAAAAACCAGTGAGTTAGCCGTCCGGACACAACACCCATGTCCGTCCGGACAGCCATTTGTAGCCATAATCTTCACTTTTCCACCTTCAACCTCCGTGTTTCGCCTCGGGCACGTCTAAACTTCATACTTCTCGTCTTTCAGGCTCTCGAGACACCCTAGTCCTGCATCCATATGAAAACAATACGAAAACGCATAACCCCGCAAACTACGGGTGCTCGGGAAAAACGAGTATAAAATGCTAAAATAAGGTCGAGTTTACGGAAAACCGACAGTCACTCGCCGTGCAATAAATCCTCATTTAATACTCAAGATAGGGTCTAAACTCACCCAAAACATGCCAGAAATGTGATAATCGTGGGTTGAACTGTACAGAAATGTACTGTAAAGTTGGTTCCCATCAATGTCTCTCTTGGATAGGCACCAGTCTATATCGCGATGTATGGCTACCTCTGAAGGTGGAAGAACTCCGTAGGTCAACAAAACCCTAAGTACGGAGGTACTCCGCTGAGATGTGCGTACTATCGGAGTCTACCTTTTCTAGACTTCGTGGATATTGGTGTGATCCACTAATATGTTGCCAAGAATATCCCCAGTTTGGATATGCGTAGTGCCCTTGAGTGCGGTTGTAACATAGATAAGTTAAGTAGAAACGTTTAGTCAGTTCGTGTTGATGGACATGAAATGAACCCTAGATTGAGTCGGTCATACATAAACAACTAAACTTCTAAATATCTTTTCTTTATAAATCTTAATTGTTGTCATAGCTTCTCACTTTTACTAAGTACTTTGTACTTACCTCCTTTGCATTTTCTGTTGTATGCATTGTGGGGTGAGAAGACGAACAGGTTGATCAAGTGTAGACGACGGCTTTTGAAGACTTAAAGTCTTGACGAAACTTCCAGATTATTTTCTTTGTAAAGGTTGTATTAGACTGGTTGTATTTCTTCTCTTAGATTTGTTGTACTTCTACTTTTAAGGCATCGTATTGTATAAGTCTTTGGGTTTTTAATCGTTGTAATCTTAACTATCCATCTTTAGCATGGTTAATTTCCATTCATAGTAGCTTTTATGTTTTTACCCGAGTCTTTTTAGCTTCCGTTTGCCTTTATTTGATACGACGACGTAGAGGCTTGCGTATAATATTAGATTTATTTAATGCTATACGCGCCGAACGTTTCTCTTCCGGATAAGGGCTCGGTATCCGGGAGCGGGGCGTTACAGTAGTGATACATCCATTATTTAATTTACCACAACATTCTACACAACACAATCAACATCATTCATTTTGTTGGGATCCATCATAATAAATAATTCATTACTTTAATCAATGTGGATAGTGGATGTAGTGGAAAGTGCACTACACATTTACTTTTCATTGTTTAAAGTGATGAATTATTTATTGTGGCAAGTACCAACAAAATGTGTGGTGTTGATTGTGTAGTGTAGGTTGTTGTGGTAAAATAAGTAGTGGATGTATCACTACTCTATACAATATAACTAAAGCCAATCCAGATATTACTTGTTCTCCCTAAAAAAACCAGAATGAAATATATTACTTGTTCCTTCCATTAACGACGTCTCTCAACAAGGTGACATCGGTCACCGTACAAGTGACAATTATCAGGCCTTACACGAAGTAATAAAGACCATCTCAGCATACGGGCCGGCTTGGGCTCATCTCAATACTTGGCCTCTAATAAAAAAGGTCCATCTTCAGCATATATAACGCATGTCACTCTTATATTAATCAACAGACTGACATGACGCAGGTTGTTATGTGACCGACATGGCGCAAGTAGCCCTCGATCTGTGCATCATAGCAGACATGACACAGGTTGTATGTGGTCTCTTATAGCTGACGTCGTGCATGCAACATCAGTCCTTCACAGTCAATGCTATATGATTGGAGGTGACCCGAACAGGTCCACGTGTCAAGCGTATACAGAATGGATCAGCAGGACAGGATAGAGCCATATCTGACCTAGAGGTCACTACGACCAGGTGGACCAGGCAACTGGGAAAGATCCCTGATCAGGCTAGGGCAGGTCCCTGGCCAGAGGAAGCAGACAGACCAGACCAAGGCAGGCCCCTGATCAGAGGAAGCGGATCGGAGATATACGCATCTGGGATAAAAAGCAGTTATGTGTAAACGTGAGACGTAGGAGGTTACATAACCGCCCATTAACTCCAGTATCATGGATAACCGCCTGAACTACGGTTGGACTTGATTCCAAATATATTTTTGGATACGTAGGCAGCTTATTCTTTAAGTTCAGTCCATTAATAATCAACAACTACTCTTTATTCAATCCTAGAGCAAAAAAGACCCAATAGTTTTACCCGTTTCATCTTGAGTTCGATCATTGGCGCTAGAAGGAGGGCCATTTTTTGTTTCTAGTGGCAGATTAGCAGAGTGGTGAACATGAAATCTAAGAAAAATCAACAAGGTAAGGACCTAGCAGGTTCCTCGCACGATCCGGAAAATATGGATCAAGATCAAGACCGAAATCAGGATAAACAACCAGAAGATCAACCAAATCCTAAAGATTTGGCGAAACAACTCTTAGTAGATGCGTTAAAGACAATGGGAGACCAGGATTTCCAAATTCTATTTGAAAGTGTAAGGAAGGGGAAAGAGAAGGTAGAAATTCTTGGAGAAGAAAGGTAGTTATCATCGGAAAACAGGGATGGTCACAAAGAAGTCGCAGAATCCAGTTGCCGAGTTATTAAGAGTAAAACTCGTCAAGCGGATGAGGCTGCTAGGGCCGAGTTGGACGCAATGCTAGAAGATGAAGAGGACGACTTCCATCTGGCTTCACCTTTTGCAGAGCATATCGAAGCATACCCCTGTCCCAGAGGATTCAAGATACCCAAAGTCAGTCCGTATGATGGAACAAAAGACCCGTATGATCATATGCAACAGTATATAGTGCATATGCAGTTATACAACGCCCCGGACGAAATGAAGTGCAAAGCTTTTCCCGCACTTCTATCTGGAAGGGCCAGGGACTGGTTTAACAAGTTGCCGTCCAGATCTATCACCAGCTTTACGGTTTTAACAAAGAAATTCATGAGCATGTTTATCGCTGCAAGACCGTTTCAAAGAAGCAGCACTCATTTGCTCACCATCAAGCAGAAGTCCGACGAAACGGTTCTACAGTTGATTAAAAGGTTTAATGCAGAATCAACCCAGGTGGCTGATGTGGATGATCGATTTCTGGTAGCCTCATTCGTAGCAGGACTACGAGAGGGGATGTTACATACCAAATTAAATGGGAAAAATCCCAGAACTATGGAAGAGTGCTTGGCAATCGCTTTCAAGCACTGTCAGGGTGAGGAAGCTAATCGTGCTAAGCGCGAGTTGGAAAAAGGAGATCATAGAAAAGGAAAGGCAGAAGAGAAATCTGACAAGAAGCGCAAATTGGTTTGGGATAGGGTACAAGCACCTATAACCGAAAGATTGGGCAAGAGAGGTGCTCTGCAGGACAGAGACCTAATCCCGTTGAACAGATCGCGGGAACAAGTCTTGGCTATCATGGAATGCAAAGGCATCGCGAGAAACCCATTTCCCATGAAAGGGCCCAGGGAAAAGCGAGATCAGACCAAATTCTGTAAATTCCACCAGGATGTTGGTCATGATACAGAGTCTTACAGTGAATTGATCAGGGACATAGATGCAGCCGTTATGGAAGGAAGGCTCGATGAGGTGGTTGACAGATCTCGTAACGAAGAGCCTAGAGGGCGTAGAGAGTTCAGGAGAGGAACACATCAGAACGAAAGGAACAGAAACAACGAACAGAGGAGGCCAAGATATCCATCCCCAGATCAGGACGATCAGATCGATAACCGTCCAGTAAATACTATTAACACAATCATGGGAGGTCCCGGTGGACAGATCAGGAGAAGGAAGTGAAGACATCAGATCAGATGGATCAGGATCAGAATTCTGGTAAGCGTCAGAAGGTATCAGGAGAAGTCAGGTATGGACCAGAGGACCCACTACCTCTGGTCATCAACAATGAAGGGCTGGTCATTGAGGTCGTAATCAACAAGAACTGGGTAAAAAGGATCTGTATCGATACAGGAAGCGTTGTTAACATCCTGTATTACAGGGCATTCCAGGCCATGAAATTAAAAGACTCGAGCTTAACTCCAGTATCCACCCCTCTATTCGGATTCGCAGGCCCACCTATTGATGAGCTAAAAATCTACCCACAAAAATATAATTTATAAAAGACTCGCAACCGTGGGTAAACTAACTCTCTAAGCAGCAGAGTACCGGGTCAGATTGTTAGGATAGCTACAGGAGTACGAGGTCGATCCCAAGAGAAATGTGGTTGTGAGTACCAAAGCGAACGTGTGTCTTAGTCTAGGCGATCAAAGTTGTGGTGGAGATATTACACTAATGCAGAAAGTAAATATTATTCTAACGAGTTTATCTAGGTGATTAAAAAGCATAGCCAAACTATGATCCAACAGGTTACTTTTACCCCATAGGAAAAACTTGACAAGGAGTGTGTTTTAACTGATTCAGTTTATATGACATTCACGGGTGTCAACTCTTTATTCTTGCGTTAAGGTCTGAACAACTCTCGCTTAACCCTCATACTAGGTTTATTAACTTTCCATTTAGAAAGCTAACTTGCCTAACATGGTTGACCAGAATAAAAAGCTGCTGAAAACCTCAAATAAGCATAGTCCTAACGTGTCACTTAGGTTGTCAATCTAACTATTAAGGCTATGTTTTAGTGATTCAAATACCTGTTTCCACATCTCATAGACGTGAACAAGGTTGTCAATCTCATTCAAAGCTATGTAAATGATCAAAACAAGTTTTAGAACATGAGTTTATCATACGAACGTTTAATTAAGCGCTACACAACTCCATCTCGTTCCCCAAGGGTTGATTTCACCCGTTTTCACATAATTCGGCTATGAAACGAGATTAGCTACTCATATATATATATATACATATACATATATATATATATATATATATATATATATATATATATATATATATATATATAGATATATAGATATATATAAATACATAAGCATATATATAGATATATGTATATAGATATATATATATATAGATACTAATATATATATAAGTACATAAGTATATAGATATATATAGATAGATATATATAATGAAAGAAACGAAACAAGAAAGAACAAAAGGAAAACGATATTATAACGAAATTATTCGAATTATTACAACTATATAACTAGATATATATATATATATATATATATATATATATATATATATATATATATATATATATATATATATATATATATATATATATATATATAGCCCCAAAACATAAAAGAAATAAAAAGAAAAAAGCAGAGGAAAATATATATATAGATGTATATATATATTTTGGGACATCTGAAACAATTGGATCGAGGTGAGTATTTATAGGGATGGCGGACCGGCGCGGGCCGGCCTTTTCCCGGCGCGGGCCGGGTAAGGGAATCAGATTCCTTCTGTGTCAGACCCACGTGCTGTAATGATGATTATTCCGGCGCGGGCCGGTTTATTCCGGCCTAGACCGGAAAAACAAAATATCTTCTTCACAGATATTCGGTAAAACGGCCATAACTTGAGTTGTAAACCTCCGATTGACATAATTTGAAATGCGTTGGAAAGCTCATTTGAAGATTTAAAACTCTCATGAAGAAGTCTTACCCAGAAAATGCCTTTATGTTGGGTCAAATGTCCGTCGAAGATATGTTACGGTAGAAGCATTTAGGACAATTGATCCTGTTTGAACTCGTAAGCTTATGACATCTTCTTCTACCCCTCGAAATCCATCTTTTAAGGCTCAAAACATGTTGTCACTCGGTATCTCGATCAACCTAAAATCCTGCAATAAATCACCAAAATACCAAGCGTAAATCCGACACGACACTCCGGTTACTAAACCGGTACAAAACCTAGTAAAAACACGATATTTTACATGATAACTACTATTTATACATTTAGATGAAACTTAGGAGTTAATGACTTGATTTGATATAAAAGTGCTCAAAATGGTATCATAAGTGGGGTATATTGTTATCATAATCAGGGTGAATTTTTCCCCCATCACCTATCCATCCTATGGGCATGGTAACATTGCCTACAACTTATGGTAAATTACCAAAGGGCAGGACCCTCATGGTAAATTACATTGTGGTTAAAGCTCCATCGGCTTATAATGTCATCATGGGAACACCAACAATCATTGATCTATGAGCGGTTATCTCCCCAGCCCATAACAGTATGAAGTTTCCGGTCGATTCTGGATCGGTTGAAATTAAAGGAGATGTGGAAATAGCCAGGAGCTGTTACACATCTGTAGTTGGTGAAATGCAATTGGTTCAACATGTAACTCTGGAGGAGTTATTGCCAGAGGAGAAAAATACTTGGGTATCAGCAGATCAGACCGAGGCTGTTCAGATCGGGGAACACGGAGCAGAGTCAGCGGTCAGTATAGGTTCTTGGATTCCAGACCCCTATAAGAGGTCATTAACAGATCTGCTCAGAGAGTACAAAGACTTTTTTGCAAAGAAAACAGATGATATGCCAGGTTTATCACCAGAATTTATAGTCCATAGTTTAAACGTGGATCCGAACAGGCCCTCAGTTGTCAGAAGAAGAGACATTTCACACCAGAACGGATCTCTATCATAGAACAAGAGGTTGCGAAATTAAAGCAGGCAGGAATTGCCAAAGAGGTGTTTTATCCAGAATGGTTGGCTAATCCGGTGTTAGTGAAGAAATCAGATGGCTCCTGGAGAATGTGCGTGGACTTTACGGATCTGAACAAAGCCTGCCCTAAGGATAGTTACACCTCACCCAGAATCGATAGGCTGGTGGATTCAACTGTGGGTTTTGAGATTTTTGGGTTCCTGGACGCATATAAAGGTTATCATCAAATCTTTATGGACCCTAAAGATGCAGAAAAAACGGCCTTCATAACTGAATTTGGCACATACTATTATGTGACCATGCCGTTTGGACTGAAAAATGCAGGTGCCACTTACCAGAGGGCAGTTAATCGAATTTTCCATGATCAGATAGGCAGGTCCATGGAAGTCTATGTTGATGATTTACTGATCAAAAGCAAGTCTTTAGATCAATATTTACAAGATGTGAGAGAAGTTTGCAAGGTACTTCGAGCAGCTAAGATGAAATTGAACCCAAAGAAGTGCACGTTCGGAGTCAGATCTGGAAATTTTTTGGGTTACATGATTTCTAAAGACGGAATCAGGGCCAATCCAGACAATTTGGACGCTCTGAAGATGATGCCACCACCCACTAATATTAGAGAAGTACAGAGATTAACTGGAAGGTTAGCAGCATTAAACAGATTCCTTTCACGATCAGCACACCGTGCACTGCCTTTCTTTAAGATTTTAAGGAAAGCTACACCATTTCATTGGGGGGCAGATTGTCAAGAGGCCTTTGATGAATTGAAGAAATATCTGTTGGAGTTGCCAACTCTAACATCTCCCCAAGAAGGAGAAGTTTTGTACCTCTATCTATCAGTTTGTGACGAAGCCATTAGTGCT
The DNA here is from genome assembly GCA_036785695.1 of Gentiana straminea. Taxonomy (NCBI): domain Eukaryota; kingdom Viridiplantae; phylum Streptophyta; class Magnoliopsida; order Gentianales; family Gentianaceae; genus Gentiana; species Gentiana straminea. Next base: position 160,247 of record JAVUPR010000300.1, on the reverse strand, counting down.
GTCTTGGTTAGGCAACCGGGTACACTCCATAAGCCAGTCTATTACACGAGCAAAGCCTTACATGGACCTGAAGTGAGGTATTCAGATGCGGAGAAATTGGTACTAGCATTAGTGCATGCGTCCAGAAAGTTGAGATCGTATTTTCAAAGTCACCTGGTCGTCGTCTTGACCGATCAGCCATTAAAGCAAATACTGAGCAGGCCAGATACTTCAGGTCATTTAGCCAAATGGGTCATCGAAATGGCAGGTTACGATTTAGAACACAGACCCAGAACTGCTGTAAAAGCTCAAGCTCTAGCCGATTTTTTGGCTGAAGAGAAGTCTATCTCTCTTGATCAGTAAATGAGTCTAAAAGAATCAGGCCAGTGGAAGCTGTTCGTTGATGGAGCATCAAGAAAAAGTGGGTCAGGAGCAGGTCTCCTCCTCATAAATCCAAAAGGTGAAGAATTCCCTTATGCTCTGCACTTTAACTTCCACGCAACCAACAACGAAGCAGAATACGAAGCACTGATTACATTTTTGAACTTAGCTCTAAAATTGGGAGTTAGGCAACTTAAGGTCTACAGTGACTCTCAACTGGTAGTAAACCACATCAGGGGAGAGTATGAAGCAAAAGAGGAGCCTATGAAAAAGTACTTATCCTTGGCCCAATCGAAGATAAATCAGTTTCAAGAAGTGCAAGTGGAGCAGGTCTCCTGATCGCAGAATACCAGGCAGAGGCCCTGTCCAAATTAGCATCGAATTTCTTATCAGAAAAGAAGGTTTTGATCGAGCAATTAAATCAACGTAGCTATGAAGTATCTGAGGTACAACCGATCACACTGAGGGAAACATGGATGGATTCCATTGTAGCATATTTGAAAGACAGCCAGTTACCAGGGGATAAAATGCAAGCTCGCAAAATCCAACGCTTATCTGATAGGTATGCCCTATTCAATGATATCCTATACAAAAAGTCCTTTATATCCCCTTGGTTACGTTGTGTTACTGTAGAAGAAGGCAATTATCTGTTGAGAGAAATACATCTGGGGATCTGTGGAAACCATATGGGATCAAGGGCTTTAGCTAGGAAATGCAGGTTGTTTGGCTATTATTGGCCTAAAATGCAGCAAGATGCGGAGGAGTTAGTCTTGGCATGCAGGTCATGTCAGGTTCATGGTAATCTATCCCATCAGCCACCTGAAAACTTAACTCCAGTTATCTCGGCCTGGCCCTTTGATCAATGAGGCGTAGACTTGGTAGGGCCACTGCCAACCGCACCTGGAAGTTATAAATTCCTAGTCGTGGCCGTTGATTATTTCATTAAGTGGGTATGAGATACCAAAGACCATAATTTCAGACAATGGTACTCAATTCGAGGACAGTGGAGTTCAAGAATGGTGTACAGATTTGGGCATAACACAGCATTTCACCTCTGTTGGTCATCCACAAGCCAATGGACAGGTGGAACAAACTAACCGGCAAATCAAGCTTGGCTTAAAGAAAAGGCTGGAACAGGAAGGAAAGCATTGGGTGGAACACCTCCCAAATATTCTATGGGCCTACAGGACTACCCCCAACATGTCAACACGTGAAACTCCTTTCTCCCTGGCATATGGATGTGAAGCTGTCATTCCAGCAGAAATTGGATTGACATCCCCAGAACGACTCTGCACAATGATCAGGTCCAAGAAGAGGAAATAAGGCACGCTAAGGATGAGCTGGAGGAGAAGAGGGATATTGCTTTGATCCGAATGGCTAAATACAAGCAACAGGTATCCCAGTATTATAACTCCAAAGTGAAACGGTGTTACTTTAAGGTTGGTGATCTGGTTTTATTACGTGATATGAATTATCGATTAGAACGTTTCATTACGTGCTACACTACCTCCCGGTTCATCTCCCTAGTGGCGTTTCATCCGCTTTCACATAATTCGGCCGTACAAATGATTTAGCTATTCATTATCGGATTGAAACAATAATTGGTAAAGGAATTCATGATATAAAAGATAAAAGAACAAGAAATCATACCCACTTTATTGAAGATTGATGAAATACCAAAGTGTGCTCACAAAAAATCAAATCTTGACAATCGAGACGTAACAGATTGATGTTGTAATGTATTTAGTGTAAAAGAGGATCGAAAGACGAGAACAACGGTATATGGAACTTAATTCTACACTTCCGGACGAAGGAAATCGCCCAGTAGAGGCTACAACTAACTAAAATCGTCAAAAGTCTGCTAAATAAAACGTTTGAGCTGCCCTTTTATAGGCTAGGGCAAAATTCAGCGTGTCCGTACGGATAACAGGCTATCCGTACGGATGGTTCTTGATTCTCCAGGTAGTCCGTACAGCTGGAAGGTTGTCCGTACGGATATATCTCTGATCAAACCTTCTGTTTTGTGTCCCCAGTGTCTGTCCGTACGGATGAATTGACTATCCGTACGGATACATCACTGTATAAAATCTTGATTCTGGCTGAGGGTTGTCCGTACGGACAGACTTTTGTCCGTACGGATAGATGCCTTCACTTTAAAAACTTCTCTTTTTCCATACTTAGTTTTCGTTTCTCGCCTCGGACACGTCTAAACTCACAAATCATCGCTTTCCGGGCTCTCGACTCACCCAAATCCTGCACAAACATGGAAACAACAAGCAAACGCATAATCCCGCAAACTACGGGTGCTCGGGAAATGAGTATAACATGCTAAAAGTAGGCCGAGTTTACGGATCAACCGACAGTTACTCGCCGTGCGAAGAAAACCTCATTAACACTCAATATAGGGTCTAAACTCACCCGAACCATGCTAGAAATATGATAACCGTGGGTGCAAATCTTTGTCTTTAAATTTTGAATCAACGCCAGCACTCAATAATCGGAGAATCTGCTCCGATTCAGTACACACTCGAATCGAAAGAGAAAGAACGAAGGAAATATGGCTTTCAAAGCAACCACCCGGAGGCCAAAATCCGGCGACAACGCAAAAGAGTTTTGCTCCCACTGCAACAGAGATGGCCACGACGAATCAACTTGCTTCAAGATTCACGGTTACCCCGATTGGTGGGGTGACTTTCGAGTGTTCGATTGAGCACATAAGAGGTAGGAGATGAAGCAGCAGTCGGATTTTCTGTTTTGAGCATTGAATTACAGAGATTTCGCAGAGGGAGAGGTCAGGGTGGACGACAGCTGCGGTGGTATGGCTGGTTTGAGAGGTGGCTGAGTCCGGATGAGGGAGAGGCGGCTATGCTAGGGCTGAGAGCGTGAACATTTTTTAAAATTAGTATAAAAAAAAGGGTATTTTGGTAAGTTTACGTAGGTTTGTCCTAATTAATAATCAGTTTCGTTGGATCCTGATAAACACTTTAGTCCGTCCTTCTTGACAAAACCTATAAAAGAAAATTTTCCTTTTCAATATGTACTTCCATATTTCCATACAGCGGTTTAGGTTTTGCGTTAGTAAATATTGTTTGTTTATCGAGCTTGAGTTTTTCTATTTTTAATTTTTTTGGTATATGTTTAGATTTTACCCTCTTTTTTATTTGCTTCCTTTGTGAAATAAAGACTTATGTCTCTGTAAATTTTTTTCCTTCTAGTTATAATGCGATATTTGTTTATCTTTCCGTAAGTATACCTGTTGTACATGTATCTTCCTTAACAGTTACGAAGTATCTACCATAATTTACGAAGGTTAATCCATCAGTCAACATGTAACTAACATGACATAGTTTTGCTTAATATTGTAATTTATCATGTTTTCGTGTATCACACATATATTTTATTTTTTGTAATACACACCTATATTTTAAAAATATTATTATATTAATTTCACATATATGCATCATATTAATAAGTTTAGTTGTCCCGTCTATTATGCACGGGTTTCCTACCGGTAAAAAAAGAATATGGGAGACATAGTAGTTTTATGTGGTCCTGTACCAAATAATTGGACTAGTATGTTATCGGTGTTGATTTTTAAACATTGTAAACCATCACAAAATATTAAAATCTTATTGATTTGACATATCAAATAGGATTTGGTCCAGCACCATTGTAAAATTTGTACGGGAGACATGGCAACGGTAACGAAGACCCGAATAATTGCAAAAACCGGCGGTTACGAGTTGGGTAGTGGTGTCATGGCCCCCACCCACGACAGAGGTAACGAGCTGGCCTACTTCTTCCATTTTACAGACTGTTACTTCTTTTCTCTCTCACACACAACACACCCATGGGTCCCACCCCCTCTTTGGTATTTAGCCCACATCTTCTACTCTAAACCCCCCTCAATTTCTCACACATTCTTTCCCATTCCCTCTCTTGTTCAAGTTCAAGATTTTATTATAGCCGTTGATTAGAGAATATGGCCGAGGAAACCAAAACGACAGCTTCAGAGTCCCCGGCGCCGGCTCCGGCGGCGGACGTGGTTGTTCCTGACGTTCCAGCTGTTGTTGTAGAAAAGGAGGCAACACCCCAGCCTGAACCTGAACCCGAACCCGAACCGGAGCCGGTGGTGGAGAAGGCTGCTTCTGCTGACGTTGGAAAGGAAGAGAAGGTTGCTGAATCAGCCTCTTTGAAAGCGGAGACCATCGTGACACCTGAGGATCGTGAAAAGAAAGCCTTGGAGGAAATCAAAAAATTGATCAAAGAAGCTCTCGTTAAGCATGAATTCACCTCACCGCCACCTCCTCCGGCAAAGGTGGAGGAGAAAAAACCTGAGACTGAAGAAACCGCTCCTCCTGCTGCTGCAGAGGAAGTAAAAACTGAAGAAAAGAAAGAAGAAGTCAAAGAAGCTGAGGTGGCCCCTGTTGTAGCTGAGGCGGCAACGGCGGCACCAGTGACCGTGGAAGAGCCACCCAAGTCTGAAGCTGAAACTCCAGCCCCGCCAGCTGAAGTTACAATAGCCACGGTTGTTGAGAAAACAGAAGATGGGGATGACGATGGATCAAAAACAGTGGAAGAAATCAAGGAGACAATTGTTGAAGTCACCAATTCAGCACCCTCACCGGCGGAAGTGGTGGATGCTCCGATTGCTGCTGCGGAGGAGGAAACAAAGGAAGTAGCTGGAGAGGAAACCCAGTTGCCACCAGAGGAGGTTTCTCTATGGGGAGTTCCACTGCTTGCTGATGAGAGAAGCGATACGATTCTTCTGAAATTCCTTAGAGCAAGAGACTTCAAAGTTAAAGACGCCTTCACCATGCTTAAAAACGTGGTTTCCTGGAGGAAAGAATTCGGAATTGATAAATTGATAGAAGAAGAAGGCCTTGGGAGTGGGTTGGAGAAGGTGGTTTTTACACATGGGGTCGATAAAGAAGGACACCCTGTTTGCTATAATGCTTATGGGGAGCTTCAAGACAAGGAATTGTATCAAAATGCTTTTTCTGCTGCAGAAAAGTACTCTAAGTTCTTGAGATGGAGGATTCAATTCTTGGAGAAAAGTATTAGGAAGCTTGATTTTAGTCCTGATGGGATCTCTACTATTTTTCAAGTGAATGATCTCAAAAATTCACCTGGACTCTTCCTCTTTAAGAAAGAGTTTAGACAAGCTACCAATCAAGCTCTCCAACTGCTTCAGGACAATTACCCTGAATTTGTTGCTAAACAGGTAAAAATCTTAGATCCTCATGTAGTCAAGTTTCAATCTTTGTTGGTTTGTGTGCTGATATGGACTAAATATCCTGCTTTGATTCATAATTGGGGTTGCCTTTTGACTTATGAGTATTCCTAAATATTCTGAATGTTTCCATCAGATAAAGTTTGAATCTTGAACTGTTTTTTGTTTTGTTTTTGCTTTGCCATGAACTGGAATCAACTTTTTTCCTCTCTTATGGTACTGAATTATGATATAATTAAGGTTTTGTTATTGTAAAGGTTTTCATCAATGTTCCATGGTGGTATGTGGCTTACAATCGGGTGATCAGTCCATTCTTGACCACGGGGACCAAGAGCAAGTTTGTATTTGCTGGCCCTTCAAAAACTGCTGAGACCCTATTCAAGTATATATATATATATCTTCAATTCTTGCATTACTTTTGTTTTGAAATTTGTTGAGTTAAGAGAAAATATAATTTACATTCGATTTTGCGGTTTTGTGTTGATACATCATCAGATACATAGCACCTGAGCAAGTACCAGCTCAATATGGTGGCCTAAGCAAAGGTGGAGAGCAAGATTTTTCAGCCTCTGATGCTACAACAGAGGAGATTATAAAGCCAGCATCCAAACAAGTCATTGAATTTCCTGTTACTGAGGTAACTTTAACACACTTGTATTCGAACCAAACGATTCAATTTACGTTACATTGCAATTCATCGGGTTTTATGATGCTCATTTGAAACCTTATTTTGCAGGTATCAACTTTGTCATGGGAGACAAGAGTAATAGGTTCAGATGTCTCCTATGGAGCTGAATTTGTGCCGAATGCAGAGGGTAGCTACACTGTTATAGTACAAAAATCGAGAAAGATCGGGCCAACGGACGAGCCGGTGATTGCTGGTAGCTACAAAATCCTTGAACCAGGGAAAGTGGTACTCACATTTGATAACCAGACTTCAAAGAAGAAGAAACTCCTCTACAGGTCTAAGACTACCAAGTCCTCTGATTAAAAAGAAATGGCAATTCCATGAAAAAGATGGTTATGTATGTGTTTGGCTGATAGAAGATTGGTGGTATGGTATTATAAAGCTTTTAAAATTTGGGATTTTTGTGCTTATTTTTTGTTGGGAAATTTTTTCCATTTTAGTATTTGTTTTTTGGTTTGTTTGGATTTGTGAGAAAATGTGGGCAAGACCTTGGATTGGAAAGAACATTAGGAAATTAAATACATACTTTATGGGATTGAAAGTGTGAAATGTGACTATTTGTTTAGAAAAAATATATTATTATTATTATCTATACTTTCTTCCTCTAAATTGTGTAAATTTGAATTTTGGTTTATAAAGCTGTGGATTTTTTTATTTATTTATCTTGTCTTTTTTTGATGTTCTCAATTTGACAATTTGTTAATATAAAGATGTTCTCAAGGTTTTGGAAATTTATTCATTCTTTGGTCAATAGGAATGTCCAAATGTCAGTATTAAACATGGCCTGTTTTGCCATTTTCAGAGCAGGCCGAACTGCCACTGAGATGTCAAAGTGTTGCACCCTAAAGTTGGACAGCTGTACCTTTCAAAAATAAAAAATAAAAACAAAATAGAAAAAGAGAAGGTGTCTGTCTTAATTCCCAAAAAGATTAGTCAAATGTCACTTTATATAGGTAAATTAGAAACACTACTTTCAAATGATAATAAAAAGGGGGAATGAGGGAGAAGGACAAAAATATTTCATCAATTGAGTAGAAGGACAGTTTTTTGAAACTTTTGCATAAAGGACAAAACTATTTATTCACTATCGAAATTCACTTGTGTTCGAAATTCACTATTTAAATTCACTGCCGAAATTCACTGTCGAAATTCACTAATTTTCAAAATTCATTGTCGAAATTCACTAATTTTCGGGATTCACTGTCGAAATTCACTGTCAAAATTCACTGATTTCGGGATTCACCTTGAGGAGATTCACCGATTTTCGGGATTCACTGTTTGTCCTTCTCGCTATAAAAATTATGCGCATTGTCCTTCTCCCTATAAAAAATATGTAGCTGTCCTGTTACTTAAAAATATTCCAGATTTTGTCCTTATCCCTAATTTTCCATAATAAAAACATCTTCCAAAGATTTTCATCAGTGTTGGCATTATAGTAAAATTAACTCATATATTATAAACTGTTGTTTAAAATGTTATGTTTTTTTTACCAAATAATGTATAAATTTCTGAGATTTTGACCTTAACACTGGAAGCGGACATTGCTATATCCTCTGAACAAGTGGTGGTAGCATTCTTGTTTTTGGGAAGTTATTGGGTGCACCCGCCATATGTGGAGTGCACCCATATGGCAAATATAGACATTTTATTTTTAAACTGAATTCAAACTGTGTGGTTCTGATTTATTTACATATCAAGTCGGTGTAAATGGATATACCACCCAATAACATCCCCTTGTTTTCCACATAAATGAAAAAGTATCGAACCACTAGTATTGTTCAAGATGTCCCCAAGATATGACATAATGATAAAGAGCTTGGATGCTTTAAAAGGACAACTAGACCTTAAGCTGAAGTGTAGATGTTCGAACCTCGTAAATGGGGACTTCTTTCAGTTCTTTGGTGTAGTAGCAAGTTCATAACTCTGAGTCACTAGATTATATGATTAACATCTTCACTTGTCCCGTTGGACATGGGGAGTGGGGACCCTCATTGTTAGGGTTTAACCATTTTTAGTATTGTTCACGGTACCTTGCTAGCCAAGCCTCGTCTGGCGGCCGTGAGCCGCCACCCTTCCCGCTTGCACGAGTCATCACCACCACCTTCTTCGTTTCACCGTACTTTCTTCACCGTTCTTTACCTACCCTTCTCTTCTCTCATTATGAAATAATTCCTCTAGAATTGCTTCGGTTTCGGAATTTAGAAAACAAAAAAGCCCTTTAACGATTTATATTGAAAAAAGAACCTTCAATATTTTTTCTTGTCGGACACCAAACTTAACGCCTCTTGACTGAAAGATGAATTTAATTCGGTATCAAGTCGAGTTCAACTCAAGGTTCTGTGTTCCGTCAAGGGGAATGAGTGGATGTTTGGCACTTCTATGGAACTCTAAGATCGATGACTCTCTGAAATCCTATTCGTTGGTGTATATAAACTCACTGGTAAAATTTCCGTCTGGTGAAACCTTCCATTTCATATGTTTTTATGAACGTCCTGACCATGTAATAGTATGTTTGTATGTGGATGACATGCTAATCATGGGTAGTGATCATGATACCATCGTGAACACTATAAGAATGTTGACCAAAAGCTTCGAGATGAAGGATATGAAAGTTATAGATGTCATACTTGGGATTATATTCTCAAAAACGTCTGACGGACTTATGTTCTCACATTCTCACTATGTAGAGTCTGTTCTGAAAATATTCAGTGTTTTTGACAAAAGCACTGTAAAGACTCCAATTGACTTAAGTAAACAGTTGGTCAAAATAAAAGTGAACTAGAGAAGCAATTGGAATACTCACAAGTGATTGGGAGTCTGATGTACATACCAAACTGTACTAGACCAGACTGGCTTTTGCTGTGAATAAATTAAGTAGGTTCACAAGTAATCCGAGTGAGGAATATTGGTTAGCCCTTAATAGGATGTTGAGATACTTAAAGTATGCACTGAATCTTGGGTTACGGTATACAATATATCCATCAATAGTGGAAGGATATTGTGATTCTAACTGGATATCCGATACAAATGATTCAAAATCAAGTGGATATGTATTCACTATTGATGGTGGTGCCGTGTCTTGGAAATCCTCAAATCAAACCTGCAAAACTCAATCCACTATGGAATCTGAGTTTATAGCATTGGACAAAGCCGGAGAAGAAGCAAAATGGCTTCAGAATTTCTTAGAGGATATCTCATGTTGGCCAATTCCTCCCAACAGCATTCACTGCGATAGTATGTCAGCGATAGGATGCGCACAAAGTTGTATGTATAATGGTAAGTCTCGACATATATGTCAGAGACATAACACCATCAAAATTTGGTCTCTAATGACATGATTTCCATTGATTACATAAAATCAAAGGAAATCTTGCGGATCCGCTGACAAAAAGTCTACCGAGAGATTAGATGCCGATTTTGACAAACGGGAATGGACTGAAGCCTATTACGTGTGTTCTTTTGTAATGGTAACCCAACCATGCTGACTGGAGATACCAAGATAGTGGTTCAAAAGGGACAACTAAGTTATGAAGTTCAGTTAGGACTTACCCATTCTGTTAAAACAAAAGTGTTGTCTGTTGAAGATTTAGGTTAAGCGAAATCTTTTTATTATTCATATATCATGATCAAGCCAAGTGAGGTATTGTATAGTACTATTTATAGGAGGTCACTATGAAAGTGGAAGTGGAGTCGTTTCTATGAGAATTTTGGTGGCTTGAATTCTTTGACACACTTTCTGAAACCAAGGTTGTCCAGGGCCAAAACGAACACAGCTATAAGAACCTCGAGAATTCTAAGGGGTCTATTGTGTAGGTATCATTGTCTAGGAATGCACCAAATCCTGAGCAGTTCAAGACCTATTTCACTACTTAGCCGGGTATGTATGATGGTACTATAGTATGTAAGGTTCAAGGCAGCAAACCACCCCACTTGATGCAATAGAGCTCTTTTCGTTGTCTCATCAGGGTCTGCATACCATGCGCATTAATTTTCATTCATATGGGAGATTGTTGGAGATTTAGCTCAGTATTGAGCTTGTGTTCAAGTGGAAAATAGTCCACTTCAAGCTCAACTTTGATTGACCTACGGTATGAATTGTCAGGAGCTAATGTTAGTTATGAAAACTACTGAGATAGTTGTTGATGATAGGGTTTTAAATCGCTCAATTCCGATATCAGGTGAATCAGAAATTATACCTAAAGGTAGAGGAAAATATGTGTGGGAGACTGCTGGATATATAGAAACCCGAATCCGGATCCTATCCATAATTGGATCGTCAGATTTGATTCACAGCACCGATCGAGACGCTCGATTATGCACATCGGAAGCTACGAATAAATTCGCATGCGATTTTACCACGATATGATTCACATAAATAATTAATATAACTATTAGAAGGTTGAAGATTTACTTAATTGAAGAGGAATAGTAAATCGACAGAGAGGGAGAAGCCGCAGTCTTCCGGATTGTATCTCCTAGCGACGACTAGTGGACGTCGATCCTCGCCGTAGAACCTCCTTGAATATGCTTCATGACTAGAACAAGAAACTAATTTTTCTCTTCTATTTCGATGATAAGTGGCGCAAATAATTATGTGATATTGTGTTGGGAGGAACTCTCTTTATATAGAAAAATAACTAGTCAAGAGAGAGTTATCATTTTCACACCACAATTACCTATTCCTATAAGGAAAAGATATTTGACATAAGATAAGAGATAATTCCCAAAAAATCAATCTCTTATCTCTTTTCCATTAATTATCTAACAAATAAATAAGTAATTACACATGTGATGTAATCTAAGAAAATATCTTTTCCTAATTTATCCACATTGGGGCGCCACCTCTTTGTCATTATTTTAATAGAAAATGTATTTTCTATTTTACATATTATTTACCAAATAAATAATATTACATATTCATTATATAGACCAACTATTTAATTTATTTTCGAGGTTTCATAAAACGAGAAAACGCTCGCGTGTTGGGAGCCAACCCGGGGACCATAGACCTATAACCAGTAGCTACAATAACTTGAATAAAATATTCATCGTACAGAATATTTCTACTCAACTTATTAATTCCGGAATTACGCCACCATAAATCTGCAACTGAACTCTATCGATTGTAGATATAACTTATTCTCAAAACGTCGAGTCGATAAGTGTCCATTGATATAATCAATACATATAAACTAACACTCCATAGACTATCCGTAATGAAGTAGGATTATTTCCGTAAACCTTCTTCAATACATCTCATCCTTATTTACCATTAACCAACTAGTGATCAATTAGTTCATAACCAATATGAACTCCGCGGATCGATCAGTTTCTAGGATTAACAAATAAGGGGATTGTCTTTCTACTTCCCGCAGGAAGGAATGGATTCCATATCTGTGAGACACACACTTCTCACTCATTCCAGATTAGTGCCAACGTGAAAGTGATTCGGACCATGCCTCTTAGTGACCCTTAACGAACACATCAAACCCTATCCTGAAACAAGTAGCAGTCTGCAATCACTTCAGGATTAAGTGTAATCCATATATGATCATGATTTAATACGATTTCTCAATCACGGAATTATATGAGAAATGCAAATTAAATCGGTTCAGTCCCCCACTTAGATAACCAATATCGACGGTCCGGATAAGACGGTCACACCATAAAGTGTTCTGGGCGCATTAATGGTGGTTTAATCAATAGACCTCATACTTTGATTAAGTTCACCACGGACTAACAGTTCAAGTGTATCACTATAAACTTAATCCTCGCGTGTGACACACACTAAGTTATATGGCTACATATGATACAACTCGGGGTTTCAGCAGTGTATTAAATATAAGTACAAAGCAAATAATAAGATGAAAATAAAATCTGTCATTTATTAATATGAAAACAATTACATAAATTGTCTTTCAGGCGCTACTTCCAACAGAGACATGTTAAAGGGAATGCTAAATTCCTTATCCCACATTGGATCGGCCTCACTAGGTTTCCAATCTAACCGGCAGAGTACCGGGTCAAATGTAATCTATATCGGTGATTCAAGGTCGTATCCACAGGGAGAAATCTCAATTGAGTACCAAAGCGGCCCAAACATCTAGTCTAGGTGTATCCATAACTCGAGAAGTGGTTTTTAATCAACTACAAAAGCAACCTAAACAAAGTGATGAAAACGAACTAAAAGTGCAATTAACTAAAGCTAAAATGACTCGGATGGAGGAGAAGTGATATGAAACGAGGTGGCTCGGGTGATGTTCTAATGAACTAGATATGAGGTCTTATAACTACTTGGAATCAAGCTTCACTAATGAGTTCTCAACACATTCAAGGTGCAATTCACTATATTAACGCCAATCAATCTCTCGCATTAACGTACTACAACCATACACCCAACCTATCGGCTAAGACTAGATTATGATGAATGGCTATGCATTAAAGGACTATGAATTTCCCAATTCAAGATTAGACAAATCACCTACTAGAAATCAATTCTGTCTCTAGATGATTTTACTATGTGTTCATGGTGACTAGTTCCATGTCAATCCTTACAATTACGCCTCGAATTAACACTTAAATGATGCAATTAGTCGTATTAACCACACCCATGAAGTACCCGTGTGTGCGATAAAGGTCCACATCTCAATGATAAAAATGAGATTTCCGATTAAGTGTGATGTGGAACCATAAGTGATAAACTAAGCGTGATTAGGCATCTAAATGATTGAAATGAGGCTCGAAGTGCTACAAAATAGGGGTAAAACATGTGTGAAATGCATGAAAGGATCGACTCCATTAGATGTAGTAGTGCACTTAAAGGCATGCCCCAAGGAGCTAGAGAATTTTGTGGACGAGGGATGACTTATTTCCATGTTGTTTCAAAAACACGTGTGCGTGCTGCCGCGTGCCTGTCCAAATGGCTGGCTCGGTTCGGGCTTTGAGCTTGGCTTGGCCCGGTACAATATATATCCTTTTGGACCAAATCAACATTAATTTTCTGGAAAATATTTTGAATCTTTCGAATCAATGAATCGGTTTGGATTCATGTACTGAAGCATCCGAAACAGAAAGCTAATGGCATCTGTTCAGAATTGACCTAAACAGCTAACTCCCAAAAAATCTCCTACAAAATTCGGTATATCTTCAAAGAAGCCTAAACTCTGCAAATATATACCCCAACAATCACTAAATGAAAATCTTAGAAAAATTATTCCATACCATTACCGAAAATCTGCATCTTTTATGTTTATTCATATCAAAGAGATAACAAGGCATGATCGGTTCGGTTGCTTCTTCGCATTGAAGTGCTACAATTAGAATAAGGAACTTACTATTGTATCTTGGAAGACATTTGTCATTACTGTTAGCACGTAGGCGGACAATAATATCTTAAGGACGGAGTTTTAAACTCGCCTCAATCTGAATAAGTTTGTCGCATTTACCTTATGCATTATTTATTTTATTTGCATTCTGTATGCAGTATGTGAATAAAGTTTTACGTTCTGCAATGTGTTCTATTCAAGTTCTTTTCAATTGTGTTTTTGCAAGTTCATGTTAACAGATTATCAAAATCAATTAATCAAGAACTTAGCTTCGATTTTGTTGTCCTTCTACATAGAAATATATAGAAGCTACAAGACACTTGGCACACCACAAACATAACACTTGGCACACTAAAACAGTGACACCTATCATAGAATAATAATATTAAATCTAACTCTTAATATCCCCCCTCAAACTAAACATGGGTACAATAACCACATTTAATTTGGCTCTAAAATCTCTCAGTTGAGGTGTTGGGAGAGCCTTTGTAAGAACATCTGCAGTTTGCATTGAAGATGGAACATACTGCATAGACAATTGTTTGTCCAGAACTTGGTTTCTGATATAGTGGATGTCAACCTCAATATGCTTTGTCCTAGCATGGTAGACATGATTTTGAGCAAGAAATGTGGCACTCAGATTATCACACCAAGCAACAGGTACTGCAGGCAGGCATATACCCATTTCCTTCAAGAGTTGTCTGATCCAGAACATCTTTGAGGACAGATTAGCAAGTGCCCTATACTCAGATTCAGCACTTGATCTAGACACCATTTTTGTTTTTTTGAGCTCCAGGACACCAAGGAGTCACCAATATACACACAATAGTCTGCAAAATATTTTCTGTTTGGGGGATAGCAGGCCCAGTCTGCATCACTAAAACCAGATAAATGCAGGCTGCCCTTGGACCTAAACAATATTCCATAGTGCAAAGTAGCTTTAACATACCTCAGCAACCTTTTTACAGCTATCCAATGATCAAGAGTGGGATTCTGCATATACTGACTCATGTAATTAACAGAGTAGGCAATATCAGGTCTTGTACAAGTTAGATATTGTAACCCTCCAATGGCACTCATGTACACAGTAGGATTCTTCATAGGTTCTCCTTGATCTGGCATCAAATGTTGTCCAGGAACCATAGGGGTATCACAATGTTTGAGATGCTCAAGCTGTAGTCTTCTCAATAATTTGTTGGAAAGATGTCCTAAACCCAATCGGGTTGGACCGGATCCGACCGGGTCGGGTCATTTACAGTCTATTTAGTTCATGTAATAACTTTATTATGATTAATAAAAGCACTTATGTTATTATATATATTGTTTATCTTCATATTGTTTGTTGTATATATATGGTAACGTCACTAGTATCAAACTGTGATAGAGAAACCATGATAGTGATTATGGTTGATGAGATCTCTAATCACTATAATAAGTTTGGTACTTAAATGTCTCTAGTCTTATATACTGTCAAATAGGACATTGATAGTATAATCAGACTAGCACGTATTGGATGTCTTCTATCTTATAGAAGGTAGGGATAGATCTCGTCTATCGAAGTGTAGAGATGCTTGGACTGTACGTGGACGTGTATTAGAGAATGCGTACGTTAGACTGACCCACTTACATTAAGTGTCACACTATGTGGCGGTAGTGTAATTATCTTTTTGACCGGTGTCTTCATGGCATCACGGTGTGGATTGTCATGCTTTGACACTATTGAGATTTCCCCTAGCCACGGGGCGATCATGCGGTAGTGATTGGGTATGATATTGAAGCATGCGGAGTATAAATGATTGGTTGTCCGGGAATCCCGTATCCTATGATTGGGATCGAATATCCGAAATGGCCTTCTTATAAGGAATGTCTAGCTCTCGAGAATCTTTGCAAAGTGGGAGTAAATGTGTTATTCCGAGAGAGCATGATATCCAGATTATAAGATACGATCGTTAATGTATTGACACTCGAGATACGATCGTATGGATATTATTACAGCGATAGGATTGTAAGTTACACGGTAACTGCTTCACATGAAAGGTAGTAGTCATTGCTTTTGACTCTTCCGATGATTGGGGGTCACGGTGTGTTGTTAGACGCTATCCCGTGATTGTTAGGTATGAAGGGCATTTTAGTGAACTGCACTTTGTGTCTACGGCCAACATATTCGGAAGCCTATCGGGTCACACACATATGAACATCCAGTCGGATTAAAATGCGGTTATAGTTGATACAAATAAGGAAAGTTTATCTCTAAACTATAAAGGTTATAGTGGTAAATTAATATGGTGGTATTTATTTATTATGAATAAATAAAAATACAAGATATTAATTATATACAAATTATATTAATTAAATAATATTCCAGAACCCAATTAATTGGCATTTGGGCCGCCACATCTAGGGTATAAAGATACACTTGGATTGTGCACTTTAATTAATAAGATTACCATAATAGTAATATAAGATATTAATTGACTTTGGAAAAATAGATTTATGTTAACAAGATAATTATAATCAATATAAGATATTGGCAAAATTAATTATAATTAAAGAGATAAATCAATCTAATTGATTTTCCTTATTTTATTGGGAAAAAGTTTTCTTCCACTCCACACCATAGGGGCGCCACCTCTCACTATAAATAAGAGGTGGGTGTCAAGCTCTTTTGTACATCACAATTGCAAGAGCTCATAGTTCTTGTGTAAAATAGAGAGCATCCTATAGTGAGTTAGAGAGAGGGGAAAATGGCCGGTCTAGCAACCGGAGTTTTCCAATAGCAATCCAAGGAGGATTCTGGCGAGGAGTTCGTGTGGATTAGCGATAGAGGCCGGACGCGTGGACGGCTTGCGCACTATACTACTCTCCGTCGACGGTCAAAGCAATGATCTCATAGATCATCAAGGTATAACCGTCAAACTACTTAACGTGTTTATTGCATTAAACGAAGAACGATCTAGAAAAGGAAATCAAATTTTAAATTCCGCTGCGTTAAACTAGTGATTTCCTAACATAATTGAGAGGCATAATGTCCTTGAGTGAGGAATAACCCATCTGAATTTATGTGAGCTTCCATGCCTAGGAAGTGGGATACAGATCCAAGATCTTTGAGGACATACTTTGAATTCAACATGTGGATGAACTTTTGAATCTAGTACTTAGATTCACATGTTACAAGGATATCATCAACATATACCAAAACATACATAAGATTTCTTCCAGTTTTCAAGATAAATAAAGAGGAGTCTGCTCTTGATTGCTGGAAACCCCACTGTATCAATTGAGATCGGAGATCCCCAAACCAGGCCCTAGGGGCTTGTTTAAGGCCATATAGTTCTGTAGTTTGCACACATACTGGGGTCTTTCTTTGTCAATGAAGCCTTCAGGTTGGCTCATGTAAACATCTTCAGATAACGGTTTATTGAGAAAAGCATTGTCTATATCAACTTGATGTATATGCCAATTAAGGTTCACTGCAAGAGCTAAAACAACTCTTATGGTAGATGCCTTGGCAACAAGACTAAAAGTGTCAGTGAAGTCTGTTCTATAGGTTTGATGAAAACCTTTAGCAACTAATCTGGCTTTGTGCTTCAGCACACGACCATCAGGTTTCAGTTTCAGCTTGAAGACCCATCTACTACCAACAAGATTCTGACTTTTCAAGGTTGGAACCAACTTTCATGTCCTATTTTTTTTGCAGAGCTTCATACTCTGTGATCATAGCCTGTCTCCATTCAGAACATGACAATGCCTCTGAAACTTTAGTAGGTTCAGAAAGATGATCAGAAAGGACTGTGGAATGGATTTGTGTAGAGTATGTTTTAGGTTTAAAAATACCACTCTTAGACCTAGTTTGCATAGGATGACTGTTCAGGGTCAATTTGTAGTGTTTTTAAGGATATATTTTATATCAATATTCCCCATATATGGATGTTTTTCGTAGAAATCGAGCTTATAATCGATTAATTGAGTAAATAGTGTTTTTAACAGGTTAATTGCAAAATGTAACGATTTATGTGCTTAAATTGTGATTTTATGTTATTTTGGGATTGTGTTACGCTTTGGTATATTTTCCTATGTTATAGGTACATATTTTGGCATGCAAGAGGATTAAATGATGAGGTTTTGCAAGGAAGAGAAGTGAAATGGAAGGAAGATGGAGATAAAGCTTGGAATGAAGCTTTCAAGCAGCCGAACTTCCGATGCAGTTCTTGATATGATATACACTGATTTGACTCTCGACCTCAAGAGAAGATTTGTAGGGCTTGAAGAGAGGATTCTACAGGATTTTGAATCAATTCATTCCGACTTACGAGGCCCGAGATATGAGCGTTACAAGTTTGGATGCTGTTGCTGAAACTAGTGGAAAATCCCGAAAACGACTCGTAATACGACGGGCTAATCAAAAAGGCGTTTTCTGAAGAAGAGTCCTTAATGAAAGTTGTAGAGTTTTCCGAGAGCTTAATTATGACATTCGGATCATAATTTTTGGAGGTCTACAACACAAGATATGAATTTTAGAAGTTTGAGTCCAAATTCAGAAAACGAGCGTCCATCATGTCCAGCCGAGCGTCCGGAGCTTTTCTCAGCAGAACCGACTTAAACATTGAAAGCGGCCGACTTAAGATTTACAACCATAATGGATAATTATTAATTCAGCCGCATATTCCTTGCCTCAGCCGACATACTTCTCTATTTAAACAGCACTTTTGCAACCCTAATTGGTACACAATAATTAAATATATTCCTGCGGCAATACACAGCACAGCAGCGGCAATTTGGCAGCTCAAGGCCGGTCACCCGAGCCTTGTGCTCGGGTGATCCGGGGTTAGATTAGATGTAGTTTTTTCCGTTTATTTCGTTGTTGATCCGTGGAGTTCATCCAATGTACCAAAACTATGTGAGTTTAATCTTTTAATTTATTCAGTCCTTTATTTATTTTCATGATGTTTAATTTTTTTTGTATTCTTTCTATGATCTTTGATGCTATTATGTGAATTACATCGGAAGATTGTTTGCTATTGATACGTTTACAACATACGGAAGTTGAGTAAGCTAGATCACCATAGAAAGATAGGATTTTTAATCATTAATGATGACAAATTAATTGATTAATTATCTAGGTTGTTAGATTCTAAAATACGAGAGTTAACCTGAATCTACACCTTTGTTTTGTATGGAATATTGGTCTCAACATTCGGAAGAGGAGAGATCGATAATTGAATTCACTAAGAGATTAGGGATTCATAGCTTGAGAAATAGATTCGCTAAGGAATTAGGAATTTGTGTCTCGTGTAAAGGTGAAACCACAATTTGAATTAAAATCATGAGATGAACTAGGATTGAAATCACTTGGTTTGTGCACTGTTTGATCCCATGTATCTTTAGTTTAGTTTAGGTTGTGTTATTTTATTTTGTAGGTTAGATTTATTTTAATTGCTCTTTCGTTTATTTTATTTGATCTTTCGTTTATTCGTTTTTCCTAAGTAACAATTGAAAGGAATTAGTGAAATTAGATTCAACATCCCTTTTCCCTGAGGATCGATACCCGTACTTATCCAACTTTACTAGCAACTACCCGGTATTCGGCCGGTTAGGAGGTAGTTTTGCATGGTAGTATAGGTTTTATAAATTTTCTTTTGTTTTAATGATGCAAAATCTCCCCAACAATGACCTTGGATAGATTGTGTTGGTCGTGTGGGTTGTACAACTTCATCAGCATCAGACTGATGTGACATAGAATCAACAGACAACTATTGTGAGTGAGATGATGATGATGTAGTGAATGTACTAGGACTTTGTGGATGAGGTGATAAACTAGGACTTTGTGCTGGTGTGTGAGTAGGACTTGGACTTTGTGTGTGCAAGTCAGGAAAAGAGACATTAGGAGAGTGAGGTGATAGTTGTACCTCTTGTTGAGCAACACCTTGAACATCTTCCCCTGCAAGTCCTGTCTCAGACGCACTAGTATCAGAAGGAAAACTGTGAGGATGAGTAGTGGAAGTAGGAAAGGAAAATGAAGTAAGCAGGGCAGGATCAGTATAGACTTCCTTATAAGGACCTTGGACAAAACCTGTTTTGAAGGGAAATTCACTTTCATTAAATGTCACATTTCTAGTAATGAATACTCTCCTAGAAGCCTCTAAGCACTTATATCCTTTGTGATTAGGACTAGTACCTAAGTAGGTAAATTTACTAGTATGATATCTGAATTTGGTAGGAAAGAAAGATCTCAAATGGGGAAAACAGGCACAACCAAAGACCTTGAAGAACTTATAATCAGGCTGTTTGTTATAAAGGACTTCAAAGGGTGATTTTTGTCTTAGGACAGGTGTAGGAAGAACATTGATAACAGACACAGCTTCAAGAAAACTATCCCACCAAAACCTAAGAGGGAGAGGCTTGTGCCATTTGAGTGAAACCTAGTTCTACTATGTGTCTGTGTTTCCTCTCAGCCCTGCCATTCTGTTGATGAGCATGAGGATATGGGTGTCTAAAAAGTATGCCTTGATCTTTAAGATGACTTTCAAGGGTCCTATATTCTCTCCCCCCCAAATCAGATTGGACACATTTAATCTTGGTACCAAACTAATTTTCAACAAGTTTTTGAAACTGAATAAGCACAGAAAAAAACATCAGATTTTGATTTCAAAGGAAAAATCCATGTAAACCTTGACCAATCATCAATGAAGTGCACATAGTATAAGAAACCAGAAACAGATTTAACAGGGGCAAGGCCCCAAACATCAGAATGTATTAAGTCAAGTAAATTAGTAGCATGGGATTCAGAGTTGAAATAAGGTAGGGCATGACCCTTACCAAACTGACAGGCATCACAAAAGTTCAAATGATCATTAACTTCAACATTACAAGATTGCAAAATCTGACTCAAAACCTGTCTAGAAGGATGTCCTAGGCGTCTATTCCAAACATTAGGATCCTTATTGGGGGTAGAAACACTCAAGTGTGCATTTAAGGAAATAGGAAAGGACTGACTGATAGGAGTCTTGAATTTGGAGTGAAGGGAGGCCTCATTTGGAGGTGTGCTCTGATACAGCCCATCCTTGATTGTTCCTTGCAGGAGGAGTGTCCCTGTTGTTTTGTCCTTCACATAACAAGAACAGTGAGTAAATTCAACAGTGATATGAATATCATAAAGCAATTTAGACAAACTAATTGAATTCTTGGTGATAAGGGGTACATGTAGGATGTTTTTCAGGGTTAAAGTAGTGTGTGGATAAAAAGGTTTGACCAATATGATGAATAAGGAGTTTCTCACCATTTCCAACAACTAAATTTTCAGAGCCACTATAACCTGAACTGAGATGGAGATTGTTAAGATCAGCAGTGAGATGATTAGATGCTCCACTATCCATGTACCAGGCAGCATCTCCAACAGTTTGAGGTGAAGCAATGTAAGCAGAGGCTTGTTTCTGATCACCACCTGAGCTGTTGCTTGGAGGGATGAAATCTTCTTCAAACCTGTGCCAACAGGAAGTGACTATGTGTCCAGTTTTACAACATAGTTGACACACCATTTTGTTGCCATTATACCCTTCAATACCTCTGCCTCTACCTCTACCTCTACCTCTATCACCTCTTCCACTGTTTCTTCCCCTTCCACCATTGCCTTGTTGATTTGGTGGTCTTCCTCCAGTGCTACCATAGGTAGAATTCCCTCTAATATGATGTCCTTGAACAATATTAGCAGTAGGACCAGTTCCTGAATATCTGGCTATTAATCTTTCATGAGTTATGAGCTGAGATTGAACATCCTGCCAGCTCAATGATCCAACCCTGGATGTAATATTCACTACAACAGATTCATAGTCTCGATCTACCTCCTAAAGTTTCCAGGATTAGCTCAGACTTAGTGATAGGGTATCCTGCAGCTGTCAAATTATCAGAATAAGATTTCATTTTTGCCAAATAATCAGACATGGATTTTTCCCTTAAAGGCTCTGGACATTGCATCTTTATATTCCAACATTCTTGACTCAGATCTGCTGTTATACAGTGTCTCCATGGTAGTCCAGATTTCATGAGCAGTGGCACAGCCCATAACTTCACTCAATGCTTGTTATGTCATAGAAACAAGCCACCACCCCATCAACAGATTGTCTTTAGTGGTCCAATCCTCATTCATCAGCTGAAATGCAGGATTCTGGATGGTGGAGAGATGCAGCGGATCATGCAGACCAGGATTAGGATGGAACAAATGGTCTTCAAGCTTATAGCCTTTGATGATGGGTAAAACAGTGTAACGCCACAGTAAGTAGTTACTCCGATCGAGCTTTACAGTGCAGGTTTGATTTAAGTTGTTGGAGAACGGTGGATGTAAAGGTGAAGAGGTTGGGTTCGGACTAATAGAACCAAGGAACGGAGGTGTAGATGCAACATTTCTGAGATTTCCAAAGGGAGAATTAGATTGAGCATATGATGGACCAGCTGCATGAGTGTTTAAGGAGGAAATACCTGAACTGTAAAAGTGGTATTCCGGTAACCACTCCATCGGAGAAGGGAAAGTGTTGTCCTATTCCTGTTGATGAAGATCCAAGATTGAGTCTTGTAGCTGAAGTTGTAGTCGACATATTCACTCCGGTTGAAGACATGTGAGACATAGGAGCTTGAAGTTGTGTTACCGGCGGCATGGGGCTGACGTGAGCTCCGATTTTAGTGCTTCCCATCACCGGAGGGGCACTGGTGGCCATGGCTAACTACCTTGGCTCTGATACCAAGTTTGCAGATAAGGATATAACATTCAGAGGAAAATCTTTCTCATTAGATTTTGTTGTCCTTTTACATAGAAATATATAGAAGCTACAAGACACTTGGCAAACCACAAACATAACACTTGGCACACTAAAACAGTGACACCTATCACAGAATAATAATATTAAATCTAACTCTTAACACAATTGTATATTTCAATACTCTTTCGGGATTATTCTTAACATTTTTGACTTTCAATTGGGTAGAGGAATCTGGGTGGATTTTGGGGAGGCCATTGATGTCTTCCATGGCCTCTCGATTGCTTTCACTTACAGTACAAGAACATTATAATGGAGAGTGATTCCATAACGGTGATTAGTTGTCTCGTGTTTGATGATGAATATCTCTCTTGGCTTGAACAAGTTGTTGACGCTTGCAAAGCTTTTTCATCGCGTTTTCCTTGTATTACTTTTTCTTTTGTTATCGTTCAAGGAATGTTTATGTAATATCCCGATTTTTCTAAAAAGGGCATTTTTGTCTTTACACGAAAAATCTGAATATTATGTTTTGTTTTAAAGGATTAAAAGATAAGGGAGAAGAAAAGAAAAAGGATTTAATTGGATTTAATTAATAGGAAATAATTAGATTTAATTATGGAGTATACGAGGGGATTTTTAATCCCAATAGGCGACACAATACACACTTAATTTATCATAAAGAAATCAGAAAGACGCTCTGAGTTCTCAAGATCTTGGTAGAGGAACTCTTCAATCTCTAGGCTAATTCGTTGATAAAAAACACAGACATCTCAAGAGAGAAAGGATCACCGCGAGACGAGGAAGCTTTTGATACCAACAATCCCCAAATCCGTTAACGTAAGTTTTTCCCTCATCGTTCTTGATATTAGGTTTTGTTCATCATCGTTGTTGAAGCTATGTTTTTCTGAGTTTAAACATCGTAGTGATCATTTGCGGATTGATCGTTTATAGGTTTGAGGTTAAAGGTTAAACCTTTGACTGGTTAAAGCTTTGGATCGTAGTACCACGCAAAATAAGGTAACGTGGTGTTCTTATCGTATGATTAAGGGTTGTAAAGTTATAGAGCAATTTGTATGTTTATTTTTGTTGTTTATGATCTGTTTAAGTTGGAGTTTGGGGTGGAATTGGGCTGGAAATCGTATATTGACAGTTGCAGATTTCTAGGGGAAAAACCCAGGCAAACGAGCGTTTGAAGAGGATGGACGGGCGTTTGAACTCAAACGAGCGTTTGGGGTTTATGGACGAGCGTTTGAGGGTTTGACAATTGATACAGGATGTGGCTACTTTTCACGAACTAGCATTTGGGGAGCAGTAAACGTTCGTTCGAGGCAAACGTGCGTATGACCTGTTTATTTCGTTTTTACTGTTTTATTATGTCAGCTTGGTTTCAGGCTTTACAATCATGTCCTTATTGCTTAACCTTATGTGACAAAGCCTTGAATTAGCTTTTGATACGTTTAGTTCCGGCACCATATGGATTCCCTAAAAAGATGAAGTGTGGGACCGTCGAAAGCTTTGGATTTGCCTTGTGCTTCGATAAGCTAGGGTTTATCGATGTCTGTGTATGTGCTAGGTTTTGTTAGAGTCTAGTGGTCTTACGAAGAAGGAGTAGACCGATAGGTGAGCCTTTTATGTGAATCAACTTAGGTGGCTAGTTAAACATCTAATCAAACGTATGTGTTAGATTAATAATCTTAAACATCATGCAATTCTTGGTAAGGCATAGTACAATATCGCGATGTGTCCTCTGACTAGACAGAGTAAACTGTACCCACGCCGGTCAATCGATTGGCTAGATAAAGTGTCTGGTGCACTCTGCCGGTCATCACACTATCGGGACTCAGATATTCCCGGGGCTATTAGAGCGTGTCTCTAAGTAGGTTGCACCCAGTTGTCCTAGTACATCCTATAACTAGGCGTAGTGCACTCGTTATTCTGATGTAATAAACTTGAGCTAAGCTAGATACATTTGGAACCTCGTGTTATGCTATGAACATAATATGATAGTTAGTTAGGGTTAATAACAGAATCAACTAATAAAAGACGGCGTTGCTTTTATTTCTTTATAAGACCGATGTTATACGATCTTCCACGCATTACTAAGTACTTATATACTTACCCCGTTACTTTATGTTTGTCTTTCCTTTTTCCCTAAAGATGATGAACAGGTTGCTAATGATGATGAGTTCTTCGACGATGACGTGTGAGGTGGAGCTCTTGAAGACTTAGTTTCTTTTAGTTTTTATTTCTTTCAATAAAGTTGTTGAATCAAAGTTCAAACATGTTGTCTTTCTTTTGGATTAGTTCCGTTTGAGTTCTTTTGGATTTGAATGTTGGATGGTCTAGTTCTCTTTATTGGATTTAGTTTTCGCAGCATGGAAAATCGTGTGTTCGATCTTTTGTTTTCCCGAGTCGTTTTATCTTTCGCGTCGTTTTAGTTCTGATGTATGACGTAAGACTTATATATTTTATTGAATTTATTTGATAACATTTATACCGAACGTTATTTTCGGATAAGGACTCGGTGTCCGGAAACGGGACGTTACAGTTTAACCTCGTTTTACCGAACATGGTTTAGTTGTTACCTATATTATTGAATGTGGATCCTCTCTCCCCGTGGATATTAATTAATTAAAAAAAATCCTCTCTCCCCATGGATAGTAATTAATTAAAAAAAATCCTAATTTGTTTCAAAGTTACAAGAAAGTCGGTACTATCTCTCTGTCATGCCTCAATGGAATAGAATTTGAAAATTATGCTTTGAATCTTTCAAATTATAAAAAAATATACTTTTATTTTATAAAAAAAGAAAGAAAATAAGCGTATTTATTACCCTCGTATAAACACACACAATAAACCAAAGAAAAAGTTTACAATTGCGTCACATCATCAATCTATAAGTCTTTTATCTATAAAATTTTTCTCCATAATCATAAACCTTTTAAAAAGCTTTATAGCATTAACCTACTATACATTTAAAAAAAATCCATTACACATAAAAAAAAATCTACTACACACAACCCTCTAAAAAAACAAAAAGGCATATATGTGAGACATGAACCGGTTCAAATTCTTGAACCTTTTGCCATAAAGTTTTGATGACTAGGTTTGCTCCAATGGGATAAAAACCTTTTGTAAAGTTTTAAACCTTTTGTATAAACCTTTTGTCTTCTCCATTGGAGAAGCTCTTATTGAGTCGGCACGTGCTATTGAACATGTTGAGGTAAATGTATCTCTAACCTCGTCTTCGGTCAACTCTATCCTAAAAAATCTCCCAAGACTTGTACTACATCATACATGTGTTTCGTTATTATGAGCCCCAATCACCCACTTGATCAGCTCGGGTCTCGGCTATGATTGTGATTTTACCTTCACTTTTAATATTTAAGTGCAAGCCACATTATCGATATGCCAGACATCTCTCTTTCATCATGAGCGCATGTAAATATACAACCTCATCTACTCAGCACATTCGGTCCCCACAAGCATATCCTCAAACATCGAATCTTAATCCTTTCTAAATATTGTGTTGTCCCCTTTACACACACTCATACATTGGGTACCATCAGACACCGTCATTAATTGGTCACACATAGTTGTTGTCGTAGCACCATGTAGAAGACCACTATGTAATATGCTTGAAAATACCATCCCGAGCTCTCCACATCGCCTATAAATATGCTGGGTTCTAACATTATTGAGGTAACATCTAGTATCATCTAGTAACACACTCAAATTCCCAGAAATGTATCTCCAGCAATCACTTATACTAGGTCTCCTCACATTTATCTCCGTTAAAGGGATCTGAGCCTCGTCAACTCTATAATCTTTTACTCATTCTCTTGACTCTCATTCCACTTTTGGTGACTCATGCTACACATAAGTTATGTTACAAATTTTATTGTATAAGGATTGTATTAAATAACATACATGCATCATATCTTTTCACGATACCCTCTTTTACCGTACACACTCATATTGTGTGAAAGATGCATGATAGAAATGAAAGTACAAGTGAATGTTAATATGTTATACGGTACAACATTACTACAATAATTGTATTATAAGAATTGTCTAAGTTATATTATGTCAAGGACGTTGCTTTGTGTAGGGATGAGGTTGCAAATCCCAACCAGACTGGAAAATTTTATAATACAACCGTTGTAGAAATGTTGTAACAAGGGGCATGCATTACAACCATTCATTTTTAACCTCTCACATACAATAAAAGTGTATTATGTGAAAGAGAGTAAAACTCTAATGTATGTCACTTGGTATAACTTTCCTACAACCGTTGCGTCATAAAATCTCTCAACCAGCCTAGCTAACTTGTATTAACAAGTGAGTAGTGATAATATCACAGCAAAATTGCTACAACATTGTACAAAACACACTTTGGCATTGTCGGCTTTACACATGTGCTATGGGGTGCACTTGACCCCTTAATATAAAAAATATATTAAAAAATGCTATGTATATTTATATAGATAAATAGGATGACACAGCCAATTGACCCCTTAATTTTCAACGGCCGACCCACTGTTTTGTTTATTCAATACTATTGACCCTGATGTATTTCTAAAAAAAGATAAAACTATCGTCCTATGACTGTGCTGCTCTCGATCTCTGACCCCATCCCGGAATTCCTGCAGCCGTCCTTGCATTTTGGGACCATTGATTATGATGTGAGATCTATTGAACCAAATGGGTCCCATAAAAATAAATGGCTTAAAAGTGTGTTGTAGTATTTATTGTGTATATTTTGTTGTGACACAAATATTTCTCTTAACAAATAGTGTGTATGACATTTTATGTCAACAAAATTGTCCATGTCTTCCCACATATCCTTTTAGTTTCATGTTTTTATCATCATAGAATGATTTTTTTTGTTAAATTCTGAAATATTAAAATAAAATTAAAAAATACACCACATATTACGTAACATTATAAATTCTTTAATCACACATTTGGAGTTTCTTTCTTCGTTTTCCTCCGTGGGCGTTGATGTTGATGATAATGTTTTTGTACTTGAGTTTTTTTTTGGTTTTTTTCTTCTTTTCATCTTCACCTTCTTGTTCTCAAGCTTTTGGAACTTAATTCAGTCTTAATTATTTGTAAATTCTCCAAATGACGTTGCTAGCATTTTAGTCTCTCTATCATTATATAGCAGGCCAGACTGCTAGTTAAATGTCAAAATGTGCATCAAATATACATATATATATATATATATATATATATATATATATATAAGATGGTCGTAAGAAGTATTAAAAGTCAAACAACAAAAGTTAAATAATAAAACGAAAACGTACAAGGAACGGTATCAATTAGTAACTCTTACTATTTATTTTTTTTATTTTATTTTATAAAAACGGTTAAACCCTAACCGTAAGGCTCCCTCGTCCCCGATCCCACAGGAGTGTGATGAGAGGTTAATCATGGGTGTCAGTTTTGGTGACTTGACCTCCAAACTGATAGATTAATCTGGTGGAACTAATCTGAGAAACTGAAGACTGAGAATGATGGTCAGTCTCAGTTAAGTATATTCAGTTCTGTGAATGTCAGTTTGATGAAGTGCGGCGAGTTTTTTCGAAGTCGGCGGTCGGTTTACGGACTGCCGAGTTTTGTGAGTATAGCTGAGTTCTACATCTGGGCAGTTGATTACAAGTCTGAGAAGTCAGTTTTGAGCTGAGTTTCGTCTGGTGGATAACAGTTGGAGCTGGGGTCCACATATGGGGTATTTATGGTAGTTCAGACAAAGATCACACTGAGCTGGGGTCCACATATGAGGACATGGTCCGAGTGGCAGGAGAATTAGCACATCACACTGATGTGTACGTGGATTCTGGACTCTGGGGCATCCTTTCATATTTGCCCTCACAGAGAGTGGTTCTCAAGTTATCAGCAGATAGATGGTGGTCATATATCTATAGCAAATAGCAAGGTCTGCAAGGTAGTTGGGATTGGCTCAGTTCAGTTGAGGACAGGGGATGAAAGATTCTGTAAACTGAGTGAAGTTAGACATGTTTCACAAATGACCAAAAACTTGGTATCTCTCAGTTCTTTGGACAACAGCGGATTCAGTTTTAAGGGGGAAAGTGGTGTGCTGAGTGTCTATAAAAACTCAGTTGAGGTTCTCAAGGGAATCAAGAAAAGGACTCTGTATATATTACAAGGGCCAGTTGTTGCTGGTTCTGCTGTTGTGGCATCAGCTGAGATTCATCAGTCACAGCTTACAAAACTGTGGCACATGAGACTGGGTCACATGGGTGAAAATGGGATGCAGGTTCTTTCTCAGAAAGATCTTCTTGGGGATTTAAGGTCAAGAATCTGGAATAAAATATTGAGTAGGATCTGATTTCACTCGAAACCAAACAAAGCCGGGATCTTTCCACGTTATGAAAAATGGAGGAAGAAACTAATATAGATGTTTTGAAAGTTAAATCCAAACTTGTGTCCGGTTAACATTGGCTCCAAGTTTCCATCACTTGACATAGGATATGCATACAAGTCAATGTATTAATATTCTAATCTGCTGCTCTTGCCTGCATTATAATATGTTCCTTTCTGATCTCTTCCATTTAATAAAGATTCAAATTTGTCTTTTCTTTCCTTTAATCAACATGTTTAGATTTGTATGAGAATCAAGAAGGGAGTTCCATATGGTTTGATAACAGTGTTGGAACGGTTGCTTTCGCCAACTTTGTTTTCTTTGTCATTTTAGGTGGCTGCCCTTTAAGTACCGGATCGGAGTTTTTCAGTATCTAGGTCAGGGGATTTCTGGAGGGGTAAAGGTTGTTGCTTTATGGGCTCTACCCCTCGGAGCGGGAGGATTCGCCGGGTTTTTTTCAGATTCAGTTCTATTTTTCCACGACAAATCAACACCATGAAGTAAGTTAATTTCAAAAAAAAATTCTTTTTTTTTTTGTTTGATGATGTTTGGTGGAGGTTATGGATATTCTTTAGATTTGTACATTATTCTTGTTTTTTTTTGGGGGGGGGGGTTTAATTTTTCTGTAATATAATTGCTTTTTATGTTACTTCCTTTTTGAGCTAGCTGTAGTAATGGGAAAGTGAATGCAAGTGCATTTCTTGTAACATTCACCACTGACAGAACTTGAGTCTAAATGCTAGTAATCAAATGACTGGCGGAAAAAATATGCACATTTCCTGTTATAGAGTTAAGGAAGAATGCTGTGTAGCACTCAGGGTCTAAATGAATCCGGTCAAGAAGAGTCGTTCTTGCCAAGACCCTACCAGAAGATTCTAAAGGTGTTCCCGTCTCTCACGGGTTGACACTTGCTCCATCTGGTAGTCGACTCTGATACCAATCATAAAGCCCTTGGGCTTAGGACCATATCTTGAGTCAGAATGGATCCAATACTTATTTAGGATCACCATCCTCACTTAGCCTAAAACGGCTAACGACTTGTTACATTATGTCTCAACCTTATAACTTGGTAATGTTTCTCCTTCTTTTCGAGTGTGGTATATTACATGTTGGATCTTCAAGTGCAACACTTACAAACAAGGGGAATGGAAAGAAAAGGGAGCTAATGAATGCTGTAGGTATAGACTGTGGGGTATAAAAGGGAGCCTTGACACATCGATAAAAAGTGTCACCGTGTGTTTAGAGGTGACAGGTTTAAGCCATAATAATATCATGTTAGGAAATTAGTTGGCAAGATCACGTATAGTAGAGATCACCAGGTTTTTCCTCAGACCATATGAAAGCAGAATACATGCATTGTCCTTTCTTTCGTCTCAGATATTATACGGTATCTCATAGCACATTTTCTATCCTACCACCGAGTTCAAGCCATATCTACTTACCTTGTAACCTACATGAAAGAGTCTCTCGTATATCAGTGATGTCCTTTACGTCTTTCTGACTCTTGTTATGTGGCAAGCCTAGCAAATAGCCCCTAAAATTACTGCGTTTTTACCTCAAGAGATAAGACTCTTATAGCTCAAGTGCTCTTTGAGTTTACAGTTTTTTGATTGCTTTTCCTTGTACTTTAATTGTAGTTGCCAATTAACCTTTTTTTAGTTCGATTCTTTTAAATTAACATGATTGTATTCACTCGTTTTTTAGTTTTGTTTTCATCCTCAACGTATGAACAACAAACCTGTCCTTAACTGGATGGTGCTAACTTTCATATCGATGCTTCTTGGCTGTCATCAGCTTGTACCGCGAGATATCTATTGGGCCATAGTTAATTACTTGGACTGCTCCATGTCAAAGTTTGATATGGTAATGATTTACTTATAATACTTACAAACTTTACATGGCTCCAAGTACTTGATATGCTACGTTCATCTCGTTATTTCGACCATCTCCAAATGTAATGGATGATAAGATACACAATTCAACAAGCAAAGATGTTACATGCATTGTTTCCTAATCTCTAATTATAGTATACACCTTTCTCTAAACAATACAGGTCAAAAACGATATTCGGGATTTCCATCTCCGTGATTATCATCAACATGGCTGCTATAATGGAGCGTGCTGACGAGAACTTACTTCCGTCTGTTTACAAAGAAGTCAGTGAAGCTTTTGCTGCAGGCCCATCTGATCTCGGCTACCTCACTTTTGTACTTAAATTCGTACAGGGTATTGCTTCACCAATGGCAGGTGTATTGTCCATTAACTACGACCGGCCCACAGTACTTGCAATCGGTACTTTGGGCTGGGCCTTATCAACTGCTGCAGTAGGTGTTAGCAACTATTTTTCACAAGCCGCGTTCTGGAGAGCCGTAAATGGGCTTGGGCTTGCTATCGTGATTCCGGCCCTGCAGTCTTTTATAGCTGACAGCTATAGCGAAGGGGTACGAGGGGCAGGTTTTGGATTGTTGAGTCTTGTAGGTTCTGTAGGCGGCATTGGAGGCGGAGCTATTGCTACGGTTATGGCTGGTTACGACTTCTGGGGTATACCTGGATGGCGTTGTGCGTTTATTGTCACGGCTGTACTTAGTAGCCTTATTGCAATGCTTGTTTATACATTCGTTGTTGACCCGAGAAAAAGACCGAGTGATGAGGTTTTTACGGGCAAGAGTTCTTTAAGGTACGGTTCATTTTGTTTCTACGTTTACTTCACGACCTTTCTATGTAAGTATCTTTTTCATGATGATACTGTCGGTTCATGTTTTTAGGGGTGAATTTGTGGACAAGGGAATCACGAGTCCAGTGTCGGTTTGGCTGGAGTCTTGGAACGCAATGAAACTTGTTATGAGAGTCCGAACGTTTCAGTTCATCGTGTTGCAGGGTCTTGTTGGTTCACTGCCTTGGACTGCATTTGTCTTTCTCACACTCTGGTTTGAATTGATTGGTGAGCTTGATTTATACGGTTTTTACATTCTTCGAGATTCATCTAGGAAATACACCCCAATCGTGGCTAATGACACGTGCTTTTCTGAACCCGTAATGCAGGTTTTGATCATAATAGCGCAGCAGCTCTTGTAGGCGTATTTGCTGCTGGATGTGCCCTAGGATCATTTTTTGGTGGCATTATTGCAGATCAAATGTCACGTCTGTACCCTCATTCGGGCCGAATCATGTGTGCACAGTTCAGTGCATTTATGGGCATCCCGTTTTCATATTACCTTCTTAAAATCATCCCACAACACGTAACGAGCTACTATACGTACTCCACAACACTTTTCTTGATGGGCATAACCATTAGCTGGTGTGGTTCTGCTGCAAATGCGCCCATGTTTGCAGAGGTTGTCCCTCCAAAACACCGTACCATGATCTACGCGTTTGACCGTGCATTCGAAGTGACATTCTCGTCTTTTGCTGCACCGATTGTTGGCATCCTTGCAGAACAGATGTACGGTTATGATCCGAAGACAGTTGATCCGGTTTTAGGATCTGGAAGAGAGGCTATGGCCTTATCGAAAGGGCTGTTTACGATGATGTCATTGCCATTTGGTTTGTGTAGTTTATTTTACACACCTTTGTATTGGACATTTAAACATGATAGTGAGAGTGCCAAGATTGCTTCCCTGAAAGAATCTGAGATGATATGAAAATTTTCTGCTAACATTACGCTTAGGGAGGAGGGACTGGAAGTTATTTTAATGACAATTCAGGACTAGTGTTGTAATATTTTAAACTGGATACCACGTTATGCAAACACTCATTTTTGGGTATGAATGAATGGGCTATTTCTTGTGAAAGAAGCAAATGAACTTGTAATTTATTGGAAACATTTACAGGTGTTCCTAATATTTTTCATCATATCTAAATGTTTTGATTAGGAATGGTTCTTTAAAAATACATAAATTGGTTTTGTGCTGGACCAGAAATTTCGATTAAATGAAATCCAAAGCTGTATCCCGAATCGATGTTAACTAGATAATCAAAATACTTTGGTTAACTGAAAATCGAAATAAACTTAAAAACCTCTTTCATGTATCAAAATCTCTGAAAAAATTCAATACAACTTAGTTTCACTACGAATTAACTTGGGTGTAAAAGTCTATATGGCCCCTCTCTAAGTTCTCCTTACATTCCAACAGCTGCAAGCCACCGACGAAAAATGAAAAAACGAAAAACCAGGTGGGAAAGGTAAGGATAGGATAGTAAATGCGTTGTCCCGAGTAAAATAATATAGTTCCCAAGGAAAAACCACAACATCTACTTGCTGTAGAGGTATACAATACTGAAGATAAAGAACCCAATCATCTGCAATTCAACATTTAAGTGCAGCATTTTAGATCATCAATTAATACATTCGATTAAAAAAACCACAATCAAAGAGAATGAAAGACAGAGAAAGTACCGTTGAAAAAGATGCTCCGTAATAAGGGAAAGCCGTTGTCATGAACCTTTCATACTCATTGTGTCTGAAGGGTCTCACTGGAATCTGCAAAATTTTCAAGATTTTCAATATCTCGTTGATTAATTGGGGAGAGATATTTGCCACAAAAACGTAGAATAAGGTACAAAGATTTCATTTATAAACAATAGATTTCACCCCAAAAAACTCAGCTCGATTAAACGCATGCACATAGAATACCGGTTTTTTTCTATCTAGAATAAAGAGAGCATGTTTGATCCTAATGATCTCACTACTATTTCAAGCACACAAGGCTCTTCAATGGTACAATGACTTTAATGCACCTAACTAATACACCTTTGAT
This sequence comes from Gentiana straminea, assembly GCA_036785695.1. Classification (NCBI taxonomy): domain Eukaryota; kingdom Viridiplantae; phylum Streptophyta; class Magnoliopsida; order Gentianales; family Gentianaceae; genus Gentiana; species Gentiana straminea. The sequence continues at coordinate 126,746 of JAVUPR010000300.1, read as the reverse complement.
ATATAAATGTGCAATTAAAAGGTTGCATTCTTGCAGCTTTATAATGTGGTTTGACTAAAGGTTACCTGCTTAGAAAGTGACAATGTAGTATATCCAAGTCTCTGATACTCGATTTTGAATTGGAAAACGCCGTAGACATCTGGGACCTTGAAAGAAGTATAATATAGTCCCTGAAAAGTAACATTTACATCTATGAATAAAACACAATGATACTATCAAATTAATAAAACAGGTGAAAATGAATTTACTAAGGTCACGACCTTTCCGTCTGTAGATAGGGTCTTCAAAACATAGGGACTCATCATATAGAATTGCACTTGTACATCATTGGCAACATACGGTTCCCAGCTTTTTCCAGACCACTCGTAAATTTCTACGGAATATTCCTGCAAATCAACCATCGTTGTGAATAAAGAAAAGACATCATGTATAGAAACACAATACAACGATGCTTATACAAGTTTACATACCAAATCATCATTTATCCTGTAAATCGCAGGTTCATCCACTTCACCCACTTTATGGTGAGTAACATTCACAGCCTTCAACAAGAAGATACATTAAAGTCAAGGAGATAAAGTAAATATAGGAATGCTGTTTTTCTTAAGTCATAAACAATTATGCAATTACCTTGAGATGGCCTCTTTCGTGGAAAACCCACTTGCTAAGCTCAGTCACTAACTGCTCATTACCGGATTTCTTAAATCTGTTTTTCATAAAAAAATAAGGCACAGGTGACATGGGAAGAAAATGTGAAAACACTATTCAATAACGTATGAAAAGTAGCAGATACCGGCTTAAAGGGAAGACAATTGTCCCCATAGAAATATATACATGAGAAGGATCTTAATCCATAACAAAAACTAACATAGGTGGACATATTTTGAAACTACGAGTACCAAGGATCAAAAAGAGCTTTACTTTTTTGAGTCTCCAGCTTTCTGAACTCCAGACCTTAGCAACCTGAAGTCCATAAGAAATTCATTACATTAACATGAACGAGCTCGTAAGAACAATTAATAAAATTCAAATCCAAATCAAAGTGTGGAGTACCTATTGCTGAACAGGTCAAGTGAGCCAGAGATCACAACCCTTGCATTATTTCTGGCCTGTGATACATGTCACGTTAGCTTCAAGATTTTGTGGAATTTCACAAGCTTTTGAAATACACTTGTAGCAACTAATCAGCAAAGAAAATTACACCCCGACAGGCTACAGATGTTGTCAATAAAAAAGGCAATGTTACAAAAAAAAAAAATACAGTATTCCACATTATGCGTATGCTTGGTACATTTATCTATTCGAAACAAGTCAGCAACTTCAAAAGCCAGTTGAATCTCTAGATAAATTCAATTTAAGGATCAGTATCAAGATCAAGTGGACAGTATATAAAACATAGACCAATGGAGAAGTACTGGACTTTGATATTAGAGGAGAACCTATCCAATTCATATATTTCGCAGTTTATTCCATATATATCAATTGACTGGAAAAACCTAGGTGCAAGATGACACAGATAACTGTTTGAAGACAACTATTTCATACGATAAATAGAAAACAAAAAATTAGGCATTGTGTAAAGTCAAGACAAACCTGCAAAACTGAAACCAATGAAATAGCAGATCCAAAAAGAGATGGAGGGCTTGACAATCCGGACTTAGGATTAGCAGAATACGCTGTGGGTGAAGCTGAAAGAACCTTCAACACCTAAAATGGAATTTATATTAACATCAAGTACATCAACAAAACAACATCAAAAGTCGTTAGGAGTTATCACACTTACCAAGCTATTTTCTGCATTCAACGTATGACCAATACCTTTGAACAATACAGGTGCCTGCACCATTCAACAGAAAGTATAGTCCTATCAATTGATGTAGATAGTATCGGCAGTCTAACTATAACTGAAAAGTAATCAAGTAAACAGCAGATGTTCAAGCTGTCTATAGACAAACTGGTCGTCAAAACATGGTCTCTGTTCAGAGATATAAAAAATTATAGCAATGGAGATCAACCAGATATACACCATCTTGCAACTAAATTTGACATAAGATACTTTTGTAAAAAGAGCTTGACAACTGACCTCAATCTTTTCCTTCCCCAACATGACCTCAGAATCAATAAGTTCGCTGGAGGCTATTAGTGTATGATCACCCTCAGTTTCTGATACAGCATAGCTAGTGTGATCGATAACCGCCGCAGAGGTATCCTACAACAAGGTAAGCTTAATATAAGTGATGCATTCAAATGTTAATTTAAAATGCATACAATACCCAAAAAAAGGAAGATGCATGGGTCTCAACATTTCTAGTGTAGGGAATATGGAAAAAAAAAGGGCCCGATAAGCTTGATAGATGTGACGAAAATTTAAGAATCATTTCATGGGAGCATGAGTCAATTAGGGCCAGGACAGCTCAATTTGGACAATAAAATCTGTGTTAAAATGATAACATCAACACCATAAATCAATCGTTGGCTATACTTTCAACTGGAATCAGCTCCAGCATACTTAATTCAAGATTTATGCAAAATGCATACTCTTCCCAATTGGGCTAAATCTTCCACCGGTTCCGGAACAGAATCCAAAAATTATGAACAAATCAACAACAAAAACCAGATGGGAAAATTATAATTGAGTACCTCATCAAAATCAAACCCGCATTCAGATGCAATGCTACGTATCAAATCAGACGCGCTAGCATCAGCAGCCAAAATCACATCGTGACCAGAGTCAACGAAATTCACAATCGCTGATAAATCCAAAGACCCACCAAATCCTACCACCAAACAAACAATCACCAGCTCTAATTAGCTAAACCCAAAAGCTTAAACCATAAAAACAAAATCAAAATGCAAAATTGATCAGCATACTGTCAGTGGTTGGAGCAAAAAGAATTAATCCGTCGTATAAATACTGTCCATAACGTTGTAGAGCCAATGACGGATCATCGGCGAGCTTGAAATCTATGTCAAAGCCACGAATTTGGAGAGAATTAAAGAATATAGAATGAGATGATTTGAGAGATACATCATCAAGGAGAACTAAAATCTTCCGATCAGATGGGTTTTCAGGAGAGAATGAAAGGGTAGGAAATGGGAACGACGAGATCGAACAGATGAGAAATGTTGTGAGCACCAGGAGCGCAGAATTCTCCATTGTTTGATGCTAGGGTTTTTCGGATCCAGCAGTGCAGCGATGACTATCACACTGTGTTTTAACATTTAACAGGAGATGCTATTAAGAGTGACCCCAATGGGACACCCAATTACACATTTCAAACACATCGTTTTCCGTTACATTTTTTCAACACCCAAAAAATAATTCACTCCAATAAGCAACCTCTATACATTCCTTTAAAAATATTTTATGCTTACAAAGTGATATTTGAATACGTCGCACAACGGTAAAAAAATAAAAAGATGTCGTATCCGTACACAAAAAGAGTTCAAAATAAAAAAATAAATATTTGGGCAGATTAATTTTTTTTATGGAAAAAATAGTATATATAATTTTTTTTTTAATGATGTATATCACCGTTGTGATACTACTTAGCGTTGTCTTGCGTTATCATTCTCGATACATAACACATTATTATATAAATGATATTGATGTGTGAAATTAATTTATTGGGTAAAAAGAGAGATAAATGGTGTTATATCGTTCGTATTAACGAGACCCTTCATATTTAGAGGGAGCCTTAGTTTTATTTAGGGATAAGGTGTTGGGTTGGAAGCCACTGTGGGCTTAAAGGTGAGTTACTCCCTCTATATTAGTTTTAGAGGGGGGATAAATCCTCCCATTGGGGTCACTCTTAGCTTCTTCACAAATTTTATTCTTTTAATTTATTGCTTATTTTTTCGTTTCAAATATAATAAACTATTCCATTGCATTATATTACAGATTTTGTTTAGTATGTATTTATACAGTTCAATCATCGATTGTAATAAACATTCTTATTTGTGTCTATGTAGTTTATAAACATGAAGTTCCCTTAATTATTTGACTTTTGTATGCGGATATTGTATTCTATTTAATTCAATTTATTCATACTTTATTAAAATGTTTGACATACACGTCTCCTTCCAATACACATTTCTTCTTGCGTTATACACGCGTCATACGGAGTGGCGTATCAAGGTTCGGATTTTACTCAAATTAAATATTTAAATATAATGTTCTCCGTGCATCGCACGAGTTTCTAACTAGTATTATTATAAATTGATTGTTTGCTTAAATAAAGTTTTTTTTAATTATCTTATTTCGTTAGATCGATTATGATGCAATATTGGATGTGCTCAAAGCCAGGGATCTAAACACTACATTTTTTTTTTTTTATTTTATCCAAAGGACGAAAGCTTTTATTACTAACCCGGGACTAAACAGAAACCGGCATTACCCGGTACTTACAACTACCGGACCAACCCGGTTCTAAAACCCCGGCTCCGGGCCGGGACCACGAACACAAAATAAACAGAAATAAACAACAACAACAGCGTCAATAAACAGATAGAAAAGCCAGGGAGTGCTGAGCCAATAGAGAAAAAATCTCCGGAAAAATTCCGATAAGCTGGCCTACAGACACGGATTCCCCGGCTCCATCCATCGATTGACAGCAAAAACTAAACACACACAAACAAACTAAAACAATATTTACACAGTGATAGTAGCGCCGCCGGGAAGGAAAAAACAAAGCTGCAAATCTGAAACCATGAACCACGATGGACGCCACCGGAACACCACCACCGACCGCCGTCTCCGGACGGAGAGAGAAGCCCGTAAGAGATGACTAACGCCTCCGACAAGAGAACGACTACCATAACCGCCGAATAAGAGCCCGAAGCCTTAACGGTGTTATGAAAATCACGCAGCAATAGATGACACCACCCGGTATGGGAAACAGACAAGCCGCTCGTCTCACCGCCGCACCACCGCCGCCAGCACCAGACTCTGTCCGCACCACCGCCGCCTCCACAGTCGGATCCAAACCAACACGCCACCGGTCATCACAAGACCACTGACTCCAAACAGCACCACTGAAGGAAGACGTCGGAGCAAGAGCACAATAAACACCGGAGCCGCATCAGATCTAAAACCACGGCCATGGAGAACAGCCAAAAAGAAGACGAACAGAGAGAAGAAGCTTTAAATCTTTTCCTTCTCCGCCATGGCACCACCGCCAGAAGGGGTTAGCCACCAAAATGGGAAAAGAGAGGCGGAAGAGGCAAGTGGAGGTAGAACCACACACTAAAAGAAAAAACTGATGGTGGTCGGACGCCGGCAGCAAACGCCACCGGCGCCGGAAGCTGGAAAGCTCAGAATCTTGCTCAGGAGAAGAGGGAGAAGGGAAAATAGAAGGGAAAATAGAAAATCAAAAAAAAAAAAAAAAAAAAATGCTTCGTTTTCATCATTAATGAACGCTTCATCCTTCGTCAACCACGTTCTCCGCAACTCCACCGCTCCTCGCCACCGCAAACCACCCGAAAACACTAACCCAAAAATCTTAGCAGCTACAATCCTTAATAATCTCTGCTTTGGCAGGCTCACAAAAGCTGTATCCATCCTATTTTCATCACCAGTTCCTTTCGACTTCCCTATCTACACTAAACTTTTCCAGATTTGTGGGGTTAACAAAAGCATTGTTGAAGCTCGAAAAGTTGAATCACATTTAGTTACTTTTTACCAGAATCCACCGACGTTTTTGCTTAATAGAGCAATTGAGGTGTATGGAAAATGTGGGTGTTTGTCAGATGCTCAGGAGCTGTTCGAGGAAATGCCTAGAAGAGATGGTGGGTCATGGAATGCAATGGTTATAGCTTATTCTCGGAAAGGGTATCCTGATAAAGCATTGGGTTTGTTTCATCGTATGCATACATCTGGGGTTTTTGCAAGTGAAATTACATTTGCTGGTATTCTTGGGTCATGTGCTGCAGTCTTGGAGCTTTGGGTTATGAGGCAAGTGCATGGGCTCATTGTGAAGTATGGATTTTGTGGCAATGTCATATTAGAGAGTTCTCTTGTTGATGGGTATGGTAAATGTACTGTAATTAGGGGTTTGATGAGATTACTAATCCAAATATTGTTACTTGGAACATTATCATAAGAAGGTATCTTGAGGCCAAGAAAGAAAAGGAGGCTATGGTCATGTTTAGAAAAATGCTTAGCACCGATACTATGCCGCTTAGTTTCACAGTATCCAATACTCTTATTGCTTGTTCGAGGATCGGAGGTCTTAGAGAGGGAGTTCAGATTCATGGATACGCCATTAAGGTTAATCTTGAACTCCATGAGATCGTCTCAAGCTCTGTTATTGATATGTATGTAAAGTGCAGTGATCTTGAAAGTGCTTCAATTATCTTTACACTTCCATCTTCACAAAATATTTTTAACCGGACTTCCATGTTGTCAGGATATTGCACAGAAGGAAAAATCAGGGAAGCAAGGGAGCTTTTATATGAGATCTCCAATAGGAGTATTGTTTCTTGGAATGCAATGTCGGCTGGCTACACTCGCGCATTTTTGTGGGAAGAGGCATTGGAGTTTGTCCTTCTAATGCGGAAAAAAACAAACGAGCTTGATCATGTCACTCTTGGACTTATCCTTAACATATGCTCGGCTCTTTCAGATGTTGAATTGGGAAAACAGGTTCATGCATATGTCTATAGGCATGGTTTCTACTCCAATGTTTCGGTTGGTAATGCGCTTATTGATTTATATGGAAAATGCGGCTTTCTAAAATATGCTAATCTTTGGTTCATCGAAATGGTTCACCTGCGAGACAACATTTCTTGGAATGCATTTTTGACTAGCTTTGGTCGTCATAAATTATGTGAAAATATGGTGATTTTGAGTGGGGAAATGCTAGGAGAAACTACACCAAGTATATATTACCTTTGGAACTCTCTTGGCTGGTTGTGCAAGCATTTATGCACTTGCAATGGGGAAGCAAATTCATGAATTTATGATAAGGAAAGGCTATCAGATGGATGTTGTCATATTTGGAGCTTTAATCGACATGTATTCAAAATGTCGTTATATTGAGTACGCCCTGAGGGTATTTAAAGGAGCAAATTTGAAGGATGTGATTGTCTGGAACTCTATAATACTAGGTTGTTATCATAACAATAAACTCGACATGGTCTACTCGTTGTTTGAATTGATGGAGAAGGAAGGTACTGCACCAGACCATATTACATTTAAAGGCCTACTGCTATCTTGTGCGTCTGATGGTCGTGTTGAAATGGGACTGCGCTATTTTCGTTTTATGACAGAGAAGTACCGTATAATTCCAAGAATAGAGCATTATCAATCTATGATTGATCTGTATTGTTGGCATGGCTTCATGGATCAACTTGAAGAATTTCTGAAGAATTTGCCATTTGAACCTACAGAACCTATGTTAACTCCTCGCGCAAATATGGGCATTCGAGATTAGAAAAACGGGCTATGGATCAGCTTAAAGAATACCGAGTGCTTTTGCTTGTAGATCATAATTATTACTAGTCAATTGTTTATTATTATTTGGCAAATGTTGTATCTTACTTCTTAAGAGCTTCAATGAAGCATAAATTGATATTGAAATAACAGTGTCTGTGTAACACCCCACCCTCGGACGGGCCCTTATTCAGGGTGAGTCATTACTTTCCTGTTCTCAGAGGTGCAATGCAATGAAAATAAATATATTAAAATATTTCCAAGGTTCTTCAACTATTCAAAACACCAACTGTAACCCTCAAAAGTCACTTCTGTTCCCAAAAAAAAATGTTAAAGAACTTGTTTTTGAAGAATGAACAAAATAAATATAACCCCTCAAAAGTCACTTCTGTTCCCAAAAAAAAAATGTTAAAGAATTTGTTTTTGAAGAATGAACAAAATAAATATAACCGTGCATCACATGATGCATTTATTTCAACAAATATATGAGTCTGAGTACTAACATGATAAAATAAAATTTCTGATACTAAGCTGAGACGTTGTCTTAACACTGCTGAGGAAGATTCACTGCCGCGGGTGATCGACACACGTATCTAGGAACTCTACCCGCTAAACTGATCTATCTGAAATTATTTTGATCCCATCCAATCCAAATTCTACTGAACTTTCAAATCCAGTGACCTTGTTCCCGCAACGGAACTTTAGGCACGAGGGTGAGAACAAATAAAATGATGAGAGGCTCACTTTTCAGGTTGCAGGCTCACCTTTCGGGTTGCACTGCCTAGCCCCTCAAATATATTGATTATGGCCGGTTCACAAGGACTCGATTCTATATATAACATCCCGAAGGAGCTCCTCCCCGAAACTGCTCTTTAAGGTGGGGTACTAAAGCTAAAGCTCTTTCTTTTAAGAATTCATCTAGTTCTATCTTTCTCTCCGCAAAGTCGTAAGACCATGTATGGGGGCTGACGCCTGCCCAGTGCCGGAAGGTCAAGGACAGGAGGGGAAGAAGCTCTAACGGAAGCATCCAATCAACAGCTTTCTAGGGTAAGGAATGGAACTTCCCGGCACGCAGGAGTACGTTGAAATCTTCGCTAAGACAATGGAAGGAGACCACCTACTGAACAAATTGCATCTCATATAGATGCAAAATCTATCCACTCGATTTCGAGGCTTAGCTACAACTTCAGTCTCTTCTTCTCTCGAGGTAAATCAAATGGTGACCAAGAGAAAGGAGGAAGTTGATTTGGCTATAATTACAAAAGCAACTGAACTTGATAATGTTGCAAGCAAGTGTAATCAAATGCAGGTGCAAATGCATCAGGGCCGAATGGTTAGTCAAGAAGTGGAGCTGGGTGAACTACAGGCTGCTCAAACAACTCCAAGTGCAGCAGCTCTTGGGCAATCAAAGAAGGTTAGCAAAGAACTGGGCCAAAATGTTGTTATTGCAAATCAACTAGCCAAGGCTGCTCAGGACAGTAAGGTTGGGAAGGATTCAAAAGGTTTAACCACAAAAAATTCCTTTGAGATACTCTCTATACCCGATCCATTGGATATGGAAGGTGTATATAGGCAAGAGTCTAATTGTCGGAATTCTATTCAAGATGAGCTCAAATATATGAGTTTAGATCCAAAAGCTCAACTGGGAGAAGGCATGTCGGATGAGGAATTCAATGACTTCAAGGAAATGTTTACTCCGGCAAAGAGGATTACTCGAATTACTCGAATTCGAAAGAAAAAACAAATTTTCGATATTTAGTTTTTGTGTTTTCCTGGTTTTTTTCTCTTTCAAAAAGCTAGAAACTCGGCTTTGTGAGTCTCAAAATGCTTCAATAAAATAAAATATGTTTTAAAAAAAAAAAAAAAAAAATAGGGTTTTGGGGTGTTCATCATTAAATTCATTCAGGCCCGGGTTTAATTAGGTGACATAATTTGCCATCGTCATTGGCGCTAGAATGAGGGCCTTCTACTGTTGAATACACCAAGATCACGATGCCTCCCAAGGATAAGGCCGCCAAGAAAACCACTTCCAAAACCGCAGATCAACAGAGTTCGCAGATCAACGAGCACGTGGATCTGGATCCACAAGGAACCAAAGATCCGGTGCTGGATCCTATCCACGAAGATCCCCAGAAGGAGAAGCAAGGTCTTGCTCCAAAACATCAAGTTATCGTGGATCAATTGGCAGCGGCCGATCGCGAATTGATGTCCAGAATTATAGCAGAGGCGTTCATGGCACAGAAACATGTGGATGGCGCCAAGAAAGACGCACCAGAACACGCCAAGCAAATTCTCAAGGAACGGATCAGTGCATCGTCCAGCTCCGTGGAGAAAAAGAGACTCAAGATTCAACAGAAACATCAAACGATGGATGAGGATAAAGTTAGGCAGGAGCTGGACGTTATTCTGGGCAAAAACCAGGTCTCACTATGGCTGGAATCCCCCTTCACAAAAGAAATCGAGGATTTTCCCAAACCCAAAGGGTTTTAAATACCAAAGATAGAGCCATATGATGGCATCACGGATCCAGAAGACCATCTACACAGGTATTTGTCTCAGATGAGGTTGGATGGCGCTCATGATGCGATACGATGTCGGGCCTTTGAAACATTACACGTCGGTCGAGCCAGAGAGTGGTTCATCAAGCTACGACCAGGATCGATCTATGTAGTCCTGTACATATGATGAAAACGAATTTTATATGTGAGAGGCAAATTTTATATTTAATGATGTATTTATAAATAAATAAAAAACATATTCTTAAGTGTCATTGACGATTGTCGAAAACTCACGCCTGTTTTTGTATCTTTAGATTCTTTTTAGTCAAAATGCAAGACAATGTGTATGCCCATTTGCTAGCTAGAGAGGGTCCCAGTCTTGTTGGATTCAAAGAATGGGCTCTTCTCTCTTCTCTCATGTAATTCAAGCATGTATGATTGATGTTGATTACATAATACGAAGCACTTTTGCCTCTCCAAAAAAAATTTTATTTAATGAGCGTCAAATTTGTATTACGTACGGTGGCGGACCGACATACAACTAAGGGGCATACTAATACTTGTAGTATGTATCTTGTTTGCCCATCCTTAAATTTTTTTATTTGTCTCTTAAAGAGTTTTATTGCTCCCATTACCCGAGTTCTCGCGTTCGCCACTGATTACGTAGGTGTTATATGTAATGGAGTTTGGCCGTATACTTGTCCATTACGCTCCTAACCTATGGTAAATTTTATGGTGGTCAATGATCATCAAATTCAATATTGATCTTAATGGTTGAGAATTAAATATATATGATCATAATCATTCATATGATGACATATGTCTATTGAATTTGGTGGTAATTGATCACAATATAATTTGACCTTAACCTAACCCTACGTTTAGTTGATCAAATAAAAAAATGCGAAAAAACTTAAGGCCGGGATACGAATACACGATATCTACTCGCCCATAATATCAAGTTGTGAATAATACATATAGGAGCTCTAGCTTTTCATGTCGATAACCGAAAACAAGAGGAAGAAAGAAGAAAAAAAAAATTGGTTCGATCAAACTGACCGACAACTATATATAATTGAAAAAAAAAAAAAAAAAAACAAATCAACTATATATATAAGATGGAGAAATGCAATTATATCAACCTTGTTCTTACTTATAAATGTGCATCTTTTCTTTTCGTCGTCCGTCGTTTCCTTTTTTTTCTTTGTCCTTTTTTCCTTTTTTCAAATTCTGAGAAAGCGACGCGTGTCACTAGCAAAACAGGTGTAACATCTTTTGTTTCCACGTTCAATGCACTTATTATACAGCTGATGCTTTATCTGTCTTCCATCTCCCGTCCTCTCCTCCCTTCTCCTGTCATAGAAGGGCAATCACCGCCGCTCGCCTCCGACTCCGACTCCGCCTCCGCCTCCAACGAGCGTCTTCCACGTTTATTTATCTACTCAAATTTTTGTCACCGCCTTCACTTCATCCACTATATTCTTCAAACCTTTAGTACGACGAACGACGAAAGCCACTAACACTTTTTCCCACCGCCCTCATCAACCTTGATTATAAATAGGAGCTTTTCAGTCGGTGATGGAGCATTTGTGGAGTTCTCGCCTGCAAATCGGGTTTGTGGAGTTGTCGCCTACAAAATCGGGTAGGTGGCGGTGGCGGCGGATGAAGCGGAGTATCGGTGGCCTTCTATTGCTTGGCTTTTGCTTCAATTTGCTGCTTGGCCTTCTATTATCGGTGATGGAGCATTTCCCACTTCCATCGTTGTTGAATTCAGAGTTCGGTGAGAGCCCATCTTCTTCAACAATTTGCTCTAATTTTCCATGGTTTGAAATGTTGCTGTCGTTGTTTTTGTATCCAGCCTTGTTAATTTTCGTTTTTTTGGATTCTGCAGGTTTGTTTCGTGGTGGTTTTGTTATTTGTTTCAGGCTATCCATCGATTTTAAGGTACAATCTGATGCTCATTGTTTCGTTTGCTTGTTTCTGTTGTGGTTTCCTTGCTTATCCATTCTTGTTCCAGCAAGATTGTAGCTTTAGATTCTGCTTTCTAGAAAAGGAGCAACTCACTGAGGAGGGAATAACTGAATCAACAAACATGAAATCCAAAATAGTGTGGAAACAAACGCACGAGTGGGAGCCGAGGAGGTACTACCAGGATCCTCTTGCGGTTTATTCTCACTTCACTACTCATGATTCTTGATCATCTGAAAGATTGCGAATTAGATTGTTTTTGTACCCTTAATTGATATTTCAGAGTTTATAATGTTAGTGGCCTTCGATTTAGTGTTTGGTGTTTGCCAATTTGTTGTCCTCGGGTTTCAAGTCATGTCTTCCATTTCAGGGAGGAGCTCAAAGTGGATTTTTATGAGTTGGAGTAAGATTTTGTGCAGAAAACAAGTTATACTAATTGTTATTTCCTTTTTGATTAACACAGGCCGATATCGACATTCAAGTTGCGAGTGGCTCGCCTCTGCCAGGTGTGAAGGTGATAGGCCTTGATAAATTATACTAATAATGTTTTTACTGTCAGAGTGTCAGTTATTGGCATGCTTTTAAGTTGATTACATTTGCCCTATACACAGCCACAGCAATTTGATGAATCAACACGAATACCCAGGGAAACGATTGATGTTCTAAGGGATCAAGTATTTGGTTTTGACACCTTCTTTATGACGAGCCAGGAGCCTTATGAGGTCACCTTCTTCTGCTTCATGTTGCAGGCAATCTCAAGTTGAAAGACTTAAATCTAATATTTACGTATTGGGCTGGCTGTACACAGTGAAGGTCTGTGCATCACTGTTTTCATTTTTCTTTTTTGTACTCTTATTCTCAAGATGAGACTGAATTTTGTGCCTCACTTTTTTCTGAAATGGCTCGTCACAGGGCTGGTTTGAGACATTTGAATGAAGACCGGGTCAGGAAATTTACATATTGCTTACCTTGTGAGTGAGTTTATTTATACATCTTCTGCTTAAACTTTATAGTAGATTCCATAGTAGTTGTTGTATCTTATGTGTTTACAAGGGAGTCGATTCCGTATCAAAGAAAGTAATGATCTAAAAGTAACTGATGATAGGTTTAAGATATTTCAAGTGCTGTTTGGGAGAATCATAAGTTGTGTTGCAACATTTTTCTAGGAGTTTGCAGATGAGAGGATTAAAGAGGATAGATAAGTTACCGTCGAGGCCTTCAAGGTAGATTTTCATTGGTTCTGGGCACTTGTTTCTTGATCTCGTTATAGATTGTCGACACATATATCTCAATATCTATAATGCTTTACCTTTTTTGTGTCAGGAATTTGTCAAAGAGAAGGTTCGAGAAACCAAGAAAGCTAATCGTGAGGTAACTTTGTTCTGTGGTATTTTGAAACATAGATAGGTTTGATTTTAGAAATTATCTGATTAATCTGGAAAATCTGATAATCCGAGGTTGATTGTAGCTGTGTGTGAGATTTGAGTTAATGTGAATAATACATAGTGACTTCTACTGAGTGTGCAATTCATGATTTGGTAAATAGATTATCAGATGAAGCTTTTTCCCCCTTTTTCTGTTCGAAAGTTTTGTTTTACTTCTTTGAAAATATTCTCTGTTTTAGGACGTATTTAGTGGCAACACGGTGTTTTTACTGTACCACAACACCATAACGTAGGTCGATTCTAGATCTAATTATCGACTTTCACCCAGTCGAATTGAGGCGTATTTAGTGGGACCACTTTAGTGGCACTACGTCGATTTTTCACCCAGTGGAAAGTCGATTCTCAACTATAAAATCGTGTATGAAAAAGTCGATTATCACTATGGTTATGAGAATGGTAAATTTGATGTTGTGCTACTGAAGATGCTGTTTGCTTTGTTGTCTCTTTGTTTAATTGACAAGGTCTTTGATCTTAGTGTCCATTGATGTTTGTTTAAGTGTATTGTTGATATCTTGACAGGGACTATCCCAGCAGCTACACCTGAAGATGTCGAAATCACGGTGGCAGCTGCGAGGAGAGCCATGACAAGCAATACGAGCAGCTGGGCCACCGCTCCTGGGGCAGTTCGTGCTAAATATTTGCGTGCCATTGCTGATATAGTAGGTGTTTTGTGTGTTTCTCTAACAGTTCTTTTAGTTAATAATAGGAGAAACTTTTCCAACCTATGCATTGTAGTGCAAAAAGAAAAGAACGTTGTTCAGAATGTGTACATATTTAAGATGAAGATCTGAGAACTACTTTATAGGTACTAAAACTTATTTGATCACACCAATGTATAGCTCTTATTTCCAGGAGCTCACTGCAACAAACGGCATAAAAATAGGCCTTCAAAATCCCGTCCCAAATCGAACTTTGACCGCAATATGTTACCAACCTTGATTGCATATTTGGCGATCATTTGAAGTTTGTTTTTTTACGTTTTTTTATTATGTTAAACTCTGGGATCAAGAATTATGTACTGTTGTGTTAAAAAACATACTATAAGGGTCAGTACTTGTCATTTTTAATTGGTTGGGGACAAATATGATACCAAAATATTGATTAGGGACCAATTTCATACAACAATGGATTATACATGAGAAATTGGGGACGGAAGGCTTTGATCGACATATCTGATGCCAAATCCATCTGTTTTTCGCAGGTAACGGAGAGGAAATCTGAACTAGCAAGACTTGAATCACTTGATTCTGGGAAACCTTTGGAGGAAGCAGCCTGGGACATTGTAGGTTTGAATTATTTTTTTTTTCTTCTGATTTCAGGATCATCATTTTTGTGCTGTGAATAATGAGATGATTTCATGCTTTGGCCTATAGGATGATGTTGCGGGATGTTTTGAGTACAATGCAGAGCTTGCTGAAGCTTTGGACAAAAATCAAAAGACTCCTATTTCAATTCCAATGGATACAATGAATTGTCATGTGCTACGGGAACCCATTGGTGTTGTTGGACTGATTACTCCATGGTAATAATAATTGAATCACGTAGTTCTTGATAATCACGTAGTTTTACAATCGCCATATGCTCAGTTTTAATTAGATGTAATTTGGTTCCTTTTCAATGGTTTTTTTTTTTGTTCCATCCATTTATTTGATTGTCATGAGAATTAACACCTACCACTGCTATATTGCATAAAATCAACAACTTCATTAATTTCTCCTAACACTAATACAACCAAATAAAACCTCCGGAAAAAACCAACGTAAGGGCAAAACCGTGCTGAGCACGGTCTCGCCAACTAGTCACTATATATTTTATGATATGAAGAGACATAAATTTGGCCGGGTCAAGGAAAAGCGGCTATTAAATCCATTTGACATAAAAAAAAAATAGATATCACTTCACTACATAATGCAAATTAAAAAGCGCAGTAACATAATAAAAGAATAAAAAATAAAAAAAAGAACGCAGTAACATAATAAAATAGAATAAACATAGTAAAGTAATAATAATATATAGTAGTTGTCATAACACGTGATCAACAATCTTAGAACATTCCTTTTTTCAATAGATATTGCTACAATTTTATAACACAACCCTGTAGTTACTTACTAGGCAAGTTCCTCCACACTGAAACCCTCAATACATATCTACATCGCCTCATTGGTTGGGTTTTGTCCACTTGAAATGAAAACAAATAAAATGTCAATATAAACCCCACGAAAAGTCTTTTTTTTTTTTTTTTTTTTTTTTTTTTGAGGGGTCAATTTTGTTGTTGGTAAGCTTTTAATGTTTTATTTTTATATTTTATTCATTGCCAATAACTTTTGAATATTCATTCAATGGAAAATTAGAAATATAAAAGTCCATGCTCATGTTTGTAGACACAACTTATTATGTAATCTAAATAAATAAGGTAATGACTATTTTTGTAACGCCCCGTTTTCGGACACCGAGACCTTATCCGGAAAAGGAACGTTCGGCACGTATAAAATAAAATAAATTCATTTTACACGTAAGTCTCTACTACTTCGTATCAAATTAAAGCAAACGGAAGCAAAAAGACTCGGGTAATTTTTTTCAAATATCCAACAATAGAAATAACTAAAGATGGAAAATGTAATACTTATTACATCCAAAAGAAATACTGAAAGTAAACTACAAGTTCCAACAATAGTCCAAGTCTATGAAATAGTTAAAAACAGAAAATAATCAAGGCCTTCAGCTCCGGCGTCCTCAAACGTCGTCATCAAAGTCCTCCTCGAAATCTTCACCAACCTGTTCGTCTTCTCTTCCCCAAACACATAAATAAACATGCATTTGAGGTAGGTACAATGTACAAAGTAAGAAGTAGAAGCTACAACATAATTAAGGTTTATTATTAAAAGGTTTGTCTTAATGAGACCGACTCAATCTAGGGTTCATTCCGTGCCCATCGACATGTCATGACTATACGTTTCTAGCTTAGCTTATCTTCGTTACATCATTACCCAAGGACACAATGCATGGTGAAAATTCCACCATGAGATATACTTGCCAACTACGGTGATTAGCACCGGTAGTCCCGGGATCTCCCCGGTATGCATATACGTTCGATGGATTTCCTCCACTACCCTTCAGCCTTTTGAGCAATTAGCGTTGTCCACCTTTTTTATGAACGTATCACACCGCCGATTTGAATCAGTGCCTAACCGAGAATAGATGATGTTTTAGCTTTTACTACACATATGTAATTATTAATGTGAATTAACTAACCACCTAAGTGTTTTCAGAATAAAACTCACCTTAACGACTCAACTCCCTCACTTAGACAGCTAGACATCACACCTTAACAATTACACGGACATTGATGAACTCTAGTCCATCAAAGCACAAGCCCTTTCATGCCCTTCCGACGGATCCGAACTTCAACTCCCTTTAAGAGTACATTCGGTGTTTTAACTGAACGAATCAGAAGTTCACTCGAAGCTTGTTTATGTTTAATCCATGTTAGTATATCAAAGGATTAACATTAAAGGTTCATAACATAGATAAAAATCATGTTTTCATCAAAAAGGAGGTTCGGTGCGCCAGCACCGGGTTCAGTGCGCACGCACTGAGCCTCAGTATGTGAATTCTGGGAAAACTGGTCGTCCGGTGCGCCAGTACCAGAGTCTCTGTACGTGAAAATTTGCTTATGGTTCACCGGTGCGTCTGCACTAAGCTTGGTGCGTCCGCACCGAGCGTGCCACTCTCCAAAAACTTAGTTTTTGATCCCTAATCGATCTCTAACATATTTAACATGAATATACTCAGAAAAACACATAAAAACACATAAAAACTTGATCTTTAACGGACCACAACATCCTATGCTTTCTAAACGATTCATAGCATGAGTTCTAATCATCAAACAACATCAAGATCATAACTTACATCCTATAAACCATAATTAAATGTGTAGGAAGACCTTCTTACCTTAAGCAAGCTATTCCAAGTCCAAAACTCAGACAAACAGCAGCAAAAACGATCTCTTTTCTGCAACAACCTATATGATCAATCCGAATTTGCATTACAAATCGATCACACGATTCCAAACGATTAAACTACGAAAGGTATGAGTTTTGATCCATCAAACTCATCAAAAACAGCAGGAAATTCGAATTTCTTACCTAGAGAAAAGCTCTAACTTTCTGATACCGAAACGACGCTCTCCTAACGACGATTCCGATGCTTCTCTCGAAACTGAAATCCGTTAAGAATCGACTCAAAAATCGAAGAAAGTCTCTCAGCCTTTGTTTCTTGCTTTTACACGCAGAACAGCAAATTGGGGATTGAAAAATCTGATTAAAGGTTTTAGGGACTAATTTGGTTTATTTTCCTTAAATAGGAAAATCCCATAATTATCTAATTTCAATGATTTTCCTTAATCATCCTTTTACTAAAAATCAGATTTCCTTTCCCTTAATATATACATATATATCTCGAAATCATATATATAAATATCAAAATAATTAAACTCCGAATAAAAGGAACCGAACCCAATATTTCGTTTTCGCAAAATGACACGTCTACCATTTTCCGAAAAGCAGAATATTACAATTTCATTTAACAATTAAATGCACATGACTTTTCTTTACAAATTGTAAGTGATGTAGGTCAATAAATGATTATCCTTTATTACGTTTTTTTACTAAAAAAACAGTATATATTTAGGGGGTTCTATTTGGACCCCCCTATTTACTACTTGCACCCACTTGCTACTTGTACCATAAAATTTTGCTATTGGCACCACAAGATTATTTTGATTATTTTTATACTTCTCACACTACACAATTAATAAAAAAATTACTACATACACCACATATTTTTGAAATTATAAACAAGTCCTCCTAAAAATTACTACCTACCCTCATTTTTTCCGGCGACCCCCTCCCCCCCCTCATTTTTTCCGGCGAATCCCCCCCCCCCCCCATTTACAGCCCCAAACAGTCTCCCCTTTAATTATTCCAACTTCCAGCCACCACCGTCCACCACTTTCCTCCTTCCCCAGCCACCCCAACCCTTTCCTTGTTCGAAAAGGGTTTCCTTTAACCTTTTTCGAACAATTTGCTGATTCAATGCGTTCTAACCAATTTTCTTCACAGAAATTTATTACATCCATCTGCTTTTTCACCAAGAATTTATTGCGCTGAATTTTCTGCTGTTAAATCGTCCATTTTGACCCCGAAAATGGGGCATAAATCGAAAAAGAAAAATGGTACGGGTTCAGCCACGAAATCGAAGAATAAGGATGAAATTGTTCCTATTGTTGCTCTCCCTGCTGCTAAATGTTGGTGAATCCACCTCCTCTGCTGCTGTGAAGGTCACCGGAGAAGCAACGGTCGGGAAAAATGGTGATTCAGGGCCTAGCGCTGAATTGACAAAGTCGGGTGCTTTAACAGCGATTGCAAATTCTGAGGGGAATTTGAAGGATTTGGAGACTGATAAATCCAAGCTAGTAAAAGAAGCAGCTGGTAATGAAGCTTCGAAGAACTCTGAAATGGCTACGAATGCCGGAAGTGATAACCGGAACGCTGATTTGGCGGTCCCTGTACCGATTTCTTCAAACCCCAATGTTTTGAAGGCTGCTAAAATTTTATCTGGAACGAACAATGATAATCTGACCTCCAATGAAGCTTCTTTGGTTGGAAAGGTCACCAATTTAGAGAGAGAGGCTCTCAAAGGCGACAAGCTGGGGGGTGGTTTGATTTCCGGTGGATTTGCGAAGCTGAAAAAAATGGTGGATTTGCGATTTGGTGCAGCTGTGATTTGGCCGGATTTCATGGAGATCGGATGGCCGGATTTAATGGAGATGGTGGCTGCCGGCTGGGGGGTGGGGAGATAGATTTTAGGGATTGAAAATGGAAGAAGAGGGGGAAAATTGAAATGTTGTAAATTTAGGGACTTAAATGTACTAAGTTCAATTTTTAATATGTTGAGGTGCCACAAAAGTAATTGTGTGGTGTGTATAAGTAAAAAAAAAATAATCAAGAAATAGGTGCAAGTAGTAAATAGGGGGGGTCCAAATAGACCCCCCTATATTTATTGTAATGTTTTATCGTGTACAAATTAATGTCAAAACATTGTTAGCCGCTTATATTACATTTTATTGTTTCAAATTTAATTATTTTTCAACGTTTATATTCTAAAATCACCCTTGCAAAAAAAAAAAAAAAAAAAAAAAAAAAAAAAATCACTGTTATATTTCATTCACACATAGAACAGTATAACGTTTATATTTAAAATCCGAAGATAATGTTGTGCTCTCATAGCTCAGTTGGTTAGAGCACCCGTTTAGTAAGCGGGAGGTCTTGAGTTCAACTCTCAATGAGAGCAAATGTTTTTTTTCCTTTCCAACCCCATATTTGTCAATGACGTTAATTTTCGCTTTTGAGGGTTAATTTTCGCTTTTGAGGGTGTGTTGCCAACGAGATTGTGTCACGACTTTTGAAACTATGTCTTAACAAGAAGTTCACCTTGCCACATCCACCTTCCTCAATGCAAATTGGCTATAGGTTATCCTTTCTTCGGAGAACTCTCATATGTTAAAAAAAATCCCTCTTAACTACGAGCCTTGATTAGAGAATTGAAAATGGTCAAACCATTCATGTGTGGGAAGATCATCGGGCTCTTATTGAACCATCTTTCAAGCTAATCATCAAATTAAAATAAATAAATCTCCGCTCCCCTCAATCGTAATTTCAAACCTCATCTCTCATCTAAATGGCTGCATGAATACAAGTTTGATTAAAAAATCCCTCATCTATTCGTAATTCTCATAGAGCTTGATATAGCTTTATTTGCAACTGTTTGCTGGAAGTCTGGAACATATGAAAAAATTGTTGCAACATCGTCTTTAACACCTCATGCATGCTCCTCACCGTACGTAATAAGCCGTGAAGGCGTTTTTGATAGTTCTTGAAGAATTTCAAAGCTTTATAAAAAAAATTCCAAATCCCTATTAGCAATCCATCAAGATCATCATTGGTGCAGCTTGGAAGGACGGGAAAACGGGTATAGGCATCATTGGTTCGAATCATCTAAGAATTATAGTCTTATGAGTTCCAATACCCATCTTTTCTAGAACGTGATGAACTTATGAGATTTTTGAAGAGAGAACACATTGCAAATTATCTTTTTTTTTTTTTTTTGGCTAAACGATAGGTGGGGGTTTTGGACCGACTCCTTAAGGAGATGTAGGCCTATAAAATCTTCCTCCAAGATTGTCTGCACAGATTTGGGACGTTCTTACGGACTAGTCACTCCATAAGCAAGTTGTTGCCTCGTCTTGACCAGATGATCCGCCACGTTGTTGGCTTCTCTCTGATTGAAAACAACTTTGACCTCTCAATCCAATTCAAGTATATTGGTGATGTCTTGAATGATCGCCAAACTCTCTTCATTCTCACATAACAAGACTTATTCAGTTACGACATTAGCACACAATATCCATCATACTAAGAAAGCTTGTAATACCTCGGCCCATCTTCTATTTAGTTATAGTCTCTCTCATGCTTGTTTTAGGCGGAGGTGGAGAGGTGGATGCATTGCCATTATGCTGGGGTCAATTTCCCCACTGAGAACCAAATTTTTTTTTTGGTATTTAAACAATGTAGTTTAGTCGATAAAAAAAACGAAGACACGATTGATGTCCCGGGTTCATTTTCGAATTTGCTTTTGTGCCTCTACTGAAGAAAAAATAATGAATCCGCCACTAGCTCTAGGTATTACGGTTCCACAATTTCAATGAAATTACCTTAAAACACTATTAGCGTGACGATACAGGGTTTCACTCCCTCCACGTGTCGTCTATTGGTTGGTCATCACACTAAGATAACGCCAGTGTATTCATGTCGATGCCCAGGCTCGAGGCCAAGGCCATCACAGCGAAGCCAGGTTACGATTATCGACTATCGAGTATCGAGCAGTGTAGGACGTTCAGTCCGCACCAGCTAGCAATGTAGGACAGTGATCCCCAGAGTCGATAACCGCAGGTCGGTATACCGACATCAGGGATGGAGTCCGCATCAGCTTACTAAGCCCATTAACAGCGATAGCTTGGGCAAGGGGTCAAGGCCCATTTAAGGGTAAAGGTGACAATAATACAAGCCGACTTAACCTTAGGGTTTAAGCAAGTATGATCACTATAAATACCCCCATTCCAGGAACTACGTAAGGCTTGATTCCTGGAAATTAACAGGATACGTAGGCAATCTAAGAGAGAATCTTAGACTCAGCCGCAAAACACAAACATCCATCACCTCATCTCCTTTTCGGCATTAGGGTTCTTGAGTATTCATCACTAGATTCATAAAAAGCCCGGTTTATTCAAGGTGACTAAATTTAGCATCGTCATAGCGCATCGAAATCAGCGGAATCAAAATACCATAAAAATGAAATGATTTATACAACACACGTTGTGTCATAACATATATCATTACACATGATATCACAATTGATCAACGTCAAATAACTAATTGTTTATACAACCGTTGTATGAAGCTTGTATCAATTGAAATGCCTTGTAATCATGTATTCTTACTTGTTTTCAAATAATGTAGCTATGTATTTTTACTCGTTTTCAAATAATAAACTTTTAATTTGTTTGAGAGTTATATCAAAAAAAGTTTCCTTGAGAGAGTAAAAATAAAACACTATAATATATGTTTATTTATGTATCAAAAAATATCTGCTATTTAGTGTGACCTTAATACAAAAGTTGCTTTTGAATTTTCGTTTCGAATTATTATAAGCTCCACCTTAATAACTTGTGTGCATTTTTTTTTTAAAAATACAAATTGTAGAAGATGCCTAATGTTACATTAAAAAAAATGAAAATTCGTTTACTTTGTATATATCGTTTACTTGTTACTCATATTTAAACCTATTTATTATTCAATTTTTCCCGGAAAGCAAATATATTTAAAAGCTGGTTTCAGTGAACATTTCTTGCTTGTAGGGTTTAGGTAAAGATTTGTTTGGAGAAATTGGTCTTCGTTTCATCGGACGCAGAGCCATGGATTGAATCCCTAACGAAGCTCACATTCTTAGCCAGGTACTTTCCTTTTGCAGTTTTATGTTCCCGCTTCTACTTCTCGCTTAAACGATTTTTTTCTTTTGGTTGTTATTTGTTCTACTAGTTTATGCTCACCGGAATACCTTTAGTTGCTTTTGGGAAACCTGAGGTTGCTGTTAATTTTGGTATTGTTATTCATTTTTGGTTCAATCATAAAGGCATCGTAGCGTTCTTGCACTTAGAATGAAGTTATTTAACTGAAACATTTGTGTCGTGAAACACAAATTTCTGGTTCAATCATTTGAAAATTAGTGCCGTTACTGTAATCTTTGCATTGTGTCACATTTTCACCTTCTTGTCAAAGGATACTACTGGCCTGAGAATGAAAAATCAAGAGCTATGTGTGGTGCTAATAAGCTAGCTAGAATCATGTCCATTTCTGTGTGTGTGTTTTTTTTTTTTTTTTTTTTTTTTTTTTTTTTTTTTTCCTTCTCATTTGGAGGGCGGGGTTGGGAGGTAAGAAGGATTGCTCGGAGTTATGTTCAATAGCTTTTATTTGATTTGCTTGGGCTCTTCATTTAAGGAAGATATCCATAGCATTTTGATATTGTAATGTCTCAGAGGATTTGGTCTATTATCTTTTAAGTTATCAGTCGAAGCATCCTTAATTCTCTGTCTGCTTCTTCTTTCGGTTCCCATGGTGCCATCTTCAGTTGAGAAAGTCGAGTTCCCTAGATAATACTTCTTGGTCCTGCACTCATGCTATGGATTGTATTAGATTAGAAACTTAAACGAGTTGGTGCCTATTATAACAAAGAAAAAAATTAGAGCTTGTTTAGTACATCGATGAATCTTATCAAGTTTTCATAACTGTTTCAATGAATCTTTTCAAGTTTTCTTAATTGTTATGATGAATCTTTTCAAGTTTTCTTAATTGTTTTGTGAAGCATAGTGTTTACATTAGGCATAAATGGCCGCCCCTTCCTTAGATGCCATGTACACGGGGCGATTCCATGCTTTAGACTGCCATTTTAAGTACGGTTTTGTAAAGTGTTGTATCAAGCCTAAAACCATTTGTTGTTTTTGGCCATTATAACAGTACTCTATTTGTGGAATAATAAAAACTGTTAATGTTGAAGAGTTAAATGCAGACTGGGGCTCAGTTACATGTATTCTGATGTTGTCTGTGCGCATATCTTAATGTACTAATCTTAGTCGGCTTTTAGCAGAAAGTTTCAAATTGCTGTTAATGGGTGCTCCTAAGCTGAAGTGGACCCCTGAGGAAGAAGCTACTCTGAAAGCTGGTATTGCCAAGTATGGACTAGGCAAATGGAGTACTATACTGAAAGATCCAGAGTTCAGCGATGTCTTGAAATCACGCTCAAATGTGGACCTTAAGGTATTAGGTTCCCTCTTTCGGTTGTCTGCTCACTTGTTGAAATATATAATCAAAGAATTATTAAGGCAAGAAAATGGATTGATGGATTTTCATCTATTCTGGGAAATATTTTCAAGATTGCTTTGATGTGAAGAGAGTATATACTAAGGCGTTTTTTGGGATGAACAGGATAAATGGAGAAATTTAAATGTTATGGCCAATGGATGGGGTTCTCGACAGAGGATTAGAAATGCAAATAGAAGCACTCCATTGCCACCCAAGGCTGTGCACAGTTCTGCGGATCAGAGGGTT
The DNA here is from genome assembly GCA_036785695.1 of Gentiana straminea. Taxonomy (NCBI): domain Eukaryota; kingdom Viridiplantae; phylum Streptophyta; class Magnoliopsida; order Gentianales; family Gentianaceae; genus Gentiana; species Gentiana straminea. The sequence continues at coordinate 102,682 of JAVUPR010000300.1, read as the reverse complement.
GTTGGTGATGTTCCAGAAGCTCCTGACGCTAGATCTCTTGCTGTTTATCCTGAAAGAACAGAACTTGCAGTTTTTAGAAAACCAATTTCAAGGTTGCAATAATGTTTTTGTTAATGGTTTCATACTCATGCTTAATGGCCTTGTTTGAAGGCGCACAAGTCTCTGGCATGCATCTTTTAACTAGAAATCACTTATGGATTGCACGGTCCGTTCTAAGAGTCAAGTAGAAGCAGGGTGGAACTATTCGTACGATTTTCTACAAAAAAAATACGAATTAGTTTTGGTCTTTCATGTTTTGTTATGCTTTACATAAACTAGTGTCAAATTGATAGATGCATATATCTGACATCATGCATTAGTAAGAGAGGAACATTTTATCTGGTATTCTGTCAAATTCTTCGTAGGTTTGATGATGTTGTGGTGGAGGCTGTTTCCAAATTGAAGGAGCCTCGTGGGTCTAGTCGTGCTTCAATTGCTTGGTACATAGAGGTAATCTCAGTTACATTTTGGGAAGAACTTGCTTTCTTCTTTTTTCACTATGTTCTTTACTGAGTGAATACGCGGCATGTTGTAGCTGAAGGTTGAACATATAAATGCATATTTTTGCTCTTATACTGTTATAGTTTTTCCAGCACCATGCCGTATGGTACCATGCTGGCTCTTGCAACAGATCGTGATGACATTTTTTTTTGTTTTTTGTTTTTTGTTGTTTTCATGTATAATTAATGTGTTATATTTCTTAATGAGCAAAGAAGATCGCAAGTTGTAGTTGAAGGTTGACTATTGTAATGCGTACTATTGCACTTATACTACTTTATTTTCACTGCCGAATGGTTTTGTAGTTGAAGGTTTCTTTTTGAAATGACTTCATTGCATTAAGTTGGGAACTTGGGATCATGATAATGATTTTGCAATAATTGTAGGAATACAATTAATATATCCATTATCACTGCAAACATCAATGTTATAATTAACCTTTGTTATGAATTTTCTGTTTTCTTCTTTGGTCAATCCTCTTTCTGTTTTTCACCTTTTCTTGCTTGCCATAGGAGCAATACTTGATACCTTCTGATTTTGAAAGGATTTTGACTGCAAGTTTGAAATTCCTGACTGAATACGGGCGACTGATTAAGGTAAACAATACGCTTAATAAAGGACTTTGATAAGACGAGTATATAACTTGTTGCATTTTTTTTTTTCAAACTAGAATGCTGTTTGCTGGTTTAAGTTCGTAAGCTTTTGTAAATCACTCTGTTAGGTAAGACATCAGTACAGGATTGCACCAAGTTCGACATTGTTTGATGAGGAAAACACAGCTCCTTTGCTTCTTCTGGAAGGAGGACCGAAGCCCTTTTCTAGTGTAGTGACGAATGGGATTAGAATACTTAACAAAGCTGATATGGATGCTGAGCTGGATAAGCTGAGGAACATGACTGCACTAGAGGCTGCTGAAGCTGCTGCAAAAGCCGTGGCAGAAGCAGAAGCTGCTGTTGCCGAGGCGGAAGCGGCCGCAAGAGAAGCTGAAGTGGCCGAGGCGGAAGCAGAGGCGGCCCGTTGTTTTGCTGAAGCTGCGAAGAAAGCTCTGAACTGCAGACTTGTCTATGCCTGGTATTATCAACCTTTTCTCGGTTTTTCTAATTTGCATGAGATTTAACTACAATGCACATGTACCTATGTTTGGTAGAATGTCTCGTTTATCCGACACACAGATACACACTGGATACTTAGAATACATATCTGGGGTGAATTGGTAAATTTTTGAAGTTAGATACCGGATTCAGATATATCTGTAATTCGGATATGTGAAATGAAAAACGGTGTTGAAAAATGAGTAAAAACTGTCGGATAAGGAATGAAAAGGTGTCCAAAATGATGAAAAAACTACAAAAGATGAAGAAAACAACTAAAGAAGTCTTTATTCTCCATGTTATAATATTTATTATTTGGTCCTCATTGTTTTATAAAGTACAATTTGGTCCCTGTATTTTTAATATTTGCATACCGTATCCTATATTATCTGTGTAGCCATATCTGTGTAGCCCATATCTGTGTATCCCATAGCTGCGCATCCGTACCCGTGACCTAGGCATTTACTTTCTTGAATCTTGTGTGCTAGAATTTGCTAATGTTGTGGACTATTGATAATATTGTCTTGCATTTGCAGATTAAATGATCTCTGGAAGAAGCATAGACCTGGACTTATTTGGCTGTTAGTGGGTGATGCTGCCTCTCAAGCATGTCAATGGATGTAGATATAAAAAATAGTTTTTTGTAAATGGTCAAAGGTTGTTGTGTTGATAGTTCTGTGTAATATGTAATAGCTTTGTAGGGGGCGGCTATACAGTGAACATGCTGGCAAGGTGGTACACACACTATAAATCAAGCATATGGTTACTTTTGTTTTTGGATTTGGGCAGTTCATTTCTTGAAATCTGACATGTTCCTTATTATGCAATGTTTCAATTCACAAAATTAAACAAACTTGTCATCTGGATTACTCGGGTCAATTGGTCAAGGAGCTTCGAGCACGAAAAGAAAAAAAAAGACATCAGTCCACTCAAAACATAACAGATTGACACCGAAAACAGACCCCCAGATGATGATTTCAAAATAAAGCAATTCAAGCTTTCAATATAGGAGCCAGACTTCCTAGGATAATTAACTGAAGACTCTACTCTCGAGTACGTTTATATGTTTATCATGCCATAGTAATTAAGAATCAGCTAGGTATGTATGTGTATGCTTGTTATGAATCAGATTATGAGATATGATACTAAAACAAGAATACCTTATCGCAATTAGCAAAAATCTATGCTTGAAGCAATCAAACTACAAATAAGTTGGATGAACTGGTAAACCAAATTCAAGCTCTAAAACCTTTTGCCATATAAAAGAAATGTGTGTACTGCCATGTTTTCCTTTCAAGAATTGCACAAATTCAGTGCAAAAAGGCCTCATTTATACTGCCAAATAATTCTACAATAAGGCCATGGAAATTGAGAAACATAAGAAGCAAAAACCAATACACTACACTCATTCCAAAACAGCAGTTGCACCAACTCCTTTAAGCTTCTCAACAATGGCTTCAGCCTCGTCTTTCGTAATCCCTTTTTTAACCACAGTAGGAGCCTTCTCAACCAAATCTTTAGCTTCCTTTAATCCCAAATCAGTAAAACCTCTAATCTCCTTAATCACTTTAATCTTTGCAGCCGTATCGAACTTCTCTAGCTTAACATCGAAAACAACCTTCTCAGCAGCCTTCGTGTCCACTGATCCAGAATCAGCCGGACCTGCAGATGCGGATTCAAGACCCGAAATTGCTGGCCCGTACCTGTTAAGACCCAATTTGTGCCTGAAAAGGATTGCGTAGTCATGCCTCTCGAGCCTATTGAGGCTTAGAAGCTCGTCGGCGATACGTTCGAGCTTCTGGGTTCGAGTTTGAGTAGAAGTGCAAAGGGGTCGCAGGAATCGTAGGCGTCCGGCGATTTGCTTGCAGCGGATTTTGGTGAAAACAAATGACATTTTTGATGTAGCTGCTGATTAGAGAGGCTACTGCACAGTGGTGGATCCAGAAATTATTTTCAGCGGGGTCCCAGAAAACATAATATGTAAAGGTGATCTAACAATATACATATATATAACACAAAAAATTAGCAGAATCACTCAAATATCTAACTGTTCAAATTTAAGAAATGCTAATGTCCAAAGAAATCAAAAAATATATAGAATATCCGTATAGAACAATCCAACACATTCAACCACCGAAACAGTAAAGCTTAAAACAGACACGGTTAGAATTTCAACAATAGAATATTGAGAAATTCAAACAAAGCTTCAAATGTGAGGGGGCATAAATCTAACAGATCTAGTAAAAGTTATGCTTCAACCAAAAACATCTATGAGATCCTTTTGGAGAAAATATCATATTGCCAGAGTCCAATTTCACAAGATTCCACACACACACTGACACACATTCCTGGATATTGAAAATCATCATAAAGCACCTAAATCTGTAAGGTAACATATGTCAGAAACCAGGAACACGACAAACAATTCAATTGGCAGAAAAAAACAAAAGACACACAAAACTGAGCTAACCATCAAGCTCTATATGACAACGATATTGCAACAATGTGAATCTATCTGAATTGTTCAATTGCATCCTTCAAGAATGAAAGCAGGCGTTGGGCTCGCAGGAATGTGAAAAAATCTGCTAACTTTAAACCAGAAAAGGAATACCAAGTACAATAACAACGTTTCTACCTAAAACAGAGAAAGGATCAACATAAAAGCCACAAATAATGCACACGAGACTATAGTACATCAAACTTGGAAAGATAACAGAATGGCAGAGCTGCAGAATACACATAATCAGATAGATACCAGACTTGTTTAAGTCATAACAACACCTCCCATAGCCATAAAGTAGCAAACTTTTGCAAAAAAGATAAAAATACAAAACAACTGGGTAACAGTAACAGCTCGATCGAACATAAAAAACTGCTGAAATGATTAATAGTTTATCATAGAAGTAATGGAAACTGGAAAATAGGGGGGGGGGGGGGGATTACTCACAGAAGATGAAAAACAGAGTTGCAGCAGCAGTAGCCGACGAATCTTCGATTCTTCGACCAGAAAATAGTGCAGCGAGGTCTTCAGGAAGCCGCTGCTCGCGCCTGCACACCTAGTGCTCCTCGTCCTCGCCTGAGTGTCGCCTGAGTGTGGAGTCTACCGGAGATGGAGTTCGAAATTATGGTGGCGGAAACTGAAAAGGGAAAACACCGGCTGGTGAGGTTTGGATTGAGAGGGACGATTACAGGGAAAATCATTTTTTTTTTTTCCCTTGAATAGGAAAACCGAAAACCTAATGCAAACGACGTCGTTTCGTAAATTATATATTCTTTTTTAAAATAATTTTTAAGCAGGGGCATCGAGGGGGGGGGGGGTTGGATTACCTCTCCAAATATTCTAATTTGCCTGTCCAAGTTGATACGGTGCTGTTTTTTTTTTTTCCCTTGTTTGGGTAAAAACAGCACCGTATCAACTTGGACAGGCAAATTAGAATATTTGGAGAGGTAATCCAACCCCCCCCCTCCCCTCGATGCCCCTGCTTAAAAATTATTTTAAAAAAGAATATATAATTTACGAAACGACGTCGTTTGCATTAGGTTTTCGGTTTTCCTATTCAAGGGAAAAAAAAAAAATGATTTTCCCTGTAATCGTCCCTCTCAATCCAAACCTCACCAGCCGGTGTTTTCCCTTTTCAGTTTCCGCCACCATAATTTCGAACTCCATCTCCGGTAGACTCCACACTCAGGCGACACTCAGGCGAGGACGAGGAGCACTAGGTGTGCAGGCGCGAGCAGCGGCTTCCTGAAGACTGAAGACCTCGCTGCACTATTTTCTGGTCGAAGAATCGAAGATTCGTCGGCTACTGCTGCTGCAACTCTGTTTTTCATCTTCTGTGAGTAATCCCCCCCCCCCCCCCCCTATTTTCCAGTTTCCATTACTTCTATGATAAACTATTAATCATTTCAAATAGCTTTTTTATGTTCGATCGAGTCATTATCGTTACCCGCCTTGTTTTGTATTTTTATCTTTTTTGCAAAAGTTTGCTACTTTATGGCTATGGGAGGTGTTGTTATGACTTAAACAAGTCTGATATCTATCTGATTATGTGTATTCTGCAGCTCTGCCATTCTGTTATCTTTCCAAGTTTGATGTACTATAGTCTCGTGTGCATTATTTGTGGCTTTTATGTTGATCCTTTCTCTGTTTTAGGTAGAAACGTTGTTATTGTACTTGGTATTCCTTTTCTGGTTTAAAGTTAGCAGATTTTTTCACATTCCTGCGAGCCCAACGCCTGCTTTCATTCTTGAAGGATGCAATTGAACAATTCAGATAGATTCACATTGTTGCAATATCGTTGTCATATAGAGCTTGATGGTTAGCTCAGTTTTGTGTGTCTTTTGTTTTTTTCTGCCAATTGAATTGTTTGTCGTGTTCCTGGTTTCTGACATATGTTACCTTACAGATTTAGGTGCTTTATGATGATTTTCAATATCCAGGAATGTGTGTCAGTGTGTGTGTGGAATCTTGTGAAATTGGACTCTGGCAATATGATATTTTCTCCAAAAGGATCTCATAGATGTTTTTGGTTGAAGCATAACTTTTACTAGATCTGTTAGATTTATGCCCCCTCACATTTGAAGCTTATTTGTTTGAATTTTGTCAGTAAATAGGCTCTACAGCAGAATCACCATCCCTATTTATTTTTAGGGATGGTGAACAGTGTTACCCCATTTCTAGAGCATACCGTAGCATCCCCGTTTATTTTTTTATTATTCTTTCTCTTTCTTTTGCAGAAAAAACGAGGGAAGCAAAAAAAAAGCGGCAAGGAAGTATTTTTTTATTATTCTTTCTCTTACCCTATTTTTGAATTATTGTTAAAATGAATATTTTAATGTTGTAGGAATAGGGATGCTGTTGTGGAGTGTTTTGAATTAAGATACTGTAAAATAGGGATATGTATTATTTTATATTATTTTAGGGATGAAGAATAGGGATTCTGGTAAGAATGCCCTAAGAGTGGCAGCATGATGGTGAAAAAGAAGCTTTTGACACATAACAACCCTATAATAATTGAAACAGATGGCTGATGACTGAAAGGTGGTTGATTTTTTTTTTCTTTCTAGAAATGAGACAGACAAACACCATTATTGGTACCGCTATAAAATAAATATGCAATGAAAAAACAACATACTAATTAATAATACAACAGTCTTTCAAGTAGTCTTAACACAAGTCCATAGTCCAAACTCTTAGTAGTCACTAAAAAAAAAAAGTCTTCCAAAATATTAGCATGTCATTCATCATCTAAGACTACAGTACTTGAATTCTCACAGATATATATATAGTGACACGATCCACCAAACACAGCACAATTTTAGTAGGCAACTGTGATATTAGCAATTATTAATTTTAGTAGTTGGAAGTAAACAACTACGGTTAGCAACAATGTTCAATAGAGATAACTTTCGTTTCACCACAACATACTCAAATATTGGACCAAATGCCATGTACACAATTTCAGAAAAATGCAAATACCTGGTCAATTATTATCCAAGATTCTATCAAAATCGAAGATTCTATCAAAATACTCAGCTAAATTTAACTATAGCCGGTCAGATCTATATGGTCCGAATGAGATGTAATTTGTAATAGACAACCAATATATAGTACTATGAAAATTCAGATCTACGGGCTTCAAAAACCGATTTAAGTATACTCTTTTTAGATATGAAAGATTGGTCGCTTACATTGTTTCACAATCAAAGGAAGAAGAAACCCGAAAAGCTGAATGAGAAAGGCCGGGGAGTGCTTCAATGGCAAAGAACGGCAGCCGGCTGAATAAGAGGCTCTGGAACTAGAAGGTTCAGCAAACCGGCTGAATAAGAAGCCTCGATCGAAGCTTCAAATTACTACAATAACAAGAAGGCTCTGGAACTGGAAGGAGTTTTTTTTTTTTTTTTTTTTTTTGAGAAACTTTGGGCTGAGTGTGAGAGTGTGAGAGGAGAGCTGCGGCGCAAATTATTTAGGGTTAGAAACTTTGGGCTTGATGTGGGTGCTTTTATAGTGGGGGAAGTTGAATAAATTAATATGTCTTCCCTTCTATTTGGACGAACAAGTTTTGTCTTTTCCTTTTTTTTTTTCTTTTTTTTTCTTCTTCTTAAACAAAACGACGTCGTATGAATCTAATAGCTTTTTTTATATTGATTTATTTTTCTTATCTAGGTAAAACGACGTCATATGATTTGGTACGGTAACATTTTTGGGTTAGGCAAAATGACGTCGTATGATTTGGTACGGTGTCATCACAATAGCGTGTTTATCACTAAGTGCATTTCGATATTTTTTTAACGGGCTTAAGCAAAACGACGTCGTATGAATTCAGCAGCTTTTTTATAATTTTCTTTTGGGTTAGGTAAAACGACGTGGTATGATTTGGTACGGTAACATTTTTGTGTTAGGCAAAATGACGTCTTATTATTTGGTATGGTGGTATCACAGTAACGTGTTTATCACTAGGGAGCATTTCGATCTTCACTAGGGTTTAAATGCTTTTCTAAGCATTGAAGTGGGTTCATATTTTTTTATTTGTGCTAAAGTGAATTTATTGCAGACATAAAAACTATAACCGATGTATAAAAAAAGTAAGGGCAAACCGTGCATCGCACGGTGCGCCTTTAAACATGCATGTATGTTTTTTGGTTTCGATAGCTAATATTCCAAGCTTATATGAATGTATCGATAAGAGTATACTTATGTGTAGTTTGCAAACAAAATCGATAAGAATTTCATAATGATTAATCACATGAATGTATCGAGTATCATTTGTTAACATAATTAATTTAGCTGCGACACGAGCATTTTCGTTATAAAAACTATCGGTTGTTATTAATTACTTTATTGAAGTGACTTATTATTTTTTAATTACTTTGTAGCTTTTTTCAAGTGACTGTTATTATCATTTTTTTTCTATCAAGACAAAATTACCACATAAAATGAACATATATAACTTACATTGTACATGCATGATGAGACTCGAACTCAGATACAATCACGATGTGGTTACTAAAAACCTATCTACCAAATAATAGATAAGTAGAAGAATTATACGATGCATAGATTATATAAATACAAGATTCATAAACACATAAACCGGGAGAAAATAGCAAGTCCAATTCCTAACAATCGGGAGTTATATGACTAGGATATAAAGTAGTTTGTATTTATATGGAGTAATGAACATTTACGTCATTATATATTGTTATTCACTGATATATTGTTATGTAATATAGTAGTTTTACTAAAATGTTTGATATTTAATCCATATATATATATAGGAAAATGATACAACAAGAACATCAAGTGTGAGTAGTTCTTTGCTAGTCATTCAATTTACAACGTAAACATATTTTGATGATTTTGAAACACAAACTTTGAATTTAAGTTAAAACTGTAAGGTTCAGATTCATCCATATATTTTACTCCGCAATTGAATGCGCCATACAAGAACTTTATGTTAGGAAGATGAAAACATATGACGCCGGTGGCGTATCAGAATAAAACGCAGGGAAGAACGCAAGAGAATAAAACCATAGAAACAGAGAAAAATCTCTGAAATATATATTTGTTATTATATCAAATTCCCCCATTTGCTAAATCCACAAGCCGGACTTTTATAGCTGAACAAAATAAACATTACCTAATATAAAATCAACCGTAATTATTACTAGCATTAATCGGGCGTAAATCAAGCTCCCTTGATTTTCCATGTGCCAATATTGCCAATATTCAAATTCAAACAAGATCTTATTTAATTTTCTAATAATATGTAAAATACTGCCTTAAATAACGTAAATCGGAATAATTCCCAAAATTCCTCCTGCATCAGTCTCTCCGGGTTGGAAAGAACTCGTCCTCGAGTTCACATGCATCTTCCCACGATCGAATGGATTTCCAATCAAAGCATTCCATACTAATGAGCTCAATCTAGATGAATCGGCATTATAGGCATGACGATTCAAGTAATTGATAATACGTACATAATAAATCATATCTCCAGCAAATATCATCTTTAAATTATATTCATGGAAATTGGATTAATTTCCATATCCACGAATATATTTTCCAAAAAAGTATTGCTCTTTTGTTTCAAAGTCAAATCAACACAATATCCATCATCTTCATCTTTATAAGAGTTATAAAGCATCTTCTTCACATTTTCATCCCTCTTATTTTCCTCTTTGTATAAAATTTCCACAACATATTGATTACCAACACAATGCTTCTTTGCGATTACCGCTTTGAAAAAAATATCATCCTCATCATCGAAACACACTCGTTCTTCAAGCAAGATGTCATCATTTTCCAAAGCCGTTCCATAATAATTCAGATCGTCGACTGATGAATTCTCAACATGACAAATGTTGTTAGATGAATAAAAAATAAGACTTTCATTCATACAAAAATCATCATCCTCTAGATACTCATCATAAGTTGGATGAGAACCGTGACATTCATCACCATCTATTTGTTCATCGGTAACCTCTCTATCTTGATCAAAGATAGGTGTTGTGTTTTCAACCCACTCATCATCACATTTAACGTTTTCTTCGAAAAAAATCTACATCACAATCCCATTTATTTTTTTCTTCAACAACACATCCGTCATCATCATAGATGGGTGGGTTGTCGTGATAATCAAATTCATCAAATAAGACAAGATATTTTCAATGAAAATATCATCATTAGAAAACCCGGTCAAATTCAATTTGACGTCTTGGTCTCTATGACGATTTTCTCGATCACGATGCTCTGAATATCGAGCATGACCATGATACGAGTTCTTGGAACTAGAATCGAAATTAGACTGATACCTTTTTCGATTACGGAGTTTCACAAGTTCTCGGTTTAACTCTGCTATTTTCCGCTGCAAGTATTTTCTCCTCGAACGTGGGTCGACGGGATCGCGATTTCTGTGGACTCTCTCAGTCGAAACCTGTCCACAAACACGACCATCATAACCACCATCCATGTGAAACTGATGATAACTCTCGGCCCAAGAACGTAGGGTTGTTCTGCTACCAATTGACGCCGGTGGCGTATCAGAGTAAAACGCAGAGAAGAACGCAAGAGAATAAAACCATAGAAACAGAGAAAAATCTCTGAAATATATATTTGTTATTATATCAAATTCCCCCATTTGCTAAATCCACAAGCCGGACTTTTATAGCTGAACAAAATAAACATTACCTAATATAAAATCAACCGTAATTATTACTAGCATTAATCGGGCGTAAATCAAGCTCCTTTGATTTTCCATGTGCCAATATTGCCAATATTCAAATTCAAACAAGATCTTATTTAATTTTCTAATAATATGTAAAATACTGCCTTAAATAACGTAAATCGGAATAATTCCCAAAATTCATCCTGCATCAACATAGAAGGAAAAAAAGAAAGAAAAAATGTCATAAGTTTAATGTAGTCATTATTGTACAAGAATATGTTCATGTTCTCGCACATGGATCGGACATAGCGAAGAATGACATATCAAGAAAATTAGGGAAAATATAATTTCAGGTCGCTTTAACACCTTTATTTCATTTTAGGTCGAGTCATATCTGATATTTGTTTTTAAGTTCCCGGTGAAAAAATTCAACTTCGCCCGGGGGAAAATTCAACGGGCTAGTGGAAAATTCCCTAGGGTGAAGTTGAATTTTTCCATAGGGGACTTAAAAAAAATATCAGATCTGACTCGATCTGAAATAAAATAAAGGGTGTTGAAACGATCTGATTTTATAATTTCTCACTTTTATTACCACATACTTTGTACATACATTGATGTCCTAGATTGCTTTGTCCTTATCACCAAAGATTTAAAGACATGTCATGAACCAATGGATAAAATTTTGAGTCGTTTAAATATCCGGTGGTCAAAAGAATCATGTGATGTAGCACCAGCTTTATGTCGAAACAACAATGCATATACATGTGATGTACGAGAAATACTTATGTGGTGAGGGAATTTCACATAAGGGAATTTTGAGTTGAAATGACGGGTGAAACGATCCAAATCACACAATTTAAATATAGAACAAAATTGTGTGGTTGTGGTGTATCCACACGGTGTCTCCACACGTGTAGAGACACCACACAAGTAATTCATTATCATTTCCACTTTCACTAGTGAAATGTCCTTTTTGATTAAAATATTTTCTTATAGTCTTAAAATCCTGACATCTTTCTAAATGCGTCATAATTGACAATTAACTATATAGTGTTTATTCGAAAAAGCTATGTCAACTGAAAGATGATCACAAAAACTCTACCGAAATATTTTTAGTTGATGTAGCCTCATCACTATTTATTAGGATATTTTTGGATGGTTACTCCGTATGAAGTGGAGTGATTACCTAGCCGATATCGACTACACATATTGAATTCATAATACAAGTTGTGTGGTTTAGATCACCTAGATTGTCACTCCATCTTCTATAAAGATACTATCTAAATATTTCCTTATTTCTCTATTTCTTTTAATTATTACTTTCGTATTTTAATTAAAACATTAGCTCACTTATCGTAACATTTATGTTTTGTCAACAATATCAATATTTTGAGACAAATGGAAATAGGATTTCCGGGGAGTTGGCCTACACAGTACATGGAGAGTGTAATTGCATTTCTCCAGCCGTACACCATTTCACCACAATAATGTTTGGGTTAAAAAAGAAATAGAGTAAAGACTTCCAACTTTTTTTCCTTGGTAGGAGGATGAGAGTATCCGAGGAGAATCAACTCCCAACATTTTTTTATATATTTATTGGGGCTTTAGGAGCCAAATAATAGACATTCAAGTGTGAACTCATGTTCGTTCGTTTGACAAACGTGTTTATAATCTTATTCAAACTTAATTCGTTAAATAAACAAACGAATAATCACAAAACTAACGAATTGAACATGATGTTATTCGTGAACGGCTTTATCCGATTAACAGCCCTACACACCATGTGTAGGGATATTATTAGATACACCCGTCATATGCGAATTGCATCAATGTGGCAAAATTTACACTTTTTATTTTTAAACTGAATTTAAACTGTGTAATCCAGATTTATTTATCGGTCAATTCGATCGATGTGGAGATACAACAGAAAAACTTTCCGTGTATGTAGCATCTAAAAAACTTCCCCACGTGAATTAAGCTGGAAATTGTTTTTCAGTACCATAATAATTGAGATTCTTTTGACCGGAGGATTATAATACTACTTTACAGTTTTGCCCTCCATATGTCTTTTCAGAAAGAAGTGATGCACAAAGGACTGTGCACTTCTTAAAAAAGAAAAGAAAAGGACTGCCCGTGAATATGAATTGCCTTTCACAAAAAGTTGTATTGATACTGATCATGTATTGATGGGAAATTGGTAAAACAGACCACTGTAATATCTGATATTTTTTTTAGGTCAAACAGTTTCTGATATTTTTTTCAGGTTCTCTTTCAAATTTGGAGGATTTCGTCCAAATACAGTCAAAACCGTCTAAATTTAGATTTTTTTTTTATCTCAATCCAAAATGGACGGATTCCTTCTAAATTTGGAGGGTTTGGCCCAAATTGGACGGTTTCATCTAAATTTGGAAGGAATCGCCCAAATTTAGAAGGAATCGTCCAAATTCTGTCCAAACCTTCTCACATTTCACTTTTCTTCCTTCTTTTTCCTAGTCTTCCTAGTTATTGTGGTGAGGGAATTTGAGCTGATGTGACAGGTGAAACGATCAGAAACACACAGTTTAAATAGAGAATAAAAATATGTGGTGTGGTGTGTCATACGTGCTATCCGCACGTAGGACACACCACATAAAAACCTCCCAAAAAAAAAAAAAAGTTTTTGGCATATAAATTACTAATGATTCACTGTTGTCTTCTGAACCTAATGATCGTGCTTTTGCAGATGTATCGAGACTTTTCTTTTGCTTTTATTTTTTCGCGCAGATGTATCATGACTTTTTCTCTTATTTTTAAATAATTTAAAGATGTTTTATTTTTTGAAGGTGATAATTTAAAGATGTTTGAAAAATAAAAGTACACTACATCCTAAAAACTACATCCGTCTCAAGATATAAATTCGATCAAGAAAATATGTTAAATTGAAATGTGTCATCAATTGTGATGAAAAAAAATTCTAAAATAATATTTGACCGTTACTAATAAAATGAATGGTAAACAAAATATAATAAATGTTTTATTGATTATCTGAATGGATTTTATTATGGAACAAAACTAAAATACTAAATGAAATGACATTTTTAAATCATAAACCTTTAATTAATTTTTTTGCAAAGTTTTATGTGCATGCAATTCCTAGTAATGATCGCCATTTCAATTGCAAGAAAAGTTTCGGTGCACGAGGAATCAGTGGACATGTTTGATGTGGTCGATCTTTTATAATCATATTTTAAACCGGATATAAATAGTGTGGTTCTGATCACATATATATTCACTCGTGAGCACCCTAAAATTTCCGTAAAATTTGCATGCTAGTCCCTCTTAAAGAAAATGCCGAAAAAGAGGGTAAGAGGATAATGACAAAAGAGTCCAATATTTACTCATTGGTTATTGTTTTCATTTGCATGCCAAACATTAATTAAGAATAAGGTAGTGATGCATACTATACATTCACTACACATTTTTATCTATTGATTATGTAAGATACATTCTAATCAATTACCCAACATTTTAATCAATGGTCAAAAAGCATGTAGTGATTGTACACTACACATATTGTGACAAAGAATATACCTAAAAAGAGGGTTGATTATGCTGTAGTAATTGTGCACTACACATATTGTGACAAAACGATTTTATCTTTTTCTACATATGGTGATCATCCGACATTCTGTTTGAATAAGGAGTCGATCCTCCAGAATTTTCCTAAAAAAGAGGGTAAGTTGAAAAATGACAAAAGAGATCTTATGTTTACCCATTGGTTATTGTAGTGTTGTAAGAAAGAGGAAGTTGTTACGTGGCCACTCCATATAGCGTGAATTGTCTTATGGATTAATCAAAACCATGCAGTTTACATATATGAAGTGATAGGAAAATTTAAAATTCATGTTGGGACGGTCCAAAAACTAGTACATTACATATTTGACCATATAATATATACATTTCATTTTATTAAACATAACTGGTATTGCACTTGATGTAGTGTCGAGACTCGAGAGCCATTTACTTTGCTCCAAAAAAAGCACACGCACCGTGAGATTTTTTACCGGGCTCATGCAAATTTGCACGGGCTCTTTTACACAATTGCACGGGGGACTTAAAACAAAATGTCAGATCTGACACACCCTAAAATAAAATAAGATGTGCTACAGAAACCTGAATTTATAATTTCTCTATTAACTAATTCAAATTTCCGTCCTCCTCCACTAAAGACACCGTACATTCACGGGCAATGTACATCCATGATCATATCCTGAATGCTTTGTCAAAATCACGACGTGCTTTGTATCAAAAGAGCCATGTGATGTATTGTACAAACATATGATACTGTCTATGTCTATGTTTCATAAGAGTGTGAGTTAGAATTTAGACATGAGATTCAAAACAGAAATATTCATTCATACATCCAGGCATGCATAGCAGCAGCTCATTGTCCCTAATTTACAGAGTAAAGAGATAAGGCAATATAACCGAAAGTAGTACAATCCAAAAACCAAATCTATGGCACTATCTAGAAGCATGACACATGTAGATCTGAGATATTGACACTTGGCAATAACTGAAGGAGAAACATGGCCTTCTAATTATATAGCTTTAACAGCCCCCCTCAAACTGAAGGTAGCATCTACTACATTCAGTTTGGTCTTGTTCATCTGAAAAGAAGTGTTGGACAGAGGTTTAGTCATACAATCTGCAACTTGATCATAGGAGGGAACATAGGCAACATGAAGCTGATTCTTGAGCACTTGATCTCTGACAAAATGAACATCTATTTCGATGTGTTTTGTTCTAGAATGAAACAGGGGATTATAAGCCAGAGCTGCAGCACTTAAATTGTCACACCATGTGACAGTGATGGCTGGAACAACAATATGTAACTCAGAAAGAAGAGACTTCAACCACATAATCTCAGCTGCAACATTAGCAAGTGCCCTATATTCTGATTCAGTGGAAGAACGAGCCACAACTTGTTGTTTCTTGGAACTCCAAGAAACTAAGGATCCCCCTAGATACACACAATATCCAGCCACTGATTTTCTGTCCACTATATTACATGCCCAATCAGCATCACTAAAGCCTGTGATTACAAGAGCTTGACTTGGTTGAAAATGAAGACCATGACTGACAGTGCCTTTAATATACCTCAGCAATCTTTTAAGTGCAAACCAGTGAACCTCTCTAGGAGAATGCATATATTGGCTCAGTTGATTAACATCATAACTTATATCAGGTCTGGTGTAGGTTAAGTATTGTAAACTAACCAAAATCTTCCTGTACTGAGTTGCATTAGGCAGCAGGGAGGAGCTCTCAGATGTAAGATCAACATTGGTGGTCATAGGTGTAGGAACAGGCTTTAAATGCTCCAGATTAAGTTTAGTTAAAAGCTGAGAGGCATAATGTTGTTGTTTAAGATACAGACCTGTGTCATCTCTATGTGCCTGCATGCCTAAGAAGTGTGACAGTGGCCCAAGATCCTTGAGGGAAAACCTTGAATTCAGCATTGTAATAAATCTCTTCATCAGGCTGGCATTGTTACCTGTGATCAAAATGTCATCAACATAGACAAGTACATACATTAGAACACCTTGAGCATGGAAAATAAACAGATATGTATCAGACTTGCATTGGTGAAATCCCTATTTCAGAAGCTGAATTCTCAATTCATCAAACCAGGCCCTTGGAGCCTGTTTGAGGCCATATAGGGATTTCTTCAAATGACAGACATGTGTAGGTTTTGAGGCATCCACAAAGCCTTCTGGCTGAGGCATAAAGACATCTTCATAGAGTGTACCATTCAAAAAGGCATTATTAATGTCAATTTGGTTTATGTTCCAGTTTAAAGACACTGCTATAGCAAGGACAACTCTGATTGTGGACGCCTTAACAACAGGACTAAAAGTCTCCCCATAATCTAGGCCAGGTGTTTGATGAAACCCTTTGGCTACCAACCTAGCCTTGTGCTTTAAAACAGAACCATCTGGTTTCAGTTTTAGTTTAAAAACCCATTTATTACCTACAAGATGTTGTTTAGGCCTGGGGGGAACCAAATCCCATATGTGATTTCTAATGAGAGCCTGAAACTCCTCTTTCATAGCAGCATGCCACTGAGGGGATGCAATACCTTCTGATGCTCTAGTTGGTTCCTCTTGGCAATGGACAGAATCTTTAGAGGCTAGATAGGAGTAGGTTTTAGGCTTGAAAATGCCAGACTTGGCTCTGGTTTGCATATGATGGTGATTGACAGGTGGGGAAGGAGAGGATAAGGTAGATTCAGTAGAAGAAGGAGTTTCAAAAGACTGATCAAGAGAGGGAGAGAAAATAGGGGTAGGACTGTGAAATTGTGGAGGAGGTGAATGAGTGAATACAGGAGAGGTAGAACCAGAATTGGATACAGGAGAGGTAGACAGAGGACTAGAATTGAGAGGACTGGGAGAATGAAGATGTGGTGATCCTCCAGAAGCAATCATAGGGATGTCTCTGCCAGATGAAGTTTCCTCTGTACCAGTAGAAAGAACAGAAAAAGAGTTTGTAGTTGGAATAGAATGAAACACAGGAGGAGGAGTGTCAGCTTTTGAGGGATGAAACAGGGATTTGTAAGGAAATTCTAACTCATTGAAAATGACATCTCTGGACACATACAGCCTTCTTGAAGGATCAAGACATAGATAACCCTTATGAGCTGAACTTACACCCAGGAATAAGCACTTGGTGGTGTGAAACTGAAACTTCTGCTTCTGGAAGGGTCTAAGATAAGGATAGCAAGTGCAACCAAAAGTTTTAATCAGCTTGTAATCTGGTTTTTGTTTAAAAAGTTGTTCATGTGGAGATTTCATGGACAGAACAGGTGTTGGTAGACAGTTAATGAGATAAACACTATACTGAAAGGCTTCACTCCAGAATTTTAAAGGCAAATTTGCTTGAGCTAAGAGTGTTAGACCAACTTCAACTATGTGTCTATGTTTCCTTTCTATTCTCCCATTTTGACCATGAGCATAGGGACAAGGATGTCTGAAAATTATACCTAGATCTTTTAACATGTTTTCAAAGGCTCTAAACTCTCCTCCCCAATCTGTTTGAAGGCATTTAATATTTCTATCAAACTGTTTTTCAACCATGGTTTTAAATTGAATGAAGGCCTTTAAAGCATCTGATTTATGGACTAGAGGAAAAATCCAAACAAATCTACTATAATCATCAATAAAGCTTATGTAATATTTAAAACCTTTAGCAGATGTAATAGGAGCAGGTCCCCAAAGATCAGAATGTATAAGATCAAGACAGAATTCACTTTTGGAAAGAGAGTTAGAGTAAGGTAAGGCATGTTGTTTTCCCAACTGACAAGCATGACAAAACTCAACATTTGCATTACAACCATAATTACAAGATTTCAACACAGAGTTTAGAATCTTAGAAGATGGATGCCCTAATCTTCTATGCCAGACATTGGCTTCATCAACAGTCTTATTACAAACACTGGAAAGGAGACATGTAGAACTAGGACTGACTTTGGAGTGAAGAGAGTTCTGAGTTGCTTCAAAAGGAAACTTCATCTGATAGAGACCATCTTTAATTGTTCCTTCCAGAAGAACCTGCCCTGTGATCTTGTCCTTCACAAAGCAACAATCAGAATGAAATTCCATAACAACATGATTATCAGAGGTAAGTTGAGAAACACTTAGAAGGTTTTTAGTTATAAGAGGAACATGTAAAACATTATTGAAATTAAGATCAGTGTAATCAGTTTGAAGGGAAAAGGAACCAGTGTTTTGGATAGGAAGACTCTTACCATTGCCAATGGTTAGACCATCAGAACCATCATATCCTTGACTCAATTGCAAACTGTTAAGATCAGCAGTTATATGATTTGTTGCTCCACTATCAGCATACCAACTTCCATCACTTACAGATTCTGGAGAAGCAAAATAAGCAGCAGGTCCTTGGCCATAGTTGGTGTACTGTCCAGCATTTGGTCTCACATTTGCACCAGAGTTTCCATTAACAGCTTGGCCATTATAATTTGAGTTATACCTGTGATAACATTCAGCTGCTGTATGACCAACTTTGGTACACGCTTGACAGGTAGGTCTAGAATTTCCTTGGTTGGGGTAACCTCTTCCACCTCTGCCTCTTCCACCTCTTCCTCTATAACCACCACTTCTGCCTCTGCCATTTGTCTGAAAATTCCCACTGTTAGGAGGTCTGGATTGTCCTCTTCCTTGTCCAGACCTATTTGTAGCCAAGTTTGCAGATGCAGTGCCTAGATCAGTAGTGATTGAAGGTGTGAAACGAGCAAGCAATCTTTCATGTGTTACTAATTGGGACTGAACCTCTTGCCAGGTGAGAGAGCCAATTCTTGCTGTGATATTGACTATCACTGACTCATATTCTTGATTCAAACCTCCTAAAGTGGCAAGAATTAACTCTGATGCTGAAATAGGGTATCCAGCTGCTTGCAATCCATCTGAATAGCTCTTCATTTGTGCCAAATAATCAACCATACTCTTGGACCCTTTCTCAGATCTTGTTAAGGATGTCTTATACTCGAGCATCCTGGATTCAAAACGATTATTGAACAGAGTTTCAAGAGTATTCCACACCTCATTTGATGTTGTGCAACCAATTACCTCTTGCAAAGCACTTTCTGTCATAGAGCTCATTAACCAACTCATGAGCAATTGATCTGTAGCAACCCATGTCTCATACAGGGGATTTGGTTCGA
The DNA here is from genome assembly GCA_036785695.1 of Gentiana straminea. Classification (NCBI taxonomy): domain Eukaryota; kingdom Viridiplantae; phylum Streptophyta; class Magnoliopsida; order Gentianales; family Gentianaceae; genus Gentiana; species Gentiana straminea. Next base: position 83,171 of record JAVUPR010000300.1, on the reverse strand, counting down.
CGTTTGTCGTTCCAGATGCATGTATGAATCTGGCTGGTGGTGACTGGTGCCAAACAGAAACCCATCTAACCTGTGTCCACGAACAAAACGGTATGACCACTGATTTCCATAGCATTTAGTTATTTCGATCTAGCTTCACAACACAACTTTGATTCAAGTTTCCAGTGAATGCAGATGCAGGAGTTGACACCATCGACGAGACAGCTCCTTCTGATTGATTCCCAAAAATCGGTGGTGTTAATGGAGGAATTGGGGTGGTTTGACCAGAAGGAGGAACAAAGGTGGTAGATGTGTAGTGAGGGATGGAAAGAGATGAAAAACTCCCAAGAGAAAAGCTGGGAGTAGGATTCCCAGCAGTTACAGCAACTCCGGTCACCGGAGTAGTAGATGCAGCGGCATTGGTTCCGGCCATGGTAAAGCTCTGATACCAAGTTAGAATTTAGACATGAGATTCAAAACAGAAATATTCATTCATACATCCAGGCATGCATAGCAGCAGCTCATTGTCCCTAATTTACAGAGTAAAGAGATAAGGCAATATAACCGAAAGTAGTACAATCCAAAAACCAAATCTATGGCACTATCTAGAAGCATGACACATGTAGAGCTGAGATATTGACACTTGGCAATAACTGAAGGAGACACATGGCCTTCTAATTATATAGCTTTAACAGTGTGCATACTCTGCTTGAGAAATTATTACAATGTACCTCCATTTTTATTTTTATTTTCTTTTTGTGTGGAGAGTTTGGGTGGATTAATGGGAGGTTTTTGGGTAGTGTCTTCACACGACGTGAAGACACGTGTGACATTACTTGGGCAATTTATTTTTAAATTGGATTTAAATTGTGTGGTTAGGATCCTTCTACGTGTCAAATCACTCCAAATGATGCCACCGTCTAGTAATTTTATGAATTAATAGGTCCGTTAATTATTAAACTGAATTTAAATATGTTGACAAGACTGGTCCTCTTAAAAACGGGTCAAAGACGGATTAGTGGCCAATATGGTACCTTTTTGTAGTCATTTTGTTGAGACATTATCATCATTCTAAATATGTTAACAAGGCCAGTCCAATTAATAACGGGTCATAGACGTGCGTGCGTGCGTGTATGTGTATTAGAAGCCGATGCCTGGTGTATAAAAGACTTGAACCGGCCGCTAATTAACTTATGATGAGTTCTATAGGTACTACGAAATCACTAATGACATCAATAATCGTGGTTCTCAAAACAAGTTTATGGTGTCAATTGAACTCAACTAATTATATTATTTTTTTTTTTTACGAAAAAAGGGATTTCTAGAGCTTCTGAATTCTAGAATTCGGCTTGTTTACTTTATTGGGTTTATCATGTTTGGCTCAAATTCGATAAAATTAGTTGTTTTGTTTAGCTTTTGCTGCTAAATTTAAGAGAATGTTTTACTTAAAGAAGCTTTGTGTTACGAAACTTTATCTCAGAGCATAGCCGAACGGTTAGTATTTCGAAAATACTCGGGTTTTCGAAACGGGGCGTTATAGGTATCTCAGAACATGGCCGAACGGTCCATACTCCGAAAATACTCGGGTTTTCGAAACGGGACGTTATAACAAAGACGTTTATGGTGGTTATTTCAGGAGCCGAAAAGGAAATTTGTTTTTGAAAAATGAAATTATGCTTGGCGGGTAATTTGAATTTGAATTTTAAAACTTTAAACTCATAAAAAAATGATACCTTCGTTCCAAAACATAAGTAATCCTAGGTGTTTTAACACCGATTAACGTGGTGGTTTTTATATTATAAACTTGATGGTTAATGTATAAAATATCTCTTGACAATCATTAATGAAATGATTGTTAAGTAATGAAAAGTGATTGAATTGATAATAAACTAGGAGTAAAAAAAATAAAAAAAGTAATAAATAATACATTGATAATTTATAATGATTTATATTATAAGATTAAATTAAAAGCGTAAGTTTAATTATATTTTGAAAGGAGGTACTAGCAATCTTTACCCAATGGACAAAAGAGTACATCTACTTTATTATGAACTGCCCATTAAAGTTGAAATATCAACATCAAATACTCTTTACAAGATCGAAAGGTTGCCCCTGACCAAAAAAAAGAAAAGAAAAAGAAAGGTTGTAAATTGGTTCAAAATATATCAATAAATGCCAACTGCCAGCTTTAACTGTAGGGAAATTATAAGATAATAAATGTCACATGCCAGCTTTAACTTTAGAGAAATTCTAAGATAGATACTCAGAGAGACATCTATGTAGTTTTATCTGAACCATATAGTTTCATTTTATAATAAAATTATATGGTCCAGATAAAGTCACATAGATGAATACTGATATTGAAGAGTCTACATCTTAGAATTTCCATTGCTCGTATGTTTACTCTTGAAAATCAAGGAAAATGTCTTCCAAAAAAAATCGAGGAGATTTTTTCTCAAAAGAAAAAAATCAAGGAAATTTAAAAAAATATATTTGAAAAAGTATTATTTGTGTATATGCTAAAATGATAACATTTGTTAAATATACATTAAAAGCATTTCACAATGATGTAAGCTATTTTATAGAGAATCCTTAAAGAATGTGCAACGAAATGTTTTTCGGATATAATTTTCAAATAATATTGTTTTGAGACATAATACACAAATAATACTATTTTCAAGCACTTTTGTTTTTTCAAGTTCCCCGAAAATCAAATGCAAATTCACAGAACCAAAAGTGATATGCAACGGTCACCTTATCCAATATGCTTGACCGTTTTATAAGGTGTGATGCAACATTGTAATATTATTTATTGTGATTTATCACATATTGATATCTTTGTAACTTAAGATTAATGATAAATAATATGTCTTCCAGATGTCTAAAATCTTTCCCCTATTTGTAAGAGTATATATTTTCGTTAATTCAAAATTAGCTTCTCGTTTCATTTTCTTTTAGGTCTTCTTCTCTTTTAAGTTGTTGGAAAACCGATATATGTTAAAAAAAAAAACCTTCAGATAGCCCTGGATTTCACAGATTTTGTGCCACCACCCGGGAAAGCGCTCCAATGTTGAATTAATTCTGGGCGAGTTCGATTGACTTTTTGGGTTGTTCTACAGATCCCAATGCGGATTTAGAAGCACTTTGGTTTCTGCAAGAAATTGGAAAATCAGGTCGTGTCAGACCTGACACTTGAAAATCAGGTTGCGCCTTTTCTGACATGAAAATTAAGGTAAATGCAGAGATCCTTACGTTTAAACGTAAGGAAGTTTGAATCACATAACCAGGTTCAGTTGAACTTTCCCTACGTTTAAACGTAGGGAAATTCAAAAAACATTTTTTGAGAATTTTCTACGTCTAAACGTAAGAAATTCTACTTTTGAACGTAGAGTCTCTACGTTCAAACGTAGAGTTCCTACGTTTGACGGTTTGGGCCTCAAATACTTGTCTTTCCCTTTTATGTATATATGTATTTATATATGTGTTATTGTCTATATATGTGTATATATATGTATATATGTATTTATATATTTATGTATATATATATATATTAATGTATGTAAATAATATATATATATATATATACACACACACACACATATGTGTGTATATATGTGTATATATATGTGCATATATATGTATATATGTATTTATATATGCATATATATGTATATATATATTTATGTATATATGTATTTATATATGTGTATATATATATATATGTATATATATATATATATATGTATATATATATATATATATGTATATATATATATATATATGTATATATATATATATATATATATATATATATATATATATATATATATATATATATATATATATATATATATATATATATATATATATATATATATATATATATATATATACATATATATATATATATATATATATATATATATATATATATATATATATATATATATATATATATATATATATATATATATATATATATATATATATATATATATATATATATATATATGTAGATATATATCTATGTATGTGTGTGTATATATATGTATATATATATACACATATAGATATATGTGTATATATATGTATATATATGTATGTATATATGTATATATACACACATATAGATAATCGTGGGAAAGACAAGTATTTGAGGCCCAAACCGTCAAACGTAGGAACTCTACGTTTGAACGTAGAGTCTCTACGTTCAAACGTAGACTTTCTTACGTTTAGACGTAGAAAATTCTCAAAAAATGTTTTTTGAATTTCCCTACGTTTAAACGTAGAAACTCTACGTTTAAACGTAGTGTTTCTACGTTTAAACGTAGGGAAAGTTCAACTGAACCTGGTTATGTGATTCAAACTTCCTTACGTTTAAACGTAAGGATCTCTACGTTTACCTTATTTTTCATGTCAGAAAAGGCGCAACCTGATTTTCAAGTGTCAGGTCTGACACGACCTGATTTTCCAATTTCTGGGTTTCTACAAGAATTTACTTTTTTTTAAAGGAGTTAGGTGGCTTCATCTTGTGAAGGTAATAATTGTATAACGAGTAATCACACAACCTATATTTGTATCATTGATCTTTCATAAGACTCAATTATAATTAGGTGTATCCCTCATAACTAATGATATAAATACACACGTTCTGTCATTTGTTGTGTCCGTTATTATATTTCTTATATAATTCTAACATAATCAATTACGTAAAAATATGTAGTGTCTGAATATTTTATGACAGTAGTATTACATGTATGCAGGACGTAGCCGAGGAGTGGGCTTATTAGGGTGCTAAGCTTCTCCAGTTGTTATTTTTGATACATCAATTTTTTTCTATATGATTTCTTTTTAATAATTTAGTTCAACACAATCAATTATGCCCTTCCTACCGGTATCTAATATTTTTAAAAAATCCCCCATCCTGTATCTACGTATCTCGTACACGTGTGTGTATATATATACACACACATACATAGATATATATCTACATATATATATATACACATATATCTAAATGTGTATATATATATACATATATATACACACACATACATACATATATATCTACATATATATGTACATGTATATACACATATATAGACACATATGTATACATATATAAACACATATAGATATATGTGTATATACACACGAAATGTCTTATCATCTCTTTTTGTTTTTTGGAACATCGTTGTTTTGTGTTGTGTTCTGTTTTGTTGTAACATTAAGGGGGGTAAGAGAAGAAGATAATATGGTTTTTGCCACATCATAGAATACTTGATGATGACGAGGGAGAATGGACGCCGTACATAGCCGGCAGAACAGAACTTATATTTTCAATCTAAGGGTGCCTCACTTCCGGCTGAGGATTACCAGGCTGCTGAGGACAGGAAAAAGATGCTCTATTTAGCAGACCTAATGAAATTTTCTACGAGCTACCTACTAGGAGCCCCAATACAAAGCCTGGAGCTTAGGCATGACACAGCGGATCAGAAGGAATGGAAAACACCCTAGGGAAAGCATGCAATTCTAAGAACCTCATCAGGCCGAGGCGTACCATGCATGTAATTCAGTGCGAGATATTGATTGTTGGATTTTCAAACAACATTAATTTGTTGTTTGTTTCAGTTTTTTAATTCACATACATGTTAGCCATATTTTCAAGGGCATAATTAGGTCATTAGCAATACTACTATCATGCTACCATATATTACACTTTCATAAATTACACTACATTATCAAATCAAAAATTATAACACTATCGTTCTTAGATGTATAAAATTACATAAACAAACTACTTAAAACACACATTTCAGATAAATACATAGCATTTCTACAATATAAATAACATAATCACTACTCAAAACACACATTTCGGTTAAATAAATATCATTAATTACACTAAAACCTAGTAATTGAACCCTAAGAAAATACTTAAATACACTACTTAGAAGTATGAACATTACATAAACAACCTACTTAAAACACACGTTTCGGTTTTAGACATATGATTACTACAATATAAATAACATACACACATTGAGCACTTGAATTAAGATAAATAAGATAGCAATAACTTACCCAGAAATGGACTTGAAAGATGAAGAAATGGACTTGAAAGATGAAGAAGTGAGCACAAAATTGATATTAGATTCAAAGCCTTTGAAGGAATGAGAAAAATCCCGTTAATGTGGTGTATATTCAACAAGCACCTTACAACAACATTAATATCCATCTACCACTGTCAAACGTAGAAAAGCTACGTTTAAACGTAAAAAATCTACGTTTAAACGTAGATTTTATTACGTTCAGACGTAGATAAATTTCAAAAATTCACCTTTTGGATTTCCCTACGTTTAAACATAGGTTTTCTACGTTTAAACGTAGAAAATCTACGTTTAAACGTAGCTTTTATTACGTTCAGACGTATATAAATTTCAAAAATTCACTTTTGGATTTCCCTACGTTTAAACGTAGGGAAAGATCAACTGCAACGTTTTATGTTAGTTATATTTCCTTACGTCTGAACGTAGAGATCTCTACGTCTGAACGTAAGGATCTCTACGTTTACCAGATTTTTCATGTCAGAAAAGGCACAACCTGATTTTCAAGTGTCAGGTCTGACGTGGCCTGATTTTCCAATTTCTGGGATTTGTGTCCACCTTTGCTACAGAATACTGATTCAGCTGACGAAGTTTATCCACAACAGTGTTAGTATTAGTTCGTAAAAGTGGGGGGAGTCCGACGGTGGAGGACTGAAATTGATTTAATGTAAATCTAAAAAATTGATCATATGAGTTGTTTACTAGCAGCTCAATTTTCGGCTCGTAAAAATTTCATTCATATATGATTTAATCAAATTCGAGCTGAACTCGAGCACAGATTGACTTCAAACGTTCACGAAACTTTTCGAATATTATATATGGAGAGAAAAAAACAATAAAACAATATTGATAAAAATAAAAAAAAACCCAGACGATATTGCTTTTATTAAATCATAATCATAATTATAATCATAATCATAATCATAATCATAATCATATCATAACTATATTAAAAGAGCCAGTTGTTTCCCTTCGGGTGTTTCTCACAATAAGTGTTTCTCCACAATTTAATATTTTCATAAATAAAACAATTTATTCAATATTAAAAAAAATAGATAAGATTACGTTAAAAATAATCTCATTTTTTTAGCAACATTATCTTATTTTGTATTTTCTTAAAATGTCAAAGTTTAAAATCACAATGACATGTACATACATTAATTACTTCCCACTCCTTTTATTTTTATAATTTATAAATCTTATAGTTATTGTATTTTTAAATAATGTCAAATTTAAAATTATAATACCATGTAACTTTATACAATTAGTCTTTTTTTTTTACGGATACGAAATATAGACACGCACGCATATTTTTTGAACCCACTTAGACTCAAAACCGGAACATTTGGCTTAAGGACCACATCATTCTTTCAAGTACGTAAGGGTCAATTGCATTTGTTTATACACATTATCACAAAAACGAAGTAGTTTAAAAAAAAGAAATCTATGGTTAGATGATTTTCACATTTTGGGTGTGTGGTTGGATCAGTTCTATTTGAGAGAATACTTCCTCAAGTACTTGAGAGGATCCTGACTCCAATGGCTTGATGAGAAAAATATGATTCTATCAAATGATAGCATTAAAACATTTAATATTGTTTTTTCATGTTGTGTCTTTATGCTTTTAAAAACGATAGAATTAATCTAAAACCTTAAATGATAGCATGTGTAATATAATTGATCAAGTATGTGAATATTTTATTGATTAAAGTTAAAAATATACTAATGAGAACGGATAACAATTCATCGATATTAATTTATATACAAGGAGAGAGTATGTGAATGTTTTGGAGAGAGTTTTTTAGGGTTTTTTTTACATCACATCACTAATCATTTCTTACAATTCTCCCACAAATCAAATCTTCAACTGCAAATAAAAAAATATTAAATCATTTCTCATCATGTCACTTTATCAATTTTATTACATTTTTTACCATTATTTAATTCATTATTCTACTTATTTCTCATTTCATAATCTACACCAATCATTATTCTACTTTATTTTACCCCATCAACTTTCTAATCATTACTTCAATCACTTTATCTAAAAAAAACTCCAACACAAAACAAACGGAGCCGAAGAGTCTCCATAATTGATCAAGCATATTGCAAACATTACATTGATTAAAGAAAAAATAAAATATAAAAAGAACGGATAATAATTTATCAATATTAATATATATACAAGATAATGGTTTAGTAAATATAATTATACAACAACATAAAGAGTCCCATTAAAAAAATGACATAAATAGTCACCGTTTTTTTAAAGTCATACTCCATCGCTTAAAATTAGTTAAATGAATTCAGATGCACTTAAGAAATTAACGAGTATCTGAAAACCACCTAAGGAATGTGTACGGCATAGTGAAAGATACTTCCAGATGTGTGATGTTTCATATGATCAGAGAAGAGACTTGGTAGCAATGCATTTTCGGGAAAAGCTAATGTGTGGTATGAAATCTGAGAATGAGTTTTCCAACAATTAATTGGGCATTATTGAGGGTAGAAGTTATGAAACGATTATGAGGTAGGCCAATATATATATATATATATATATATATATATATATATATATATATATATATATATATATCGAGTTTGAGAAATTAAGAAGCTTGCTTTAGCGGTTACAACATCTTACGTTGATTGAGACTTACTTCATCAAATGTTTTATAAGAGACCTTAAAACTGAAATTAAGTCTATGGTGAGATTGATGAAGCCTGAGGACATTGATATTGTCATATGTCAGGAATCTATTACAATGGCATTGAATGACATGCACGTACATAAAAATTACTCTAACCATAGCCAATCTAGGTTCTCCATTCACCACTAAGGTGAATGATAAACTACCTGACGCTGATAATAAACCAGTGGTACATAAGACAATTACTCCTAAATAGTTGTAGGAAAAGAAGGCTATTGGGTTATGTTTTAGGTGTGATGAAAAATACACCCGTATCCAAGTGTGCAAGCAGATACACAATCACTTTTGGGTACGCAAGGATGATAGAGTTTGGGGAGAGATTACAATGTGATAAAACCAAATCACCCTATGTTAATCATAGTAGTAGATGGAAACAGAATGGTGAGTGAATTTAAGTGTCCTAAAATATGTGAGATTGATCAAGTTGAGAGGTTGTGCCATTATATTAGGAATGGATTGGATGATAAGGTCTTTGACTTCAACAAAACATAGGTGGTTTTCACTAACGAAGGAGAACAAATTAAGATGGGAAGTTACACAGAATCTCAACTTAAGATGACCAGTTGCAAAAGATTTACTAAGAAATTGAGAAATAGGGCCTATAGACTCTCAGGGAAACTCAATTTGATACATGAACATGCTCTGAATCATGTGCCCAGTAAACTGACTCATGTCCCATAAGAGTGCCATGAGGTGTTTGTAAATACCTAAGGATTGCCATAAATGAGGAGCTATGAGCATACCATAACTTTAAATGAAGGTGTTGAACCTATGAAACTAAAACCTTATAGGTATGCTCACCGTCAGAAGGATAAAATAGAGCAGTTGGTGGATAAAATGCTACAACGGGGAATTATCCAACCACAATAATAATCCATTTTCATTACCCTTGCTTCTTGTGAAAAAAATATGGAACCTAAAGATGTATGTGGATTACAAAAGGGTGAATGACTTGATTGTCAATGATATATACCATATTCCCTTAATTTATGAATTGCTTGATGAGTTTGGGAAAATAGATTTAAGGTGTGGATTCCATCAGATTACAATGAATGAGGATGATATCCAGAAGACTGTCATTGTGACTCATCATGACCAATTTGATTTCAATGTGATTCCATAGAAGTATGAATGAGATGCTGAGACCTTACTTGAGCAAGTTTGTGTTGATATTTTTTTGATGACATCTTAATCTTGAGCCCCTGACATGGATTCCCATATACATCATCTTAAAGTGGTTCTAAAAGTTATGAAGAAGAACCAATATTATGCTAAATTGTCCATATGTTTTTTTTGGACAAGCCATGGTGGAATACTTGATTCATATCATACATGAGGGTGAAGTGCATACTGGCCCAAGCAAGATTCAAGCCATGTTAGATTGGCCACAACCCTATAATGTGATTGTACCAAAAGGTTTTTTGGGCCTAACATGTTTCTACAGGAGTTTTGTGCTGATGAGAGTCAAATTGGCTATCATTTTATATGTAATTATACCCCGTTTATACCTCATTTTATATGTTTCCGGGGACATTTGGTTGTATTTTGATGTATTTACACCTTGGTTATCATTTCGGGACCTAGAACGTAAAGTCCGGGATTCTCGGTCTTTTTCGGTGTAATTTACTATACTCTCGGTCACCCTAGTGTCCTGTAGGGATTATGTGTGGTATTTGTTGTGATTTTGTACAGGACTTAGGTATTTGAGATGTACGGAAGGCGAGTTACGAGGATTGGAACGTGTGCCCGAAGCTTAAACGTTCAAACGGATCAAAACGCGGTGGTACTACAACCATACCTTCCACTGATCTGCATTTTGATCCACCTTAGAGGCATATTCTGGGCTGGACATCTTCATGAAAGTTGTAGACAATTGAATCATCTTTCCAACGCAACTTGAATCACTCGATTTGGAGGTCTACACGTAAAGTTATGACTGATTTACTGAAGGTGTGTCAGACAGGCGGGCGCCCGTGAATGCGTTTTTGGCTCAGAAAGTTGCTGATCGAATTTGTGAAGGAAATAATCTGACGGGCGGGCGCCCGTCACCACAGGCGGCCGCCCGCCGTCCAGATCTGAAAAAAAACACACTGTAAATACCCCCATTCGATCCAAAAAGGGGAGGCTTCTTCCCAACTCGTTTTCCCACCATTTTTCTGCGTTTTTCTTAGCTTAGATTAGGTTTGTAGATAGATTAGCTTAGTTTAGTTGTATATTGTTGTAATTTGAAGACTTATGTTGCTAGCTCTTGCAATTTCGATTTGGATTTCGTTTTTCTTCCGGTGTTCTTCGACTCCAGTTTCCGGTAATTTCAATTTCTTGCTTTCATCTTGATTCATGCTAGCTTTATTGTTGATTTCTTATATTTCATAACTAGAATGAGTAGCTAAGAGCTTTATAGCCGAGTCATGTGAAGATTGTTGAAATCGAACCCTAGTTTGGATCACGGAAGTATTCTCGATGTTTTGATAGTTAATTTTGATGTTGATTGTTGTCTTAGAACTTATGATTAACGACGGTTGTTAAATTCGCGACTTAATAATCGTATAACACGTATCGTCTTTACATATGTATTTTGCGAGAGGGTACGGGAAAAGGGGTTCTAGGATTGCCGTGTAAAACCGACTGAGTTGTTCAGATTCGGTTTCGTGTGTGAGGTTTATATCGTTGTTAACGAGCGTCTCATAGAGCGTAGACCGTGTCAGGTCAGTTAAATCCGGTCAGCGGACTGTTGAATTCGACATAGGAAACTAGGTTGTTGAAATTGGCGCTTAGTTTCGGAATTAGGAGATGACATCCTTCGATCATTATCAATTAGGTTTAGTAATCCGAATGCTTCTAGGAATAAACTAGGGTTTGAAAGTAAACAATCGGAACGTTTCTCGGCTATCTCTTTTATATAGTTTTAAATCTTTGTTTGTACATCATTGTTGTAGAATCGGTGATCTGACAAATCACCGTCCTTAGAATTTATGTACCGCACTTGTGTTGGCCTGAACTAGGAACGAGACCGACCCTGATACTTAACCAGATTCCCTGTGGGATACGACCTTGACTCACCAATTCTAGGCTGCAGTTGACCCGGTACACTGCCGGTGAGATTGGACACTTAGAAAAGGCCGATCATGTGCCTCACTATGGGATTATTGCTAAACACTTGAATGACTGTAACTCAAAAAAGATGTGTTTTGTCACAAAGTGCCTCGGAAGCATACTAGAAACTCAAGGAGGCCATGTGCAAATCATCAGTACTTGTCTTACCAGATTTTGGAATTCCATTTTGCATTGAAACATATGCATGTGCAAAGGATTAGGGGCTACCTTACAACAAAACAAGAAACATGTGCTTATCTAAGCAGGGCCTTCATCTCTACGGATATGGGATTGTTTCTCAATAAGAAGGAAAACCTATCAGTCATCAAGGCAGTAACCAAATGGAAGCCATATATTCAAGGCCGGGCCCTTTGTCATCAAAATTGATCAATAGAGTCTGAAATTCATTTTGGATCCGAGGACTACTACTAGATTCTGGATCAATAATATTTTGATGATGTTTTTTTAGGTTAGAAGAAACATAGGGTATATCTAAAGATACACCACATACTTGAGACAAATCTTCATTTGATACTCATAAATTACATGATTTTTTAACTAAAAAAGCTTATCATAATTAAGATAATGAAAATGTAACATGACGAGTTTGATTCAAGGCGTACGAGTAAGAGAACTAAATTAATCCTGCCAAACGTAAAATCATTTTGTAACAATTGTCATTCTACTCCTAATTATTTTATAAAATAAACAAATAGTCAAGAATATAAATGTAACATTAAAAAAAATTAGAAATAATAAATTAGTCTAACACGTGCGAAGCACGTGCATTTTGCTAGTAAACATATACATACCAATTACAAACTGAATTGTGTGGGATTGATGTCAAACACGAACTCAAATCGGTTGTCGAACCATATATCAAACGATATTGCTTTTATTAAATATACATATTACTCAAATTTTTTGCGTTTGTTATAGTTGCAGTAGTTTTATAAAAACACTTTTATGTGATTATCTCAGAAGTTACACAAGTTTTGTTGTTGAAGGTGTTATCAAACCCGTGTCACCCAATCATGTAATATGGGTTATAGGATCTAAACACTCTACCACCTCTAGATCTGGACCCCGATCCCTGCCGGTACACGATGCACAGTTCGTCCGGCTGTGCATCAAAACGATACTGTATCGACACCAAACGACGCCGTTTGGTTCCGACCTTAAAAAAAACACAGTCAAAACAGCGTCGTTTCGACCCGAAACGACGCCGCTTCGGGTGTACCGCACGGTACAGCTGGGGCTGTACCGTTGGGGATCTCGAGTCCTCTAGATCTTCCTCATTTGAAACATCGTCTACTTCTCTTCCCGAAGTCCAAGGGAAGGGCATGTTTCCAAATCCAAACCGGCCACCCTTAGCTTGCATTTGAGTGGAAAGATTAGCCGAGGTACCTAAGGATGTGGTGTCAAGCACTCGGTTAGGATTAAATCTGCCAACTCAAAGATCATACTCTAGCGGTTATGGTGACGAGTGATGATACATTCACTACACATTTATCCACAACATCTTCAACAACACTATCAAAATCAATGATTGTGTTGAAACCCGTAAGAATAAATGATCCATCATTTTAATCAATGAATATAAAACATACAATGGAATTTGGAAATGGAACTACACAAGTGCACATACCATTTCCATGTGGTGACCATACCTGCCTTATACTATTTATCTAGAATGTCTTTATTTGCATCATACTCAATCTATTTGTGTATCACTCTATCTATGTATCACAGTAGAATCAACTTTGTCACTAATGAATATTCGGAAAATCAGTTATAGGTTTCATAATCGACTTTCATAAAATCGATTCTGTACACACACAGAATGATGCACACATAAATCAAAATCAAGTATTGTGCAAATAATGATGTCCTTCGTCTAACCTTCCCTCTTAAGACACAAGTATAAGCTCAGATTTTAAAATAGAGTACCCATCAACGGTCAAATTTAATTATATTATCAAAGTCTGAAAATAAATATGGATATTACAAATCTGTCGCACAATTAACAAAGAAGAGGTCAGTACAATAAGTTAATTAGAGGTGAATCAAAACTACCTTAAATCAGTTTTTTTTTTTTGGGTCGCGGGCTAGAAAGATAAAATAAGATACAAAATAGGAAAAAAGATAAGAAAAAAAAACAGTGGTTGAGAAGGACAGAAACACGTCTATTACTACATGTGTTTCTACATGTTGTTACAACCACATGTAGTAACACATATAGTAACATGAGCGTTTTTGTTATTCTCAATCATTATTTTTTTTTTTCTTATTTTAGATTAAAAACAGTCAACCACAACCTTTAAACTATTTCCTTAACGGCTTTTTTATTTGAGTAGATGAAAACTGAAAAGTACCCTCTTTAGGGATATGTTAGATCTTTGGACCTTTTATTTATTTATTTATTTTTTTTTTTTGAAGGAGATCTTTGGATCTTAAAAATGGAAAATTGACTAGAGATGTTTAATAAAAGGGACAATTATCTAAAAGGACATATATTGGACTTAATTAAGCAAAAAGGACATTCAAAACAAACACTTAGTTATAAGGACAAAAAATAAGTAGATAGACCCAAATACCCTTAATGAAGAAAATACTAAAAAAAAAAATAAGAGGGGACGCGGGAATGGGAGGGCTGCTGAATGTTTTTTTTTTTTTTTTTTTTTTTTTTTTTTTGTATGAAGCGTTAGTTGTTGTTATGTTTTGCTCTTTTTTTTTATTATTATTTATTTATTTGTTTTCTGGACGATGAAGTGGTTTTTTTTTTTTTTTTTTAATTTTAATTATACTCCCTGGACGTTGATTTTTTTTTTTTTTTTTTTTTTTTTTTTTTTTTCTGGATGGAATAAGTTGATTTATTCTTTTTTTAAATATTGACCACCGTGATGTATTGGCCACCGCGATACATTGATCACCGCGATGAAGTGACACCGTAATGCACTGACAACCGCGATGCAGTGACCACCACGATGCAGAGACACCGCGATGAAATGACACCGCGATGCATTGACTTCGGCAATCATATATGCAGTGACATCAACATTTTATGCAGTGACATCGGCAATCATATATGCGTGACATCAACATTTTATGCAGTGACATCAGCAATCAACATTTTATGCAGTGACATCAGCAATCATATATGAATGACATCGACAATTTATGTAGTGACATCGGCAATCATATATGCAGAGACATCGCGATGAAGTGACACCGCGATGGAGTGGCCACCTCCGATGCAGAGACACCGCGATGAAGTGGCCACCCCCGATGCAGAGACACCGCGATGTTGAGACCATCGAGATGCAGTGATCATCGGGATGCAGTGACATTTGATAAAGCAATACCGTGATGACATTTGATATTTTTACGACTTAATTTCATAAAATCGATTTCTTTTCTTCATAAAATCGACTTCAAATGGCTATATCTTTTGATATAAAACTACGATCAACATAAATCTTTCATCTTAATTCATATTTTTATGCAGTGACATCGGCAATCATATATGCAGTGATATCAACATTTTATGCAGTGACATCGACAATCATATATACGTGACATTAACAATTTATGCATTGACCACCGTGATGCATTGACCTCCTCGATGCAGAGAATCCGCGATGCACTAACAACCGCGCTGCATTGACCACCGTGATGCATTGACCTCCTCAATGCAGAGACACCGTGATGCACTGACAACCGCGCTGCATTGACCACCGCGATGCATTGACATTGACAATTATATATGCAGTGACATCGACAATCATATATGCGTGACATCGACAATTTATGCAATGACATCGCGATAAAGTGGCCACCCCTGATGCAGAGACACCGCGATGAAGTGGCTACTCCCGATGCAGAGACACCGCGATGAAGTGGCCACTCCCGATGCAGAGACACCGCGATGCAGAGACCATCGGCAATCAGATATGCAGTGACATCAACATTTTTTTTTATTATTTATTTATTTGTTTTCTGGACGATGAAGTGGTTTTTTTTATTTTTTTTTATTTTTTATTTTAATTATACTCCCTGGACGTTGATTGTGGGGTTTTTTTTTTTTTTTTTTTTTATGGACGGAATAAGTTGATTTATTCTTTTTTTAAACATTGACCACCGTGATGTATTGACCACCGCGATGAAGTGACAACGTAATGCACTGACAACCGCGATGCAGTGACCACCACGATGCAGAGACACCACGATGAAATGACACCGCGATGCATTGACATCGGCAATCATATATGCAGTGACATCAACATTTTATGCAGTGACATCGGCAATCATATATGCGTGACATCAACAATTTATGCAGTGACATCGGCAATCATATATGCAGTGACATCAACATTTTATGTAGTGACATCGGCAATCATATATGCAGAGACATCGCGATGAAGTGACACCGCGATGGAGTGGCCACCTCCGATGCAGAGACACCGCGATGAAGTGGCCACCCCCGATGCAGAGACACCGCGATGTTGAGACCATCGAGATGCAGTGATCATCGGGATGCAGTGACATTTGATAAAGCAATACCGTGATGACATTTGATATTTTTACGACTTAATTTCATAAAATCGATTTCTTTTCTTCATAAAATCGACTTCAAATGGCTATATCTTTTGATATAAAACTACGATCAACATAAATCTTTCATCTTAATTCATATTTTTATGCAGTGACATCGGCAATCATATATGCAGTGATATCAACATTTTATGCAGTGACATCGGCAATCATATATACGCGACATTAACAATTTATGCATTGACCACCGTGATGCATTGACCTCCTCGATGCAGAGAAACCGCGATGCACTAACAACTGCGCTGCATTGACCACCGTGATGCATTGACCTCCTCAATGCAGAGACACCGTGATGCACTGACAACCGCGCTGTATTGACCACCGCGATGCATTGACATTTACAATTATATATGCAGTGACATCGACAATCATATATGCGTGACATCGACAATTTATACAGTGACATCACGATAAAGTGGCCACCCCTGATCAGAGACACCGCGATGAAGTGGCCACTCCCGATGCAGAGACACCGCGATGAAGTGGCCACTCTCGATGCAGAGATACCGCGATGCAGAGACCATCGGGATGCATTGATCACCGGGATGCAGTGACATTTGATGAAGCAACACCATGATGACATTTGATATTTTTCCGACTTAATTTCATAAATTCGATTTCTTTTTTTCATAAAATCGATTTCAAATGGCTACATCTTTTGATATAAATCTACGATCAACATAAATCTTTCACCTTAATTCATATTTTTATGTAGTGACATTGGCAATCATATATGCAGTGATATCAACATTTTAAGCAGTGACATCGGCAATCATATATGCGTGACATCAACAATTTATACAGTGACACCGGCAATCAGAAATGCAGTGACATCAACATTTTATGCAGTGACATCGGCAATTTATGCAGTGACATCGGTATTTTATGCAGTGACATCAACAATTTATGCAGTGACATCGGCAATTTATGTAGTGACATCGGCATTTTATGCAGTGACATCGAAAATAAATATGCGTGACATCAACAATTTATGCAGTGACATCGGCCAAGAGTTCGGTCACTATGAATGTGGTTTTTAACCCATTATGCATCGTAAGACAATAAATTCTACAGATTGCATGATGCCGTTGAATTTCAAGAATGTATACTCTATAAAGTGATTATACCTAAAGAAATGACAACTAAAGAAAAAGGCTTCAATGTAATAAACAACAACGCTAAGAAAAAAAAGATACACCGCGATGAAGTGGCCTCCCACGATGCAGAGACACCGCGATGCAGAGACCATCGAGATGCAATGATTACCGGGATGCAGTGACATTTGATAAAACAACACCGTGATAACATTTGATATTTTTCCGACTTAATTTCATAAAATCGATTTATTTTGTTCATAAAATCGACTTCAAATGGTTATATCTTTTGATATAAAATTACGATCAACATAAATCTTTCACCTTAATTCATATTTTTTATGCAGTTACATCGGCAATCATATATGCAGTGACATCAACATTTTATGCAGTGACATCGGCAATCATATATGCGTGACATCAACATTTTATGCAGTGACATCGGCAATTTATGCAGTGACATTGACATTTTATGCAGTGACATACACAATTTATGCAGTGACATTGGCATTTTATGCAGTGACATCGCCAAATCATACACAAACCCACCATCAACGTATATCATTGCTTTCTTTGTTTCAAGGTGATGCATGTTAAACTAATTGATCATTATTACATCATGATCAACGGTGTCGATACATGATGTGACACTCGTTGTTTCACAACGGTTGTGTCCGGATCATTACTCATTCTAAACTTTAGGTAATTCCTCAATTCCATAAAACTCAAAAGGGAAAACCACACAAGCACTAAATTCACTAGGGAAAGTTAGTTACACATAGTGAGCATATGATTTTAAGCAATTCTAGAAATTTGAAATGCAGCAAAGGGAATCCATAGAAACTACAGGCCCCAAAAAAAATGTCATTAAACAATTCAAGAAATAGATACAATTCACTGAAATATGCTACTGATCAAGTGATCAAGGACCCACAAAGAGATGAAGCAACTGTTAGCCGCAATTGACCGAGGACAAAAATAAATGTAATTAATTTGTTTATTTATTTTTGAAGACAGAGTTTTGTATGAAATTTCAGTGAATGAAAAGTAGTAATCTATAAACAACAATCAAAATATAAACTTCAATCTAGAAAAAAAAAAAAATGAACAGAGATTTATTAATCCAATAATCAAGCACAAGCACAAGGACTATCAACAAGAACGGCATCTTCTTCTCCACTTCTAGACAACAAATACCCAACAGCAAGCCCCAATACAACTGCAACAAACACCCCCACCATTAAACGACATAATCGCCAACATCAATAGATACCCCAATCGCCGAATTGAGTCCAAATAGAACCGACCGATTATTCTCGCACCACCACTTCTTCCCTTTTCCTCCGCCCAAAGAACGGAACGGCCGTGGAATCTATTCCGGCGCCCTTGTGATTTGTGCAAAGATGAAATCGCATGAAGCGAAGTGAAGACGACGGAAGATGAGGTGAATCCAATCGGGAAAATGAGGGGAAAGTGCAACGGTGTAAAACAGCAAGATAGAGGCGGATCTCTCAGAGTGTTTGTAACAAAGGGGGGTAATTTAGGAAAATTAGAAAAAATATGTCCTTATAAACGATGATCTTTTTTGGATGTCCTAAGTGTCTAATTAAGTCTCAAAATACGTCCTTATAAACAAATAACACTTAATAAAATTTGAATAGGTATAATCCAACATATTATTTGCGACCAACAAAAGCACAAGTATGAGTATCTGTGTCTTATGGTGCAAATAACATTCATTTATTTATGTAATTAACTAGCTACGTACAAGATGTTAATGTCCCGTTCTCTCGGTAATTGTCATGTTTTGATTTAAGAAGGTATAGTAGATTCATCATAATTTGGTGCATAAAAATAGCGTATAATTACCGAATGCTCATTGATATAACTAGGTATGTTGATATAATCTCTTATGTCACTTTTTCGGATATCGAGTTCTTATCTAGAAATTAAAGATTTGACACGTGATTTTTAGAGAAACTAAGAAATTTGTGGAAGAAGAAGAAAAAATACATACCGAGACTCATGAAATAGACTCTCAGAGTTATACTAAAATCATAAACAACTTAAACGAATGACAATACCATTATGATTTACAGATTCCACAGCAGGCAAGGATCATTATGATTGACCTATTAATTTATAATATAGGACTTAAATCAGTATGACTCTAAATGTATTATGTAAATACATATAGTCATTCTGTAAATTCTCATCTAATGGTGTACAAAAAGATAGTATAAAATTAACAAGAAAAGGAATATCTTTAAATTCCTATATACCTAACTAAATCTGGCCCGTAGCTACCACATTGCAAATTTCGCCAACATATTTCCAAAAAAATTGGAATCGTCCCATGTTACCCTTGGTCTACATTTCCAATACATGATATAATATCCATCTCTAATCCATGTCCTATTGTTCAAGAAAAGAGTGATTTGGTGCTCATGTTCTCTCGTTTTGTATCTCGGTAAATGGTTGCATGCTCTTATACACTACTTCCTTTTGTTCATGTAGGAGGAAGCTCTCAATGTACGCATCTGTCACTTGTATTATCCCAAATCTGGACGTTCAATCCAAAATTTCAGGACGTATCCTCTTTCATCTTTTGTGCTTCTAATTCTTCGCTCTTAGTGCTTTAAACAGAACTACTTTATAAGAATTTAGCATCCTAATAATGCACTAGCTAGCCCTCTCCTTAATTTCTTGTTTCTTAGATATTGTGGAGAAAGATAAAAAAACAAGTAGAAAAATTTGAACTGGACACCGAGACACAATCTTCGTTTCAGACTTGCAACAGTATCTGGAAAAGGATAAATATTTGATACTGTTATTATTGCTTTGAAGCCTAGATTAGACTACTGCTGACAAATGAATGTGTGCAATTATTTTTATTGATGGTGCTTAGAAGAAGGTGCATTACGAATTCTTTGCGCAAATCTTTACTGTATTGTATAGCAGCACAGCACACTCATAGAAAAAAAAATATGGATGGACATGAAGCATCCATTTGGTAAGAACTTGTTGCAGATATAATCAAGGATGCAAGGCAGATTCAAGAATAAAAGTTGGTTCAGGCATTTTATCAAACACCTAGTTCAAAAGTCGGTTACAAGTTGTTAGTTCAGTTAGAAGTAGTTGTAACTGATTGTAGTGAGTTAAGGCTGTTGTAAACCTCTATTTAAGTTAGAATCAAGTGTACAAACATCTCAATTTGGAAGTTTACAATCTGAATTAAAAGATCATTTCTTCTCCCTGTTTTCCCGCCTTTATGCGTTTTGAATTCTTCATGAACATTGAAGAATGTTCTTGATTTTTCTTCGTTTTTCAGTTTTAATTCCAGTTTAATTTTCATCATGGTATCAGAGCAATTCATCCGCTGTTCATTTGATTAAAGCACCTTCTAATCTTGCGGTGTGGAGCTGCAGATTTTCTTGGACTTGTAGTGTGGAGCTGCAAGTGATTTCTTGATAGTTTCTTGTTCGTTTTTCTGCATTTTCTTTTGTTCTTCAACAATGGCAGAAGCATCAGTTGTTAATCCCTACTTGATTCATCCTGGTGAGAATCCGTCGGCAGTTATTGTTCAGCCAGTGCTTAAAGGGGCAGAAAACTACCATTGCTGGAAGAGGGCAATCTCCATGGTGTTATCCATGAAAGGGAAGCTGAAATTTGTTGATGGTACCCTGCCTAAACCTCCAGAAGATCATAGAAATTATGAAATATGGTGTCAATGTAACGACATGGTCTCTACTTGGTTGATAAATTCTGTAGATTCATCTATTCATCAGAGTATTTTCTGGTTGTCCACAAAAGAGATATCCGGGTGGATCTTGATCATAGATTTGGGATCGGAAATGCCTATCGTTTGTCCAATTTGCGGAAGAGATTTATGCAACTAAACAAGGTACTATGACAGCTTACCCGATTTTTACAAAATTAAAAAGTTTGTGGGATCAATTGCTTGATTTTAAAGCCTGTTCCTCCTTGTACTTGTGATGCAATGCCAATCTATAGAGAGCAAAGTGACACTGATCAGGTCATTCGTTTTCTTAAAGGTTTAAATGATGTTTTTAGCAATGTTAGATCTCAGGCTTTGATGGCTAAACCTATCCCAGACATTGGTACTGTGATTAACATGGCATTGCAAAGATGAGTCTCGGTTTGTTTATTCTGAAATAAACAATGACAAAACCATCTTGAATGCTCAAGTTTCTGGTTATGGCAAGGTTAGTCAAGATTCTGGCTCTTTTACAAATCAAGTGAGTGTTCCATATGGAAGAGGTGGAGGAAGAGGTAACAGCTATGGAAGAGGATATAGTGGAAATACAAAGAAACCACCACAGTGTACTTATTGTGGTAGAGAAGGACATACTGTAGATAAATGTTACAAAAAGTATGGACATCCAAATAGCAACAGAGGTAGAGGCAGGGGTCAAAGTTTAGCAAATCATGTTAGTTTTGATCAAGGTTTTGCTCCTAGCACAGAAAGCACAGAAGATATCCATCAAACAGTTTCTGGTTCACAGCCTTCTGAAGCAATACAGTCAAATTCCAACACAATGTCTAAATCACAATATGAACAAATCATGGCTATACTCAAGAATGTACAGATTGCTGATTCTTGTGAAGCAGATCAGTCAGTAGCTCTCACTGCAAATGTTCAAGCCAGTACATCCTCAGGTAATATCTGTGATTGGTTAGTGGATTCAGGTGCCACAAATCATGTTATCTATTCACTATCTTTGATGATTAATGCTAAGCATGTATCTGGTTTGACTGTAACATTACCAAATGGAGAACACACCATCGTCACACACATTGGACAAGTACAAATTAATAAGAATCTGACTCTAGACAATGTCCTTTGTGTTCCCAAATTTACATATAATCTTATGTCGGTAAGAAGACTGACTGTTAATAACAAGTATTCATTGTTTTTTCGAGCTAACAGTTGTATTCTGCAGGAAAATGCTTTGAGGAAAATGATTGGTTTAGCTAATCTTGTTCAAGGCTTGTACATTCTGAGAGCTGATACATCTATCACTTCTAACTCACCAATTGCCTGCAATTATACAACTGTACCTGACTCTTTGTTGTGGCACTACAGGCTTGGACATCCTTATCAACAAAGATTGAGTATTTTACACAAATCTATACCTGCTGTTAAACCTTGTATAGATAGTAATTGTCATATTTGTCCTTTAGCTAAACAAAAGAGACAAAGTTTTCCCCGTCACCCATTACTAGCAATGTTTTTGATTTGTTACATATAGATATATGGGGACCAAATAGACATTGTACTTACAATGGAGAATTTTACATTTTGACTATTGTAGATGATAAATCCAGATTTCTTTGGGTGCACTTAATGAAAAATAAATCTGAAACCAGATCTTTGATACAAAATTTTTGCAGCCTTGTTTTTACACAATTTAATGTAAATGTTAAAAAGATAAGAACAGATAATGGACTAGAGTTTCAAATGAATGCATTCTATGCCCAAAGAGGTATCATACATGAAACATCTTGTGTTCATACACCACAACAAAATGGTGTTGTGGAGAGAAAACATCGAGATTTGTTAAATGTTGCAAGGGCTCTTAGATTTCAATCTGGTTTACCTATGTCTTATTGGGGACTTTGTGTTAGACATGCCACCGTGTTAATTAATATCACTCCTACACCACTTTTGCAAGAACAGACACCCTATTTTCTCATGTATGGCAAACATCCTGTTTACACTGATTTAAAGGTCTTTGGTTGTTTAGCATATGCAAGCACCATATCCCAAGGAAGAGGGAAATTTGACAGTAGAAGCAGGAGATGTGTTTACATAGGGCATTCATCCACTACAAAGGGCTATAATCTGCTAGATCTACAAACCAGGGAGTTCCTTATCTCTAGAGATGTGATTTTTCATGAAAATTGTTTTCCTTTCTTGACTAATCAGCCATGGACTGATAATGCTGAGTCTGTATTACCTATTCCAACTTTTCTTAATGAAGAATGTGGTGTAATGCAACCAGATAATGAAGATACATCTTCCCATGTACCACCCGGAAATTCGGGAGATGCATTCGACATGGTGGAAGAGATAGTGGAGAATAACACTAATCAACAACTCAGGAGATCAACAAGGGATAGAAGGTTACCTGTGCATTTACAGGATTATCAGACAAATCTGACAACTGTGGTCACTACACCTCACACTTTGGACAAAGTTCTAACCTATGATCATCTGTCAACCACCTACAAAGCCTTTGCTTGCAACATATCAAATGATACAGAACCTAAATCATATACTGAAGCTGCAAAAGATACAAACTGGAAAAAGGTTATGCAAGAAGAGTTAGAAGCTTTGCACAAAACAAACACTTGGATACTGGTTCCTTTGCCTAAAGGGAAGAAACCTATAGGGTGCAAGTGGGTTTACAGGATCAAAAGGAAAGCTGATGGCACTATAGACAGATATAAGGCAAGGCTTGTAGCAAAAGGTTTTACTCAAACAGAGGGGATAGATTTTTTGGATACATTCTCACCTGTAGCAAAATTGTCCACCATCAGACTGTTTTTAAGCTTGGCATCCATGAATCAATGGCACTTACATCAAATGGATGTAAATACAACTTTCTTACATGGAGATTTAGAGGAGGAGGTCTACATGAAACCACCTCCAGGACTTCCAACATCCAGCAACAGTCAAGTATGTAGACTAGTCAAATCCTTATATGGATTGAGGCAGGCAAGCAGACAGTGGAAGGCAAAACTTACTGAGGCCTTACTAGCAGCTGGTTATCACCAATCCAAGCATGATCATTGTCTTTTCACAAGAGGACAAGGCACCACCTTTATTGCCTTTCTAGTATATGTAGATGACATTGTTGTAGGGAGTTCAAACCTACAAGAAATTCAGGACCTCAAAGATCTTCTACACAAAGCTTTCACTATAAAGGATCTAGGAAAATTGAAATATTTTCTAGGGTATGAGATTGCAAGATCAGAAGATGGCATCCTAATGAATCAAAGGAAATACTGTCTTGATTTACTCCAAGAATTTGGTTACACTGGGGCTAAGCCTTCTGCTCTTCCTATGGATCCAAAGATCAAACTTGAACCTAAAGACTCTCCCTTTTTGACAGATAACAAGTATTACAGAAGTCTTGTGGGAAAACTTTTATATCTTAGCAATACAAGACCGGACATAGCATATCCCGTCCAACAACTTAGCCAATTTTTGACCGTCCAACGAAAAATCACCTAGTCTTTGCACACAAACTTTTGAAGTTCCTCAAAACAAACCGGACGGGGTTTGTTCTTTCCTTCCAAAGGGTAAACCCGTACTTAAAGCCTTCGGTGACTCGGATTGGGCAGCCGTACAACTACAAGAAGGTCAATCACTTGGATATACGGTGTTCCTGGAGATTCTTTAATTTCATGGAAAAGCAAGAAGCAAACTACGTCGTCGAAGCGGCTTCGGAAGTGAATATAGGGCAATGGCTCTTACAAAGATGTGAAATACAATGGCTTATATATCTACTCCAAGACTTTCGATTCAAGATACACAAAGTTGTACCCTTATTTTGTGATAACAAAAGTGCAACCTACATTGTGGAAAACCCCGTATTCCATGAAAGAACCAAACATATAGAAATAGATTGTCATTTTGTTCGAGAGAAATATCAGCAAAAGGTATTGGTGCCTCTACCAGTCAGGACACAAGATAATCTGGCAGATATTCTAACCAAACCTGTTGATAAGGCCACTTTCACAAGACTTGTTCCTAGATATCCATTGTACAACATTTATACAGATATAATCAAGGATGCAAGGCAGATTCCAAGTCGTAGGGTACGTCTAACCCTTCAGCTTGAGGGGGCATGTTGCAGATATAATCAAGGATGCAAGGCATTCAAGAATAAAAGTTGGTTCGGCATTTTATCAAACACCTAGTTCAAAAGTCGGTTACAAGTTGTTAGTTCAGTTAGAAGTAGTTGTAACTGATTGTAGTGAGTTAAGGCTGTTGTAAACCTCTATTTAAGTTAGAATCAAGTGTACAAACATCTCAATTTGGAAGTTTACAAGCTGAATTAAAAGATCATTTCTTCTCCCTGTTTTCCCGCCTTTATGCGTTTTGAATTCTTCATGAACATTGAAGAATGTTCTTGATTTTTCTTCGTTTTTCAGTTTTAATTCCAGTTTAATTTTCATCAGAACTTTCCTGTAACGACTGTATCTTAAAATTTTCTTTCTGAATTATTAATGCCAGATTATGAATCTGTCATATTTTGGGCATGTGTATTGGTGAGTATAGTTCTTGTATTCAACCATGCGTGTTTACCCGTCTTTCTTCTGAATTATCTGAATCTTTGTTGTATCAACAATTGTGTCAAAGGATCGACATTTTCAAAGTCGATTCTGATTCTCGACTCAAACATCGACTTTTTGAAGGTCTATTTGATGTTGGTGTATCAGTAGGTTGAGTTTGTTGTCCGGTAATTAGCTAGTCAATGTGACGAGGACAAATGACAATAAAGATGATAGAGTACGTGACCATTGGAATCTTGTCTTCTTTCATTTCTTTACCCAAGTCTTTTCATATTGTTTTTATCAGGTTGGCTTATGAAGGGAGAAGAAACCCTTTGTTTGACGGCTTCAACCAAGCCGAAATAGATGGCTTTCATCTCGAAAGTTTCAACATCGAGGGGTTCTGGGGTATAGGCGGAAACAACACGCAAGAGGGTGCCATCATAATCACACAAAAAAAAAAAGCACCAATGCTTAGTTAGCTAAATGATCAACACGAAATGCTTCCACGTTAGCATTTCACCACACCGGCCAGAGGATGGAGCCTAGTGGAACGATGATTATTATATTCATTTGTATGTCTATTGACTTGTTCGCTTCGTGAGAATATTATATTCGTCGTTCAAGATGCAGGCGAGTTTGGCTGCAAATTTTTCAGTAAGGCAATTTTGCTAGGCAAATGAAAATTCTTTAACCCATGTTATATTTCTTTCTATTTTTTTGTTTTAAAGAAGATTCTTTCATGTTTTCCGATGGCAGGTTGCTTCAGTGAATGTTACATAAATTTAAGTGAAATAAGTTTCCTTTTGTAGTTTTCTAAGAGAGGATAAAATGATTCATCTTATTCAATAAGTGATCCCAAAACCAGAATAAATAGAGTACAATCAGAGGCCAAACGGCTAGAGACAACAGTATTAAATACAGCTGTATTTGTGTCTCCTAGAAACAACTAATATCTAATTAATCGGGGTTAATAATTAAACAAAGAAATGAATAAATGTAAGACCTCATGAAAGAGAAAATAAGCTAAGTAGTACATATATTATACTTATTATTATAAGATAATATAATATATGTACTATATACATAACAATACTCCCCCTCAAGCTGGTTTATAGATATTCAATAAACCAAGCTTGGAGATACAAAACTGAGATTGAGTCTTTGGAAGCCCCTTGGTAAATATATCAGCAACTTGAAGTTTGGTAGGAACATAGATTAGGCACATACTCCCATCTTCCAGCTTTTCTTTGATGAAATGTTTGTCAATCTCAACATGTTTAGTGCGGTCATGCTGGACTGGATTGTTGGCAATACTAATTGCAGATTTACTGTCACAGTAGAATCTTGTAGGACCAGTGATTGGCTGTTTAAGATCAGTAAGAACCCTCTTTATCCACATCAGCTCACATATGCCAAGAGCAACAGCTCTGAATTCAGCTTCTGCACTACTTCTTGCAACCACGGCCTGCTTTTTGCTTCTCCATGAAACCAGATTTCCACCTATGAACATGCACCAACCAGATGTAGACCTTCTATCCACCACAGAACTTGCCCAATCAGCATCTACAAATCCTTCAACAGTGAGACTTCCCCCCTTTTTGTATAGGATGCCAAGCCCAGGTTCATTCTTGAGATACTTTAGGATCCTTAGGGCAGCTTCTAGATGTATCCTTCTAGGCATATGCATAAACTGGCTGACCTGTCCGACAGCAAAGGAGATGTCAGGTCTAGTGTGAGTCAGATAAATTAGTCTGCCAACAAGCCTTTGATAAGCTTCTTGATTGACACATTCACTATTTGGATCATTGCTGAGTTTTTGATTATAGTCAACAGGGGTAGCAATAGGTTTACAGCCAAGAAGACCATAGTCCTTAAGGAGATCAAGAGTGTACTTCCTTTGTGACACAAGTATTCCAGAAGTGGATCGTTCCACTTCCATTCCAAGGAAGTACCTCAAGTTCCCTAAGTCCTTGATCTCAAATTCAGATTTCAGAAAGGCTTTTAGCCTTTTTATTTCAGCCTCATCATTCCCTGTTATGATCATATCATCAACATAAACAGCAAGGGCGGTAACTCCCCCTCCAGAGGTATGTTTGATGAATAAAGTGTGGTCAGAGTTGGCCTGTTTATAGCCTCCTCTTTGTATGACCTTAGAGAATTTTTCAAACCATGCTCTAGGGGATTGTTTGAGACCATACAGAGATTTCAAAAGTTTGCAAACTTGTCCTTTTCCAATCATGTTTTCAAAACCAGGAGGAGGGTACATGTAAACATCCTCTCTTAGATCACCATTAAGGAATGCATTCTTGACATCAAGTTGATGAAGAGGCCATTCCTTAATAGCAGCAAGAGATAGTAATATTCTGACAGTATTGAGCTTTGCCACAGGAGCAAAAGTCTCATGATAATTAACCCCATAGGTTTGAGAGAACCCTTTGGCAACTAAACGGGCTTTGTACCTTTCAATAGTGCCATCAGGGTTTTGTTTGATGTTAAAGACCCATTTACACCCAACTGGTCTGCTGTTTTGTGGTTTAATGACAGGAATCCAAGTCTTGTTAGACTGCAAGGCATTAATCTCAGTCATAACAGCAGCTTTCCAGTTAGGATTATTCATGGCTTCATGGATATTTTTTGGAATTTTAACATTATCAAGATTAGTAACAAAAGCCTTAAATTGATCAGACACTGATCCATAGGACACAAACCTCTGAATAGGGTGTTGAGTACAGAGTCTAGTACCTTTTCTTTGAGCTATAGGTCTTGAGTCAGGACTGATAATACCTGTTTGAAGGTTGGTTCCAGTGGAGTTATTAGTTTCACCTTCATTTGTTCTATCAGCTGGGATATCCTCAGCAGGGATATCCTCAGCAGGGCAGTTTTCAGCAGGGTTGTCCTCAGCAGGGTTGTCCACAGCAGAGTTGTCCTCAGTAGGGTTGTCCTCAGCAGGGATAGGTTTGGTGCATTTTGTTGCCACAGGAGCAGCACCTTTCTTTCTGGTGTAGATGATAATATTTTCTTCAGCCTCAGTGTTACCATGCTTCTTATTTGGTAAAGGACTC
The DNA here is from genome assembly GCA_036785695.1 of Gentiana straminea. Taxonomy (NCBI): domain Eukaryota; kingdom Viridiplantae; phylum Streptophyta; class Magnoliopsida; order Gentianales; family Gentianaceae; genus Gentiana; species Gentiana straminea. Next base: position 54,204 of record JAVUPR010000300.1, on the reverse strand, counting down.
GTGCATTGTTGTTCCTCCTCTGGTGTGGAACTTTTGCATTGCTCCCCAGCAGTTTCTAGTATCCTGGGAAGAGGAATATCTTCACTAAAATCAACAAGGTCAGTACCTGAAACAGATGCTTTAGAATAGTAAGGCACATTCTCAAAAAAGGTAACATCATAGGTCACATACATCCTTTTCTTTAGAGGATCATAGCACTTATATCCTTTCTGGGTAGCAGAATACCCCACAAACACAGTCTTAACAGCTTTAGGTTCAAGTTTGTGCCTTAAATGGGCATGGACATGAACAAAAGTGGTGCAACCAAAGATTTTTAGGGGTAATTCAGTTATCAATCAGCTAGTGGGGTAACATTTAGTAAAAACATTAATGGGAGATTGATACTGTAGGACCCTAGAAGGCATTCTGTTAATTAAAAAGGCAGCCGTGAGAACAGCTTCACCCCAGTAAAAAATAGGCAAAGAAGTGGTAAACAAAAGGGCCCTTGCAATTTCCAGGAGATGTCTGTTCTTCCTCTCAGCAATGCCATTCTGCTGAGAGGTATTAGGACAAGATGATTGGTGAATAATTCCCTCTTCAGTGAGATAAGGTCCTAAGGTAGAGGTGAAATATTCAGTCCCATTATCAGTCCTTATTATTTTAATAGAAGTCTGAAACTGAGTTTTAACCATATGATGAAAATTCTTAAAAACAGAGCTAACATCAGATTTGTTTTTTAATAAATAGACCCAGCACAGCCTAGTATGGTCATCTATGAATGTCACAAACCACCTATTATTGGTGAGGTTAGGTATTCTAGATGGACCCCATACATCACTGTGTACAAGGGTAAAAGGAGAAGAAGCCTTATAAGGTTTAGCCTTAAAAGTACTTCTAGTTTGTTTAGCAAGAACACAAATCTGACATTGAAATAGAGAAGGTTTCTTATGCAAAAACAGCTTAGGAAACAACTTTTGTAAATAAAAGAAACTAGGGTGCCCTAGTCTACAATGCAATAATTGGACCTTCTCATCATTGTCCTCCACTTTAGTTAAGTTAAGGGCTTCTTCAACATGATCTTGAAGGTAATATAGTCCTCCCTCCATTCTAGCACTGCCGATCCTTCTCTCTGAATCCAGAGCTTGAAAAATACAATGGGAAGGGGAGAACTTAGCCACACACTTATTCTCATGGGTGAACTGACTAATAGAGAAAAGATTACAAGATAAGTTAGGTACATGAAGGACAGAATTAAGTTGTAGATCTTTAGATATAAAGATAGTGCCTTTTCCAGCAACAGTAGATAGAGACCCATCAGCTATACGTACCTTATGTTGCCCAGACGAAGGATAATATGTAGAGAACAATTTAAAATTACCTGTCATGTGACTGGAGGCTCCAGAGTCAACAATCCATGAGAGGTTACCTTCTTGGGCAGCTGAGGCAGTATTGAGAGCAGGGGTACCTTTGTTGGATGAGATAAGTTGTTTTAACATATCCATCTGCTCCTTGGAGAATGGCATTTTGGTTTTTACAGAATTGACAGTGTTTGCCTCCTTCTGTTCATACCCTTTTTTAGAATTCCTCTGATTATTCCCAGTATAGACATTCTGGGTAACCAAAGCAGATTGTTCAGACTGAACAAAAGAATTTGCAGTATTTTCAGCTCTACTCATTGTACTCCTTATGCTTTCTTCCTTCCCAACAGTGGCAAATGCCTCTTGTATAGGAGGTAGAAGCACTCGAGATAGAGCTCTTTCCTTTACAGCAGGTTCTTTAACAGCTTCCATTTTTCTTTTTTTAGTCACATCCATCTTAACTGATTGAGCCCATTGAATATAATTTGAGCAATTCAGTTTCATAGTAGTGATCTGAAGATTGGGATTGTCATTCCCATTGGTGGAAGAAATGATCGGGTTTGATTTAGAGGTAGCTCCAAATTTAGTCATTTTTTTTACGAGAGGGAAGATGAAGAGTCTCTCGAAAATTTGTTTCAAGATGGCTCCGATACCATGTAGTTTTCTAAGAGAGGATAAAATGATTCATCTTATTCAATAAGTGATCCCAAAACCAGAATAAATAGAGTACAATCAGAGGCCAAACGGCTAGAGACAACAGTATTAAATACAGCTGTATTTGTGTCTCCTAGAAACAGCTAATATCTAATTAACTGGGGGTTAATAATTAAACAGCAGCGGAATAAATGTAAGACCTCTATGAAAGAGAAAATAAGCTAAGTAGTACATATATTATACTTATTATTATAAGATAATATAATATATGTACTATATACATAACAATACCTTTGTATGCATTAGCATGCTTGTATTCTATTGTAACCATGCTTTTGGGTGCACTTAACGGCACGACACCACACCGGAGGTGTGGGGTTTGACCTTTCAAAGGTCGATTGTCACATTCAACCTCTGAAGAAAGTCGAGAAAATCTCGTGTGTGAGGTTTGATTTTCCAACATCACTGTGGTAATGTCAATGAGAAAGGCCTAGTGTCGATTTATTCTTGTTTTTTAACTTAAGAATGTAGCGAAGAAGAGCAATTTCATTGTACAAATTACATCATAATCCTCTTATGTTCACCTGAGTGTTCAATTTGATTTGATAATATTTATGGATAAAACAAAATTCGAATACATTCGTGTTCAAATCAGATCCCCCTCCAACTAGATCCGCTCCTGAACATTATGATCATCGTTCAAATTAAAACTTACAGGTAAATGAAAAGGGGGTAAAAAGAAAAGTAAAAGTAAAAGTAAAGAAATTTTGGGCACTATCTTCAATCTTCAAGTTGAAGAATTGCATCAAATCTGAAATTTTCACCAGGTTCAAATACTGCTTCAACATCTTCAAAACTCTGTTCAACTTTCAAATCATTCTTCACCTTCAAACCTTCCTAATCAACCATACACACACACGCACACCAAAAAAAAAAAAAAACGCAGAAGGAAAAAAAGAGAGAGCACATTAAGAGAGCCATCAATTATAATTAGGACAGGGTGCAAATACGCGGGACTGAATGTAGATGCAGCAACCTAGACAATGGAACAAAGGGATCGAAAAGGCAATAACAAAGGACATGAGCACCCGCACTTGCATCGAATCTGTTCATATTTTGCTAGATTCGATCGAGCATGAATCGAAACCAGTTTCAAGGAAAATCAGAAGATATAGTGGATGAAAGACGGATTATAAAAACAAGAAACACCAGAAAATTTGTGAGGTCAAATATCCCAGGGACTTGAAACTTGTAAGGATATGTTCCTCAATATAGTCAAATTACATCCATACATTAGACTCCCATTTTCAAAAGAAAGTCTTTTTAAGCTTCAGAAAAGGATCCAAAAAGATGAATAAATACCAAAGCAAAAGACAAGCTCTTTAAAGGAGAGTAGCAAAAGAACACAAGTGTAAACGCTCTAAAAACGATTTGTCCATTTACACAGTAATGAATTTGATGAAGAGGGTAAAAAGCAGAATGTACCGTGTTAGAAACTTACATTCTTTATATACTCGGAGATGGTAGAGTTGATGACTTGCTTAATGACTTGCCTGTATACTCTTGAAGGTCCCAGGATTTCAAGGAGGACGTCTTTGGGTATCTGCCCGATACAGTAGAAAATAGTTCATAACTGCCAGTACTAATATAAAGTAAAAACGGAAACATCGCACAAGAGGGGGAAAAAAACTTACATCGGGTGTTTTTCCTGATAGTTGCAAAACGTTGATAGATAGAAGCAAAGCCAACAAATGATTAAAAAAGAAGTCAGATTTTTAATGTAAAAATGTAAGATGATTGGTTTGTATATATAACGCAGTACAAAATCACAGGCAAGTGAGAAGATGGAGGCGAACAATTAGTGTAGGGGCAACAGCTTCAAGCATGACTCACCTCCTTTGACTCTACGAAATCCCGGAATTGGTTGAGCATCAGCAACCATTTTAGAAAACACAACATCGAAAACCGCCTGTGTTCGGGTGCTAAATATGTCTACATTTATCTGCAATGAGTGTCGGTGTAAAGTTCACTGCACCAGTTAAAAAATACTGTTTGCTGCAATCAGAATAAAGCATATATTTCCACGTAAAAAACATTATTATCACGTGCTAATTCACGTCATTCTTCTCCACTTTCGCGGAGAACAGTATGTATTCTTTCGGTCAAAAACCGCAACCACATCAAAGCTGAAGCAATGATGTTTAAATTCGTCTTTGAACCCACCTTCAATTCATTAGGCTTGTCAGTACCGCTTGTAGTTACAGAAAATTCCTGGATTTCTGAGGGCAAAACTTGAGTATCTTCCAATGCTACATCAAGAACGCAGTCAATCAGATTCATCAACATGACACGTTAAATGGTTTTTTTATGCTATACTCTAGAAAGAAAACAAGCAAGATTAGCACCTGCTGATACTGCTTGACAAGAAAACGGTCGTTTATGTCTTGTCCAGGAAATTCCAAAAACAGGCCTAGTATGAAAATAACAAATACTCAGCTTTCTTAAACAAAGAACAACAATAAAAACACAGGCACAACATTGGCTTGGCTCAAATCGTATGACAAAAAGCTGATAATCCACAAATCGTATGACAAAAAGCTGCTTTACGCAATACTATCAAGATTTACAACAATAGCCGTACAAAGTGAATAGGATTACCCTTTCAAACTCACTCTGTGCTAAACACAAGAATCTCCTACAGTTCATCATAAATTAAAGCCAACCTGAAAGACACACACAAGGAACTTGCTAAAAACTATTTATATGCATAAGGAACAAACGAAACCTTTGATCGACCCGCTGGACAAACAAAACTGTGTCTGAACAACAGGTTTTTCTTGCAGGGACTCGGGATCGTAATGAGGGACTCTCGTACTGATTCCGGGCATAAGTAATCTGCAAAAGCAAACAACGTCAACTGTACGTGGTAACAAGAGGGGCCAGATGAACCATTTGATCTCAATAAAACTTTACATTTAGTTGATTATTTGCAAAACACAGTTAACTTGACTCACTTAAATATTATTCTCTAACTTGACTCACTTAAATATTATTCTCTAACTTGACTCACATAAATATTATTATCTAACCCCATTCAAAAGTAACATTTTAATCGATTTCACGTTTTTATGTGTTCTTCTTCTCAGTATGCTTGACCCCATTGCCCCTTTTTTCCTGAATCCCCACTGGAAGCAAAATATATCCATTCAATTATCTGTAAAGCTAATGCTATAGTTTCCAACTTCTCTTTTACCTGTAAAGCAAATGAAATCATAGTACTTTGTATAGTATTCTGCAAACACCAAAATTTAAACAAAACAAAGCTATAGGTTTACATCTTTCGTGAAATTTAACCAAAAGAGTCCGAGGAATGATAATGTAAGAAATCGATTCTACCTGAGAGCAGGGAACTGTACAACATGACAAGCAAGAAAAGAACAAGAGCGCAGTTACTTACCAATTCAATTCAAGCATATTAAAGCAGCCAAGAAATCGAAGTAGGAAAAAAAAAAGACCTACCTTTGAGCTCAAATGAAAGAAATGGGTGCGGGAGCAAACGGCTAACATTTCTTAAGCTTTCTATTCGGTGATGTTTTCTAGTTTCTACATTATATCTCAGCTTTCTCCATGGACGATATTATCCGATGAAGTTTGGGTATGTTATACGTACATTTGTGCAAATTGCTACAATAGTCCGGGAACAATCTCAGTATTACCATTTTAGTCCGTGAACTAAATTTAGAGGCTTTTAGTTCTACCACACTCAATCTACTCGTGTATCACTCTACACTCAATCTACTCGTGTATCACTCTACATGTGTAGTACAACTAGGGTCTAGAACTAACTTTTCGTAAGTGAAGGAACACAAACAAACTTTATCAAAGTCGGTCTTCATCAATGCACCTACGAAAAGCCGATTTTACATCATTAGGAAATGCAACTTCCTCTTTATTCGGCAAAGGATACACAGCTTCAGAATATAATGCCCTCCAACATTCCACGGTGTAATGAGGGCTACAATGCTTTACCCATGACCTCCACTCGCCTTTATCGCAGCAATTGCATGTTTACATGGAAATAGATGTACCTGAAATTGCTTACATGTACATGTATTCTTTTTCAGGTCCACAATGTGGCATGTCACACCATCATGAACATCATACACAGGTGATGCAATTTCCTTAACTTCTATACCCAGAGAAGCATTGTATTTTTCCAACATTAACTTTTCCATTTGTGGAGGTAGGGGAGTCTTACATTTCATGGCTTCAGCATGTCTCTTAGCAAACCAATCTTGCATTATCTCACGAATGCGTTCGAGCATACCAACCACACATAATTCTCGAGTTTTGAGGAGCACACTGTTAAATGGCTCAGCAATGTTTGATGTCATGATATTGTACCTCATACCTGGAAAGTGTGTCTTTGCCCAATGGCAAAAAGATTCTTTATCCAAATATTTTCTAATCGTTTTCTTCTTTTTCCCCCTACTCGCTTCCACCTCCGTTTTGCTACATAATGCATTAAACAACGCTTCAAATTCATGTAACCTATATGCTTCTGCAGTGGATGTGAACAAGCGTCCGCTATCAAATCGTGGAAATTTAGTGTTCAAATTCCTTCTTATGTGAAATATACAATATCCATGATGAGCGTTACGAAACACTTTATTCACTCCGTGCTTTATGCTATCAGCACGATCAGAAACTATAATAAGCTCATTTGTGTCCCCGGTGATTGATTTCAACTGCTCAAAAAACCAACTCCATGATTGATTATTTTCGGAATCGACAACTCCCCACGCAATAGGATATATTTGAGCATTTGCATCTTCACATGTCGCCGTAAGTAATACACCTTTGTAGGCCGAGCTCAAATGTGTTCCATCCACAACACGACGCAACAAAGAGGACTGAAATGCTTTTTTAGTCTGTCCAAGGCAAATAAACAAATATTTGAATTCATCTTTTTTATCGGTGAAAATCTCTGTCACAGTTTCAGGATTTCGCAACTCCAACATATGACAATACTTGGGCAATTGGCCATAACTATCAGCTGGCTTTCCTACTACCATTTCCATTGCAAAGTTTTTAGCCATCCATGCCTTAGTAACATCCCAAAATATTGGGCTGTTATCGAGATATACCTTATACTATTATTTGGGTTCATACTATTTTTAGCAGTGAATGTCATAAAATAAATAAATGGAAACTTATTATAATCTTATTTATATTATTATTATTATTATTGTATTTTTTTAATGACCGTACAAATAATATATATATATATATATATATATATATATATATATATATATATATATATATATATATATATATATATATATATACGTTTGTTTTCTTTTTAACAAACATAATGATAAGGTTTGAAAAGGGATAAGGTTTAACCGCCGCATGTGGTGGTTGGGATTTTTTCCTTTTTGGAAATAATTTGTAACAAATTATGTGTTTAATTTAAGGATAAAGTGTAGGTTGTTACAAAAAAATCTGATATCTTAACAACTAATATCAAAATTAGGAGATAAGAGATAAGTTGTTTAAACAAAAAAAATTAAATTAGGCCTTATCTGTAGAGGTTTAGTAGTATAAATAGGGCATAAGACCTGACTTCAAGGCACACAAAAAAAACCAGCAGAAAGAAATTGAAATAGAGCATTACGGCTTAGCACTGTGAGTTCCATTTTATTTTTTAAACGTGTTTTTCTTTTTGGGCTATGTTATATTTCTCTTAATTTTTTTGGGTTCAGGTGTAGTGACTGCATCTATTCACATAAATATATACATATATGCTAAACCTCTAGCTTTTGTTTTGTCGTTCTATGAGTCTTTGAAGAACCAATGCGTGTTCTATTTTATTTATTTTTGCTTTAATGGTTTTCACAGAATATTGAGTTGGATATAGAGTGTTATATTTTTATAGGTAAAATTAACGGTTCATTTTTAACCTGTTAATATTATATGCAAGTTGATGGTATGAATATTAAGAGGAATTGTGCATTGTTATTGTAATATTTTGATCAAATGTCTTCAAGGATGAGGATGTGTCATTTTGGTAAAAGAAAAGAATTAATGAACTGTGAGATACATATTTGATGCAAGTGCTACGGTATTATTTTGATCAAATATTTGAAACAATATAAATAATCTGGTGAAAAGGTTGGTGAGTTTTATTTTCGATTTAAGTAAAAGTATGTTTTTTTTCTTATCGGTTAATTATTTTCAATACAATACTTATATAGCTACACAATTGTTATTTCTATGAGTTCTATTATTTTATTTATATGTCTTTAAAGAACGCATATATTTGCATACATTTGAGTTTTATCTTGTGTAAAATACATCTTCTATTTTGTCAAGTTATTACTTTTACAAAATTCTTTATTGGTATAATTTTGTCATTTTTGCTTAAATAAAGTCGTTAGTTTCCTTCTATATCATACAAGATTGCTATTTCAAATTCGTTTTATTATTATTGTTGTTGTTGTTTAACGTGCACGTAATGCAAGCAGTAGTTTCCATTGATTGCATAAAAATCATATTTATCTATATACTTTTGTAAACTTACCTAGGTAACGTATTTGCTTGAAAGAAACGTTTTGTTACCTATCGTGATTTTAAAATGACTATCATAAGGCATTATTTTGACACGCATCGATCATCCCATTCGCAATGAAAGATAAAAATATTCAAGTCTTGTTCCTGCTTGCTTGATTCCATTGCGTGTGCAATGCAAAACTCTAAGCGACTAGTTCAGTTGAGATTATTGCACCGTTTAGTCACCGGTGGGGCCTCAGTTCTATTGCTTATTGCCACACACATAAAAAAAGTGTGGCTAATAACTTGATTAGTCGCAACACTTTTTTTGTTGTGTGACAAACAATAGTGTAACAAAAAATTATTTTTCTTGTAGTGCCTCTTGACCTTGGCTCATCGACAGTCCTAGACCGCGGCCTCTTGACAATGGCTCATCGACACTCCTAGAGTGATGGTACCAAAATTCACCGATATTCCATTTGCATGGCCGGGAAAGCAAGGGCCGGCGGCTATGTCATGGTTGGAAGGGCAGTGAGGTTGGCTGGAGCCTTTTGAGAGGTTCACTGGGCGACAGTCTGAATCCTTTCCCTGACAATCGGCCGGAATTGTCAGTCAAGAGCTTGCTTGCTTGTGAAGTGCGGTAGAGAAACATGCTGGAGTTGGTTGGTAATGACTCATCGACTAAGCCAAGTCGGTGTCAAACAATTAGTAGACTCAAATTCAAGAAAATTGCTTTATATTTTTGCAAATATCATATTTTTGTCATGTACTAACTACAATTAAGTGCAGGTAAGGAAAAAGCCTTTTGTTGTAACATTTTAACGGTTTTTGTAACTATTATTTTAGTATATATAAAAATTCACGGGCACACACCGGAACTCACTGGCTATTTTTAGCTCACACGTTTGTGAAATCTCTTTCTTAGGTATGGAAGAAGTACACTAGAGTAGTGAGGTAAGCGGGGTAACCTTGGAGGCTTTTGCTGGGAGAGGGCGTTGAAGAAGGGTTCAATGGTGACATGGCAGCTTAGTTGTCAAGTTTCGCTATCAGTTTGCTTTGAATTTTGAGTTGTTTCCATTGTAATAAGAATTTGACGATTTTCTTCCATTTTGGAGTCGTGACATTTTATTTTATTTCTGGATTTAGTAACATTTGAATAAAGATCTAGTTCCCTTAACCTTTTTCTTGAGAATTTAGCACTTGGGCGGTGGATCGCCAGCTTGTCCCTTAACCAGACCCCAGTGGACCCTAGGGGTCGGGGATAGGCCTGTTACACAATCTACTCGTGCATCACTCTACATGTACAACTAGGGTCTAGAACTGACTTTTCGGAACAAAAACAAACTTTATCAAAGCCGGTCTTCATCAATGCACCTACGAAAAACCGATTTTAGGTTCCAGAACCGGCTTTCATAAAGTTGATACACATGTAGAATGATGCACGAGTAAATTGGATATAATGCAAATAATAATGCACAAAATTCTATCACAAAAGAGTTTGAACCGTAAGACATCACCGTCCCACGTCTAATGAACTGTATTTAACTGGTATAGGATATTACTGTTAGATGAAGACAATTTTGTATTGTTTTAATTAATAAAATTATTTTGATGTCTCAATTTTTCTTGAAACAAATATATCTCCATTTCTAATCACATCTTATTTGCTCTATGTTGAACTAAACTTAACTTAGGACATGCTTTAGACCATTTTTATATCTATATTTATATTTCAGAGCATTTTACCCGCAATTGATTTATTACCCGACCCAGAACCCGGTTTCCCAGCTAACATATTCATTTTAAAAAAAAAGATTATCCATTCACGGAAAAAAAAAAAATTACCAGCTAACAAACCCACCCTATTAAAACTCCCTGTTATCTAAACATTATCAACAAACCCACGTTTGAATTATCTCACCCATTCTCTTCTTTTTCTCTATTGTAAAACTTCTGCAAAAAAAAAAAAAAAAAAAAAAAAAAAACCGACTCCTCCTCTCCAATTTTTCATTCATTTTTCTTCATTTTCATCTGACGCATCATTCTTCACTTGGCTACCTCTTCATTCACTAATCGCAGCACGATCTTCTCTGCTCGAAATCAGTTCCTACTTCACACACACACACACACAAAATCCGTTGAACCATTCCGGCGACTGGAGCTTCGCGTCGGAATTGCTTTCACCTCGGAAAGATGACGCTGTGCATATTTCCTATTGGAATCCAAGGTAATTAATAATTTATCCCTACTACTACGGTTATTAAATCAAAAAAACAAAAAAGTTGTTGAATTTTTAGTCATTTTTGTGACTAGGGGGGCCGTCAGAATTGCTTTCAGCTCGGAAAGATGACGCCGGGGCATATTTCCTATTGGAATCCATGGTAATTAATAATTTATCCCTACTTCACTTTTCTCTTATTCCCCAATGAATATTCTTCCTTCTGTCATTAAATCCAAAATCGATGTTGGCTGACATAAAGCATTCGGTGTTTTATGGTGTTTTAATATTGGAATTATTTTGGGTTTTTTTTTTGGATTCTCTGTTTTGATGAGGCTTATTATTTTCAAGACTTTTGTGAGCATTGTGTGTTTGGGAAACTTCATAGGAGCAAGTTCTCGAAAGGGGTACACAACACAAAGTCGTCATTTGATTACATTCATTCTGATTGTTGGGGGCCATCAAAGGTGGATTCATTGGGTGGTCACATATATTTTGTGTCCTTTATTGATGACTATTCAAGGATGACTTGGGTGGTGCTGATGAAACACAAAAGTGAGGCATTCAAGAGCTTCATGCAATTGAAGGCTCTAGTTGAGAATCAGCTGGGGAAGAAGATCAAGAGGCTTCGTACAGAAAATGGTCTGGAATTCTGTTGGACTGAGTTTGATGAGTTGTGCAGAAATGAGGGTATTGCCAAACATCATACAGTCAGGAATACTCCTCAGCAAAATGGTGTAGCTGAGAGAATGAATCAAACTCTTCTGGAGAGAGCAAGATATATGCTTTCTCATGCTGGTTTATCAAGGACATTTTGGGCAGAGGCTGTAACCACAGCTTGCTACTTAATTAATAGGAGTCCTCACACAGGGATCAGTCTCAAAACACCAGTTGAGATGTGGTTAGGCAAGCCAACAGATTATTCAATTCTGAGGGTATTTGGAAGCATAGTTTACTATCATGTCAGTGAAGGGAAACTGGAACCAAGGGCCGATAAAGGAGTGTTTGTGGGGTATGGTGATGGAGTAAAGGGGTACAAAATTTGGTCATCAGCAGAAAACAGAGTCATTCTCAACAGAGATACAGTTTTCGATGAAACTTCTATACTCAGTTCATCAGTGGGGAGGATAACTGAAACTGAAACCAGTACTGAAACTGAGAAAACTGATAGTAAGGTGGAGCTTCAGGTGAAGTGAGTTGGAATGCAACAATCAACTGATCCAAGTCAATTTTCATCTGATCTGGTTGCTGAATCCAAGCCAGTCAGCTGAGCAAATGTTAGTTGAGCGTCAAACTGAGACGTGGGTCAGCAGAGTATAGCTGTCAGCAGAGCTAGAAGATCCAATGTTGGGATACCTCCTAGAAGGTATGGGTTTGATGATATGGTCGGATATGCACTTCAAGTTTCAGAAGAAGTGGATGGTTTTGAACCTTCTACTTACATGGAAGCAGTGACATGTTCTGAAGCATCTCAATGGCTTGCTGCCATGTGAGATGAAATGGAGTCATTACTGAAGAATCAGACTTGGGATCTTGTTAAACATCCAGCTGATGGAATAGTTGTTACTTGCAAATGGATTTTCAAGAAGAAGAAAAGGATAACTGAGGCAGAAGGAGTTAAGTATAAGGCACGTTTGGTTGTAAGAGGGTTCAGTCAGAAAGAAGGGGTGGACTTTGATGAGATATTCTCACCAGTAGTCAAACATACTTCAATCAGAGTGTTACTAGCAATGGTGGCATAGCAGGACTTAGAACTTGAGCAGTTAGATGTGAAGACGGCTTTTCTACATGGTGAGGTAAACAAAAAGATATACATGACTCAGCCAGAGGGTTTCCAAGTTCCTGGTAAGAAAGATCTTGTGTGTAAGTTGAAGAAGTCCTTGTATGGACTGAAGCAAGCTCCTAGACAGTGGTATAAAAGGTTCGACAGTTATATGATCCAGTTGGGTTACAGCAGAAGTCCTTATGATTGCTGTGTTTACAACTGTCAGTTGGAAGATGGATCAAACATCTATTGTTATATGTGGATGACATGCTGATAGCTGCAAAGAAGAAGTCTGATGTTCAGTATTTAAAAGACCTTCTCAGTGCTGAGTTTGAAATGAAATATTTGGGTGCAGCCAAGAAAATTTTAGGGATGGAGATCTGGAGAGATAGAAATGGGAAGAAACTATTTTTATCTCAGCAGGGCTATATACAGAAGATTTTGTCAAAGTTTGGCATGACAGCTGCTAAGCCAATAGATACTCCTATGGCATCAAATGTTCATTTGTCAATTTTTGCTTCACAGTCAGTAGAGGAGAAGGAGTATATGTCAAGAGTTCCCTATGCTAGTGCAGTTGGCAGTCTGATGTATGCCATGGTGTGCACTAGGCCTGATCTGGATTAGGCAGTCAGTGTTGTCAGCAGGTTTATGGCTCAACCTGGAAAGGAACACTGGAAAGCTGTGAAAAGAATGTTCAGGTACCTTAAAGGTACAGCTGATGTTGGTCTCATTTATGGAGGTGATACTCAGAAACTGATCACAGGATACTGTGATGCTGATTATGCAGATGATGTGGACAGTAGAAAATCTATGAATGGCTATGTTTTCACATTGAGAAATTTAGTTGTCAGCTGGAAAGTAACTCTTCAGGCAACAATGGCTTTATCAACTACTGAAGGTGAGTATATAGCTCTTATTGAAGCAACCAAGGAGGGTGTCTGGTTGAAGGGACTAGTCAGTGATTTGGGGCTACATCAGGATCAAGCTGAGATTTATTGTGACAGTTTAAGTGCAATTTGTCTAGCTAAGGATCAGTTTCATCATGAGAGAACTAAGCATATTGATGTGAGTTATCATTTTCTGAGAAATGAGAAGAGAGTTGTAGTAAAGAAGATCAGCACCAAAGAGAATCCTACTGATATGTTCACTAAACCAGTTTAGCAGAGCAAGTTTCAGTTGTGTCTGGACTTACTGAATATTCAAAGCTTGTAAACTGAAATCTGGATACTCAGTTGAGGGCAGATCAACTTGAGTGGATTCTGAGGAGAATTTTGGTACTGTACATCCTGGCATTGACGAATGCATCTGGTACAAGCACATCTGATTATGCAATCTGGTGACGTTGAATGAGAGTTCAAGTCAATGTGAAGATTTGTCAGTTTTGGTGACTTGACCTCTAAACTGATAGATTAATCTGGTGGAACTATTTTGAGCAACTGAAGACTGAGAAGGATGGTCAGTCTCAGTTAAGTATATTCAGTTCTGTGAAAGTCAGTTTGATGAAGTGCAACTGAGTTTTCTTCGAAGTCAGCAGTCAGTTTCTGGACTACTGAGTTTTACTGAGTATAGCTGAGTTCTACATCTAGGCAGTTGATTACAAGTCTGGGAAGTCAGTTTTGAGCTGAGTTTCATCTGGTGGATAACAGCTGGAGCTGGGGTCCCCATCTAGGGTATTTATGGTAGTTCCGACAAAGATCTATGGTGGTTAGGGTTTGGGACTTGTGTCCATAAATACCGAAGTTGTAATCAATGCAATGTGTGTCTTTCAAAGTGTTATTCACACACTTGTGTAAACCTTGTAATTCTGTGCGTAATAAATATCTCATTTTCTGTCCGTGGAGTAGTCGGCACAACGCCGGAAACCACGTTGAATCACTGTGTTCTTCTTGTTTCTGTCTTTTATCAATTCCGCCATTTTTTACGTTTGCATTGCTTCTGTGTTTTGTTTCTTTCTTAAACTGCAAGCTTTTTGTTTGTGTTTATAACAATGGGACCTAGTAGCTCAGGGCTGAGGCTGCTTAATATATCCTCTTACCAAAAGGGGCCGGCCCTTTACGGGACTCGAATCCCCACCCTCCGGCTTTAGGAAACAGCTGGCACTACACCACCTCAACCGCTTACCACTAGGTCATATCAATGGGATTACTATTTTTTGTATTATTATTGGAAGAAGGACTCCTCGTAATAATGCTTAAAAAGTAGGGGGAGTGGTTAAAAAATGACAAAAACGAGAGAAAAAATAGGAATCAAGACAGTGTAAATATAAATTGGGGGATAAGGACAAATCCACAGTTCCTAACCCCCAAATCAACTGTTTGTTACCGTGGAACTGATCTCAAATCCAACGTTTCATATTTCACTGTTTATGTGTTTTTTTAAAAGATGAGCTCGAAAATAACTTTAAAAAAAATATCAAATGAGATGTTTAAATAAAAAGGACGAAAAAAGGAAAAATGTGATGAAATAAATATCATCTTTCGAAAATCGGATCAAAATATATATTCGTTTTATAGTTGAATACGAAAGAATTTACACCGTGAAATAAGGACATGTCTTTTTTACCCAAAAAATATTTCACTGTCCTCTTTACATATTTCTAATATTTCTATGTTTTTTAGGGACATATTTCTATATTCAAATTGTTCTTTTTAACAATAAACCCTGTAAATTATTGAAATGATAGCCTTGTTTTGTTTGGGAGGGTGATAGTCTGATACATCCACTACACACATTCTTGTTCATTCATCTTATATTGATAAACTTCAATCATTAACTATCCTTTATGTTGTGTATGCGCACTACACAATATGTGTAGTGCATATATAATTTTCCTAAAACATCACTCTTTGGTTTGATTATGATGTATTGGGAATCACAAAAAAAGAAGTCACATACATGTTTTTTTTAATGAAAGAAACCTTCTTTTTATAAGCCTTTTATTAGACAGAAATAGAAAAGGATCGTACAAAGTCGTATCATGACCATCCTTTTACATCAAATTACGTAGACGAAACATAGTTATGTCTACTTAAAACTATACGTAGCAAACTCGATATGAAAAAATCTCGTGCATAGAAAAGAGTACAACACCCTATGCGCGCTTCCAAAATAAGAAATAAAACCCCTTTGAATACAATGGGAATACAAAAAATGTCAAAAGAAACTCGGCTTGTACTTAGCATGTTCTGTCTTTAAAGAAAAGTTAGCTATCGTTGTGTCAGCGTCAAGGATGTTTGAAAAGAAAAGCTTTCAAGACGCCTCCAATGTCATATGATTCGTGCAAGGAAAAATTATCAGTCTCAAAATGGGTAAGAGGATCAATGTGCAATTGAAATGAAGATATGACACCTGGTTTGCACCCTTCGAAAGATTGAAGGGTGCTTCCAAAATATAATTCATCTTAAGTTTCATACAGATTAAAAAGATGGTTGAATGACATAGATTTAAAGGTTAAATGTCTATAATATATATTCTTTGACTATCATAAAAGCAATAGTTGTTTTGCTTTGATAATATATTATGAGTAAGATAAAGAAAACAGTAATACATGTTGAATGGTAATATACAGTGACTTATATTATGAGACAAGTCTAAAGATATATGATAACTTATATTTTAGGATGAATAAAGTAATAATTACTTTATATGTTCTAAAATATAAATCACATTTCATCTTTGTGTTTGTCTTAAAATATAAGTTCTTTTATATTACTAATTAATATTTATTACATTATCTATCAAATTCCTTTATTATTAATTAAACCACTTTCATTATTTTATAACCATTTTATTAATAATTATCAAAAGATAGAAAAGTTTAAAGAAATTAAACTTATGATAAATTGAATTGTGGTTAATATATAAATAGCACAAGTTGCCACTCCAACCCACTTTGGCAGAAAGGAAGGACAAGAAAGCAAGTAGTTGTCTCTGGTTGTCAAACTGGTAGACCCTTTTTAACGGGAAATTTTTGTGTGCTGAGAAAATTTGAAATGAATTGACGGGTGAAATGATCAGAACCACATAGTTTAAATACATAATGAATTTATGTGGTGTATATAATACCACACGCTGTTTTTACATCTGTGGAAACACCACACAAAAACTTCCATTTTTAACAATATACTAATCGTTTTGATTCTTAGCTGTCTTCTGATAGTGAAATTGGCTTTTATTTAGATGTACTATGTTTTTATATCTTGCAACTTTAAATAAAATAAAATAAAAGGTTCGGCTAAAGTTCCTTCTTCTAATCATTATCTCCACCAACTTTAAGTTATAAAAATAATAAATTTATGATTCGCTGTATTTTGCTTGGAGTCAGATAAAAATGTCCTATTATTACAACTTTTCTTTCTTGGTATGCCCCACCTTACCAATAATCAAATCCTAAAAAGATGAGTAATCCGGAGATTCCTTCTTCGGTGGTAAAACCTGGGTTATTCTGATGCAGGGAGGCTTCAATAGAGAGCTGCATACGTGGCAACATCTGGATCACACACTTTCATCCTCAATAGGGAATTGCGTACGTGGCGTGAAAGTGTGTGGTCCCGATGTTGCGCGTATGCGCCTCTCTATTGGCTTTCCCCGCATCGAAATAACCCGTAAAACCTTCATACTTCTATTATGTTTGGCAATCTACGTAGTACAGACACGGTCGCACCGCACGACATGGTGTAAACCCCAATTTCATGTGTGATATAATTTAAAGGTTTTATCGTCTTTTGGGATTATTTTATTTTCCTATAATATTTTATGTTTAATTAAGTTTCTTTTCCTTCAAGTCACATTAAAACTTATATAAGCTCAGGAGAACCTATAACAAGCCTCCAAATGGCCATAGACTTTAAAGAATTCGTATTTTTTCATATTTCAGTGATGATACGGAACCTGACACGGTCCCATTATTCCCGGTCAACTCGTCGGAGGGCATAAGTCAAACTCTTTCCCTGAACATGACCGCGCGACGTCGCCAACTCCTTGGCCATCCCGCCAGCATCTTCAGCATAAGGGGGCCGCCCCGCAGCACGGCGGACCCATTTATATGAGAAACTCCACCAGTTAATGGAAAGTTCATAAGCTTAGATAGAATGCGGGGCCAACTGCCATCTGTCGGGCATCGACACCGCTAGCACGAGTAGTCTTTTACAGCTTTATCCTTTCCCTATAAATACCCCCACTATGACATTAATGAAGATATAGAACAACTTTTGCGCATTTATTTCCATGAGCACTGTTGCATCTATCTCTCTCTCATTTATTGCTTTCATATTACCACCGTGAGTCCGCCACCAACCTCGATAAACGCCACCGTCCGACGGCGATAACCTCATTGATCGGAACACCACGAAGAGGCCAGATATCCCACATCCAGGTTTGCCACCCTGACTACCGACGGAAACGGACCCGTCAATTGGCTCCGTTACCGGGAAGCATTTCTTCAAAGGATTCAACACCTTCGTGCCCCCTATAGTTGCTTAGCTCGTTCCGATCTCCGTCTCCCTTGTATAACGGGTTTTTATTCCGGTTTATCATCATCAAATCGGTTACCTTTGTCTTCACAAATCCGTTGAAAAATAGCTCATATGTTTGTGTAGACTATCCCAATCTTGCGTTTGAAGATTCACCACTATTGGGATAATCTTATATGAACCGCTAAAAACGGCCGTGGTTAGCGTTTTCCGATTTGAATGCGATCGGGACGGTGTGAACACCATAAAATTCAACTTGTAGCATATCCGTATCGGGAACGATTGCTTGTGAGAGGATAAAAGGTTCATCGGATGTTGCGTACATAAAATCGACGACGAGATCACATCCAAATCACGTCACCTTAACTACTCTTTGAAAAGGATATCAGAGTTGGCTTGTGTCAGAGGCAATAATCCCACTTCCTACCTTGGAAAGCTTGTTGTCAGACTTGTAGCAGACCTCCCATCATGGCTAATCCTTCGCCTAACCCCGTCACACCCAACCCGGCGAAAAGCGAGGTCGCCCCCGCGAGGTCGCATGAGAGTGACCCCGCCCACGAGCCGTCGATTTCCGCGAGTTCTTAGAATTGAGAAAGAAAAACGCTCAATGGAGGCGAGCTCGCCCGAAGACGCAGATTAACACGAGGGGCCCGGACAAAGAGGCTCTGCCCCCGCCGGTTCCTGGCGAGGCGATCCGGCAAGAATAAAGAGTTATGGTGAGTACGCGGCAAAAATGAAGGCGACCAACGAGATTTTAATCTCCGCCGGTCAGCCCGCACTAGCAATTGATCCTCCCCCAACCATAGAGGGCATGAACGCCGGGCGTAACGTCATCGCCCCTCCGTGGAAAAGGCCAAGCATGGGGGAGACAACGCGAGCTCAGCGTCACGAGCATCGAGGGGAAAGTGTGTCCTCCTCTCGGCACGGTGAAGACAGCCAAACTAGAATATCGGCGCATGACCGCCTGGGAAAACGTAGAGCTTTACCATCACCACCGAGAGATGAAGATAAAGGAACGCGAGGCAACGTCGACGAAGACCGGGCCCCTCCGGTGAAAACCCCCGGGGCATTATCCTAAGAAGAAGAGCACGGGCCGAAACAGAAAAGGCTCGATAGTGACGAGGACGACTCCCACTCTCGGGGCGCACCTCGGACCCGGACCAACCAACGATTTGAAGACCGAGGATGATGGTTCGGAGATGAAAAAGAGTAAACGAGAAGAGGATAAGGAACCTGCGCGCTATGGATGCGCTTTCGGACTCGCTCATAGCAAGCCTACCGCAACGCCGAATATCTAACGTCAATATAACGATTATCGGGGTAAGTCGGACCCATACGAGTGGATAGCTTCATTCGAGAGTAAAATGATGCTCGCTACTCGCCATAGCGCGGCCTTTGGTGCGTGGCTATGGTGGGTTGCATGAAGGATAGAGCCTCTACATGGCTTCGCAAGCGCCGGCCCGAGATCGGTTTACGGCTAGGAGGACATGCGGACAAAGTTCCCGGTGAATTCAAGACGAGCGCGCATAGGCCTCACAAAACCACGACTGATCTGTTTTTGATAAAACAGGACACTGGGGAGTCCGCCCGGTCGTATTACGAGAAATTCGTCCAAGTTTACGATCAAACACGAGACGAGCCCGAACCCACGGTCATGATGGCATTTTTAACTGGACTTGTGGGCGGCGAGCTTAAGACACATTTGACGATGCATCCGCCGACCAACTTGAGGGATATGTTGGAGCAGGCCCGGAAGTTTACTACCGTCGAGGTCATCCCCACCAGAAACCGGGGCCTTCAATCTGATCCCACGGCCCCGTCCAACAGTGCTCGAGGTCGATCCTCAAAGAAAGGGGGAGGTCGTCAATCCGGCGAGAGAACGGACGACCGTGATTTCAAAAGGCCACAAAAGTTCGACGTAAAAGATTACATTCCGCTGAATGCGCGACCGTCGGCAATCCTGAACGAAATCTCAGAACACATCCGGAAGCCCCGCGACAATCGTAGCGAAGACAGAGTTCGTAAAGCGGACAGGAGCAAATTCTGTGAGTTTCATAATTATCACGGTCATAACACAGATGATTGTTTTTCCCTGATAAGGATCATAGACAACATGGCCCGGGAGGGAAAACTAGATCGGTTCAAATTGGCAGGCGGTGCCAACCAGAGGCTCGTCGCGGCCCGCATGAGCGCGAGCTTAATGTCATCCACGAAAGCCCGCCTAGCAACAGACAGATAAAAGAACAGATCAACTCGATCAATGAATTTGGGCGTGAGCGGCCTAGAACCCTGCGACCAGATGAAGAGGCCCTGACTTTTACAAAAAGCGAGCTTAGCTTTGTTACGGGAGCAATGGAGATGCCCCTCATAATCAAAATTGGGATCGGAAAGTGCGGAGTTAATAGAGTCCTGGTGGATACAGGTGCCGCCAGAGACATCATCTATCTTGACTGCCTCAAAGGCTTGAACTTCACCGAGGCCAACCTAAAACCATACCTGGGCTCGCTTGAGGGTTTTACCAACCATGAGGTAAAGGTTAAAGGAATGATCGACCTGGAGGTCCGCATCAGAGACTTCGAGCCCTTCCGGATCGAAAAAATAGAATTCCTGGTGGTCGATCTGCCAGCTCGCTACCACATGATCTTGGGCATACCGGCGATGCGCAAGTTTCAAATGGTGTCTTCCATTCCGCATCAGAGGGTCAAATTTTATACAGAAAATGGCAAGATAGGACAGGCGATTAGCCGACCACAGACTTATCTTGACCACTTGGCGAAATCAAAGGCAGGATTGAAAAGGGCACGAGAGCCCGAACTCCAAGGTGTGCTGGGACAAGCTCATGCTACACCTCTCATCACACCAGCAGGGACTAATCCCATCACGAATTCAATAAATCTGTTGGAAGAAGCTCTAGTGACGGTCGGTGCGGCTGAGATCCCAAACACGGCCGAGCAAGTCAACCCCCGGATAAGCGAGTCCATGGCCGAGTTAGAGGCGAGCGCTAATAAAAGAGCGGCCGGAAGCCCATCTCGAGCGGGGACAAGGCACGAACAGCCCTCCGCCGCCTAAGAAACAGCAAAAGAAAATTGTATGCGACACACTGCAGATACGAGATGACCCGAGCATCGAGGCAGAAGGGGAGCTCGTCGAGGTAATCATCAATGAGAGATACCCCGACCAAAAAATCAAAGTCGGGGCGCACCTCAGCGATGCCGACATGTCCGCGCTGATCAACGTGCTGAAAGAGAACCTGGAGGCCTTTGCTTGGGAGGTCACTGACATGCGAGGCGTCGACCCCGAGGTCGCACTCCACCGTCTTAACGTGAATCCCCACTTCAAGCCAATTCAGCAGCGGGCTCGCCAATTTTCAACCGCAAAGGAAGAGGCTGTGAAAATTGAGATCGCAAAGCTACTTGCGGCAGATATCATTGAAGAACTACAATATCCCACTTGGATGGCCAACGTCGTCATGAACAAAGCCTGCCCCAAGGATCCCTATGAGCTACCCCGCATAGACAGAATGGTAGATCGGATAGCGGGTTTTGAAATCCTCAGTTTCGTCGACGCCTATTCTGGATACCATCAGGTCCGTATGGCCGGGGACGAAAGACAACTTACTGCTTTCAGAGCTGGGGGCGGCATGTATTACTACAAAATGATGCCCTTCGGCACCGAAGAATGCGGGTTCAACATTTCGAGAGGATGATCAACGGGGTTTTCCACACTCAAATCGGCCGCAATATGGAAGCTTACATAGATGACATGGTTATCAAATCCAGCAGATGCGACTTCATAGCGGATTTGAGAGAAACTTTCACGAACGTGCGAGAAAACAACATGAAGTTAAATCCACTCAAATGCACGTTTGGGGTCAAAGCTGGAAAATTCTTAGGCTTCATGGTCACACAGCGCGGTATCGAAGCAAATCCTGAGAAGATCAGAGTCATTCTGGACATGGCACCTCCAACGACTGTGAAGGAGGTCCAGAGGTTGAATGGAAGAATAACCGCTCTGGGGCGGTTCATTTCGAAATCTGCGGACAGGTGTCTCCCTTTTTATAAGATCTTGAAAGACGGCAAGGGGTTTGAATGGACTGGAGAATGCACTGAAGCCTTTGAAGAGCTCAAGCGATACCTGGTCAGCCCGCCTCTTTTAGTAAGTCCTATTATAGGCGATCAGCTTTATTTATATTTGGCGGCCTCGAATAGGTCATCGCTGCGAGCTCTTATAAAAGAAGAGGGGACTCCCGAGAAGCCCGTTCAAAAGCCCATTTACTATGTCTCGAAGGCTCTCGATCCGTAGAAGGTCGATATTTTAATGCGAAAAATTGGCTTACTCTCTTGTTATAGCGGCCTAGAAAGCTCCGTGCATATTTTTCATCACACACGATCGTTATACTATCGGATAGTCCGCCGCGTCGGGTTTTACATAAGCCGGACCTCGCCGGTCGTCTCCGAAATGGGCAATTGAGCTCACGGAATTCGACATCAAGTATGAGCCTCGAAGGGCAATCAAGGCGCAGGCCCTGGCCGAGTTCATTCTTGAAGCAAGCTTTCGAGAGTCCTCGGCAACACAACCCGCTTCCCCTTCGACCAACTCGCCCGACAAACCGGCCCCTAGCGGCCCCATGAGGCCCAGCCACTGTTGGCAGTTGTTCGTTGACGGCGCAAGCGGAATTGGAGCTTGCGGAGCCGGAGTCGTCTTGCTCGAGCCTGGAACGTCCGAAGAAATTGAGAAAGCGCTTCGCTTCGATTTCACGGCATCAAACAACCAAGCTGAATATGAGGCAGTCATCGCAGGCCTTGAACTCGCCCTTGCAATGAGAGTTGAAAACATACACGTCTTTTGTGACTCGCAACTGGTTGTCAATCAAGTGAATGGAGGTTATAAGATTTATTGCTCAAGAATACAGCAGTACGTCGACCTGGTCCAAAAGTTACGTCGTCAGTTCGGATATTGCGAGCTCTCTTATATACCACGCACTCAGAATTTGAGGGCAGACTATTTATCCAAGTTATCCGACGCTGACGCGGCGCTCGCTCCCGACATCCCTCTGGAATACCTCGAGGAACCATCTATCAACAGATGTGAGATCATGGATATTCAACACTCCTCGCGTGGCTGGATCGATGAGGTCAAGGATTATATCGAGCATGGAGTTTTGCCTTCAGACAAAATAGAGGCGAGAACCTTGGCTCGACGAGCAGCGAGATATGTCGTTCAAAATGGAATACTTTACAGGCGCTCTTTCTCCAAACCTCTACTCCGCTGTGTCCGGCCGGAGCAAGTAGAGGGTATCCTCCGTGAGCTTCATCAAGGAGTATGCGGCGGGCATCCCGCCTGTCGAACCCTCGCACAAAGGGCGATCACCGCAGGATACTACTGGCCTACCTTGTTGAGGGATGCGGATATATTTGTTAGGGAATGCGACCCTTGCCAAAGGTTACCCTCCGTAGAGCAGAGCATCGTCACCGCCTCATGGCCTTTCGAGATGTGGGGTATCGACCTCGTCGGTCCAATGCCTAAAGGGCATGGCGGATGCGAGTACATAGTAGTAGCGGCTGATTATTACACGAAATGGACAGAGGCCAAGCCCTCAAAGAGATCGCCACAACTCAGGTTATCTATTTTCTTATGGATCAAGTATGGACTCGTTTCGGGATTCCTCGCATCATCATATCCGACCATGGACCGCAGTTCAGAACGGAATTCGACGAGTTTTGTAAAGAGCATGGCGTCATTCATGCGACGTCTTCGGTCGCTATCCTCAAAGTAATGGTCGCGAGAGAACGCAAACAAACAACTTCTCGTAGGTCCGAAACGCACTTTATGCGGAAAAAAAGGCGAGATGGGTAGATGAGCGCCCGCGATCTTATGGTCGCTCCGGACCGCCAAAAAGTCTACCACAGGAGAAACCCCATTCTCCCTGACTTATGGTTCGGAGGCGATGACACCAGTGAAAATGACTCTACCTAGCATCAGAGTAACGCATTTCAGCGAGGACACCAACGCTCGATCACGTGAATTTGAGCTCGACATGCTCGAAGAAAAGAGATTGCAAGCTGCAACTCGATTGGCTAACTTCAAGATGGCCGCCAAGCGACATCACGATAAGAAGGTACGCCATCATATTTTCAAGGCAAGAGATTTCGTATTAATTAAATCTGAAGCCGCCGGCCACAAACCCAGAAAGTTAGACAGCAACTGGGAGGGACCCCTTCAGGTCTCTCGCGAGCTAAAGAAGGGGACATATTATCTCAAAGACAGGAATGGCCGTGAATATGAGAATACTTGGCACGCCGACAACCTCAAGAGATATTACATGTAGTCCTCTCGTTTTTTGGAACTTGTGCCCAGCGTAGGGGGACAGTGCCCAGCGCCGCCCCGACCCCGCGTACAGACTTGCGTATTTTTGGGTTAGCAAAAACAAAAACAACTCAAAATACTAAAGCAGAGAACAAAGGCATAAAAGAAATGGCCATACAAGCGGCCCCAATATGTACAGAAAGAAAAGGATCAAAGTTAACAGGGTGGCGAGCCCCACATCAGCCGGAAACAAAAGTTAATATTACAAACCAACAACAAAGTTTGTCAATAACAAAAAGGAGTCAAACGCTTCCGAAATCAAGGCCAGCTTGCGAATCTCCTGGCTGCGCCCCCCCTCACCACCTGGAACGGCCTGATCCCCCTCTGTATTGGCCCCATCCAAGATCGCCTGCACAAGTGACCGCATGTTCTCTTCTGCTGCCACTGGAAATACCGCCGCCTGTAAACCATCCACCCTACATTGCTCGCGGTACTCTGCGATCTCCTCCTTGGAGTAGGGAACCACGGGATGATATTGAATGAGCTCGGCGCTGAAGGAATTCTCCTGAGTCCACGCCGCCATATCTTGCAAACTGGGGACCCTCTGCTGATGCATCGACCTACAGACACACCGCGCCATATGATAGCAGCCTTGGTCATAATTGTCACCCAAATCTTTCCAATATTCGGCGCTGTCTTTATACTCAGCGACGGCGGCCTCAATTTTTGCCTGGATATCCGAGGCAAGGTCCTCGGCCTTCTTGATAGCCTCCTCAGCCTTCGTGCTGGCGTCCTCAGCTTTCCGACGGGCATCCTCGGTTTCTTAGCGGCATCGGCGGCGGCACCCTCGCGGTTTTCAACTTTTGCTCACGAGCACCCAAGGCGGCTTCGACCTTCTTGCGATGATTCTTCTCATGAGTAACTTGGCGCTCCAACTCGGCTATCCTATCCGCCCGTGTCCGTTCTTTAGCGGTATATGGGCCTTGGCATCGCCAACTACGGCCTCCGATCCTTCATTGTCCGCGCCAACTCCCGGTTCTCCCGCGCCTTCTTCACCGGCTTATCGCTCGTCCGTTGTTCGCTCTCCACCAACTTCTCGACGATCCAAAGCGGCGAGCATGCAACGCGAGACCTAAGAAAGACACGGTAAGCACTTGGAAGGTAAAAGGAAATTCGTGCGAAAAAAAAAAAAAACATATTTACCTTATGCGCCGACATCCCATACTCGGCGACGGCGCCTCATAGCCTCGCGGGGATCAATAGTAGCCGTTGCCGAGGTTGGCGGAGCAATCCTTTTTATCGGTCCGGTCCCCACGGATAGGCGAGCCTCGGCGCTCCATTTTCTCGGTAAGTAAAGGAAGAGGAGGAACCGGCCGACGTAGCCGGGCGACTCCATCATCACACCCCGGTCGGCGACGATTGATCGGCGCGAAAGCCTCGTCAAAGTATGAGGAATGTCAACGCTCGCCGAAGCTTCTTGCCGTGCGCGATCCCGCGGCACGAATCCATAGGCGGGGGTAAGGTTGAGAGGGGGAGAATCGAACCCTCAGGTCGACGACCTCAGACGGCACATCCACTCTTGGTCTTTTCCGGGAAAGGGGGACGTCTTCAAGAACATCTTCAGACTCTACTGGCTGCTTACCAAGGCGGTGGTCAGAGACTTCAGCTGGCGGGGGGCGGGCTTCTTCTGTAATCGCTCGGAAATCGCAGGCACTGCAGGAGGTCCCCGCCTCGGATGTCGTACCCGCCGCGGCAGAACGGTCACTACCCGGTTGATCCCCACATGAACAATGGTATGATCACGGGATGCGCCCTCGCTAACTCTTCCTCCCGCGTCTTCCTCGCGGCATTAGCAGCGGCAGCATTAGCACTCCTGCGAAGACCGGATGCCGGCATCACTGAAAAAGAAAAAGAAAAAGAGGAAGCAATCAGAAATGTTTAAAAAATAAAAAAAATAAAAAAATAAAAAAAAAGTAGGGGGACTGTGCCCAGCGCCGCCCCGACCCCGCGTACAGGCTTGCGTATTTTTGGGTTAGCAAAAACAAAAATAGAGAAGAAATGGTTTTACCCTGGCGGCTCGACCAATCACCGCCACACTCTTCGCACTGCGTCGGAAAGGTCCTACCCAAGTGGCATTCGCCGATCCAGTCAGGATCACTAAGCTCCACACCTGGCGGGGGAATGTTCACGACAGTGCGAATCCCCGGCACCAAACACCCGGGATCCCCGCCATCCTCGCGCTACCCAAACTTTACGTTCGTCAACATCCGGACACCGATCATGCGGACTGTGCGGATCCGTCCGCGGAGCTAATCAAGGCCACAATCGCCTCTACTTCTTTAGGGCTTGCGAAAGGAACCACTCGTCTTTAAGCCACTTGGAGTCTAGTCCGCGTGCGGCCCGGCTCCCAAAATGCGGGAATGGACATCCGACCCCGGATTGCACCCGCAATACTCTTTTGACTCCGCTATAGATTTTGTTGTCGGCGGGGTAAAAAGGGCGAGGCCTCCCTCACACGCCCTCACGCTCACCTCGCCCCGGAGTTTGGGTGCCGACGAAATCATGGAACTCCCTAAACGGACCCAAGGAGGGCTCAATTCCATTAAGGCGGCACGTCGCAATAAACGCCGCCGGGTCCTAACGCATTTAGGGTGAAAGTCCGCCGGCAAGGCTTCCAGCAAATACATCACCTCCACCAAAAAAGGATCGAAAGGGGGCCTGAACCCCGCCAGGCAATTGTCAAAAGGAACGTACAACTGGTCCCTGGCGGAGCGCCCGCAAGTATACTCATACTGTCGACAGTCCATGCACGGGCAAAAATGATAGTCATCGGAGAGCTGGTATCGGGCGCGGATAGCGGTGTTAAAGTCAGGCGCCGCGGCCAACAAAGATCTCCATTCTCGCATCGACGCCGCGATGCATGGCCTTCGCCTTGCCACCCTCTTCCAAAGACTCCGCGGTCTTCAAGCCGATCCGGATTTTCCCCTCTCGCGGGGCGGAGCTAGCAGGTCTGGGTGCCCCTACGGCCGTCCCCCTTCGCTTTTGCGGCCTCGGGGCTGACGCCGCCTGAATCCTTTCACCGGCAGTCTTAAAAATTCGCTCTTTGGGAGCTAAATGCTGCAAGGATTCAGAAAGCAGCTGAGTGCCCCTCGTTATAAGGAGCCTTTGGGCCTCGCCAGTCTCGAGGCGCGAGTCCTCTTCGTCAGAATGGGAAGGAGAAACCTCGCCGCCGGCCCTTTCCTCGGCCCCGCCATCACCATAATTAAATTCTTCGTGATCGGCTCGTCCGTCCGCGGCCGTGCGACATGCCGCAAAATGAAGAGAGGTGGATCAACGCTTCGTTCGAGGTCGACACCGCCCCCCCCCCCGTTTCCGCGCACACCAACAAGACAGGGGGCAACGGGGTCATAAAGAAATGCTACACAGAAAAAATTGAAAAATTGCTCCCTAATCCCTGAAGGCTTCAAATTCACAAAAGAAGGGTTTAGGCATACGGATTCTGTCACCGGTTAAAAAACCTCAAAAATCCGAATATCTACGGGACAAAAAGCATACTTATGATCTATACAGGCCAGGAATCAACCACGAAATGACGATCAACAAAGAAAAACCCAGTGTTAGATCGGATAAAGATGGTACCTTTATGATCTGGATGGCAGAAAATTGGGAAGACAAAGATGATCACTCCGATCGCTGTAAGGGGCTCACTCCGATGAAGTTCAAACGCAGCCTCAGCCTCAGAATTCTGGAAACTCCGATGATGCTCTTGATTTCTGGCTTGGTAGAAAGGATTTCGATCAGCCTGAAAATTTTGGAAAAAGGTTTTCGTAAAGGTGGAAGAAGGAAGGGCAACGCCCCCTTAAATAGACAAGCACTCAACCAACCAACGGCCGTGATTGTCTTCATCCAACGGTTCGGGTTTGCGCGGGAAAGCAAAAAGTTTCGGAATTAGACACGACGCTTTGAAATTTGAAGTTTGCGTAAAAAACGAAACGCCATCATCACCAGCCGTCACGACCTACGGCGAAACGTCACCTTGTCAGAACTGAAAGGACGCCACATTTAATGATACGCAGCGTTCTGCAGCCCATTTATATTGCTCCACGTTGCACGCCGCCGCAATAGCTCGCTCGTACGCTTTGCGCTTTCGCCAACACAAATGACTTCGCCATCTCGCCCGGGATCGCAAAATGATTAAATCCCGTAAACTCAACATGTCGACCTCGGTCGGACCAACGAGCACGGACGATTTACATCGCAAGCTCTCGAAGCCGCGCCGCGCCGACCGAACAACTCCTCGCGGCATATCCGGATCGCTCTAGCGCCGTGCATCTCAACATGTCGACCTCGGTCGACCAACGAGCACGGATGATTTACATCGCAAGCTCTCGCCGCGATCGCGCCGACCGAACGCCTCCTCGCGGTATATCCGGATCGCTCTATGCTCGTGCACCTCAACATGTCGACCTCGGTCGGACCAACGAGCACGGACGATTTACATCGCAAGCTCTCAAGCCGCGAGCCGCGGCGACCGTAACGACTCCTCGCGGCATATCTGGATCGCTCTATGCTGTGCACCTCAAGTCGCCGTCCGCAGGTGTCATCACATCTCCCCGCTGCGTCCACAAACTGACAGGTATCCCAAACGGATGGAACGGTTCAAAAGCCATCATTGGTGGTCTTCCCGAGTTTTATCCGCGTTTGATAGGGCTACCTTGACTAGGGACTATTCCGGACGAAAAATAGCCCATGATTACCCACCATAAATAACCGTCCCTTCGAATGCTCATAATGACGGTAAACCTCTCAGATAACCATCATTACGCCAGTCATTATGACTGTCTCTTCAGATAGCCGTCGCTCTGTTTGCCTACCATTATGGTAATCCATGCCAAACACGCCACCTCCCTCTATAAAAGCCAGCCATTTTACTACCTTCTCCAAAAAACGCTTACTCTCCCATTTGAGTCACTCATTTCTTCCTTACAAAATCCCAGAAAAACAAGAATGTCTCAGTCAGATAATGATGAATACGAGTTTATGGAGGAGTACAAAGGCAACGAGCACCTGGAATCCGGCTTGCATTTTCTCCACAACCCATCAGTGGGAGAACAACCCCCAATCTCAATACCACGAGTAGAAATGGAACAGAATCTCGATACCGCTGCCGCCTTCCTGCTGCCCGAGATTGCGGAGTTAGAGCGTGAAGAGGAAGCTGAGATAAGTGAATCCAGAATCTTGCGAGCTCATAGGAGGATCGAGGTATTCATCGGCGATCGGATCCGCGTACCGCCCGCAGAGACTATTCAAAAAATTCGTGCGTCTAATCCGGAGTGGAAACTGCCAGGGGGCCATGGTCGACGCTGCCTGGGAAGAATGGCAAAGCATCTTTCACCAGAATTGGGCCCCTTCAATCACCGAGTCCGCAAGCTGAGATCCAAGATGAGAGAAGATCGCTTCCTATATGAGGGGAGGACGACCTGGTAGGCCGCCGGATGAGAGAAGACCGCTTCCTATATCTGAATAAGGGGCGGCCGGGTAGGTCAGTTCCCTTGTCGCTTGCGACTGACTGCGAACTATCAAGCGCGATGTCGACTCCAGATCACCACTAACGTGTACTAGGAGGAGGAAACCCGCTGGTAGTGATTGGCAGGCCTTTCGTATAGCGTCAATTTCACGATGCGCTCGCGGGTTATGTTGCATCAACTTCATGTCACAACCCCGCCTCGCCTCTGCAGGAGCGGTCTTGAGATTTCTGATACAAACAGAGAGTACTCTTTTCCCTCGCTTAAGATTTTTTCCCACTGGGTTTTTCTTAAGAGAGGTTTTGATGAGGCTCTACTAGTTTGTGTCCCTAATCATGAGTCCGCTCAACTTTTGTCTTCCAAGAGTGTTCATCAACGAAGACTCCTCGACCAGAATACTACTCTACGCCGCAACGATTTTCCGCCGCAGAGTAGGGGGCCATTGATGATACGGAACCTGACACGGTCCCATTATTCCCGGTCAACTCGTCGGAGGGCATAAGTCAAACTCTTTCCCTGAACATGACCGCGCGACGTCGCCAACTCCTTGGCCATCCCGCCGATCTTCAAAGATAAGGGGGCCGCCCGCGCGCACGGCGGACCCATTTATATGAGAAACTCCACCAGTTAATGGAAAGTTCATAAGCTTAGATAGAATGCGGGGCCAACTGCCATCTGTCGGGCATCGACACCGCTAGCACGAGTAGTCTTTTACAGCTTTATCCTTTCCCTATAAATACCCCCACTATGACATTAATGAAGATATAGAACAACTTTTGCGTATTTATTTCCATGAGCACTGTTGCATCTCTCTCTCTCTCATTTATTGCTTTCATATTACCACCGTGAGTCCGCCACCAACCTCGATAAACGCCACCGTCCGACGGCGATAACCTCATTGATCGGAACACCACGAAGAGGCCAGATATCCCACATCCAGGTTTGCCACCCTGACTACCTGACGGAAACGGACCCGTCATTCAGAAAATCCTCAGTCGTTGTCTCAGCCCATCACCCATGAAAGCGCCCAGATTTAGTCTTTGAGAGTTTTGGCTGTCTTTTTTGGGTTCATTTGGCATGTCACACCATGCAAGTTCCGATTCTAATAGCAGTTTTAAGATTAGATTCATCTTTGTGAATGTAAGATCTAATTTAATCGTAGTAGTTCTTGGCTTTGATCGTAATTAGGTTAGATTCGAAGGTTAATCATTGTTAGATTCGTTGTTGGTTTGTAGATCCGCGTAGTTGTGGAAATTAGTTGTTGTTAAGTTCATGGTTCGGCTCGTCTTTAAGGTAAGGAGTTCTTATCAAATGGTTTTGTTTTTAGTTTAAAGGTCATGTTGTTAAGTTGTTTTGAATACTATTTTTTGTTAAATTGGACGAAACTAGACATGATTATGTGTTGTCGGGCTTGTTGGGGCAGAAAGTGGTTCTGAGGCCAAGTCCGGGCCGTTTCCCCGGCCCTTCACCCGGGAAAGCGCACGGGCTGAGTTCCATGATTAGTTTCTTGTTTGTTTGTGACGTAAACTGTGTCTCAAAGCTTTTTTCTGGATAATTTCTACAAACTGTTTTACGCGAGTAGTGGAGATATGTTGGGAGTTTGGTGTTGTTAAGGCTTATGTATGCTCACGTAGTAGAATATAGAACTTAACCTAAAGTTATGTGCTTTGTGTGCTCCTACTTGGGTTAAGATATATAAGGTTTAGTTAGTTACATTGCAATGTACTGTACGGAGTATCATGAGTATTAAAAGTCTCGTGCCGGAGGTATGACTAAATGTAATGTACGGAGTACCATGTCGTTCTTAAGATGATATATTGTATGGAGTACCTTCGGTCCCTAAGTTCCAAGTTGGGGGTATGGTTAGTCATATTAGCCGTGTTGCACATTGTGCCCTCTATTTAAGCGATTAGTATAGAAAATTAGTAAACCTATTAGATTGCGTATAAATACGGGGGTACCAACGGTCCATCTCAGTGGTTTATTTTTACGCATTTATTTTCTTGAATGATTATTTATGTGACATAACCATGTCATACCATGCCATGCATCATATTCATTAATTCCACTCCTAGCATATGCATACATGTAGATAATTAATTTTGGCATGAATTAGGCATGTATGAACACATAATTACTTTAGATTAATTATAATTAACTAAATTAATTGAACCAAAGGAATTTTATCGGGATATAAAATTCGTATGGTTCCTCAAAAAAAAATCTGTATGGTGGAAACTTATTTTCATCATAATTATTGGGATTGGTTAAAAAATTTGGTGAATTTTGTTGTGTAGTGTCCACACAAAGAAACTTGATGAATCCGAGAAATTGGAAAGTTGTGGATATAGTGACACTAGTTGGACGGTATTTGGAACCGATAAACTAGTCGAAGGATTTAGTAAATACCCATGATTTATTGTATTTCTTGGATGACTATCATTCTTCCGAAATTTTTCAAAATAACGAGTGGGAGCGCGAAAGGTGTCAACCGACCCCAAGGCCTCTACTGTTGCACAAGCATGTGAGAGAATGGTGACGCCTCGTCCCGCTTTGATTTTGCCCCCTTCGGATGGCCCTATCAAAATTCAAGGCTTGGTCTCCGAAAGGATAGGATTTTGAGTACTCGTCCGGTCATTAACCTACCCTTCGTTGGAATACTCGGGGCGTACTTAAAAATCTGAAATAGTAGGTCACACTCATAAGGATATTTTTTGAAATATCTTGGCTGAAAAATGAAGGTAATCAACAATTAAGTGGAGATGTTTGATTCTTAATTGATTGTTGAGAGAGATTGTCTCAATTTAATCGTCACCTCTTTGACCTACCTGTCGGCGGCACTGAGGTGTGAGTTTAAATCCTTGGAATGGTATAAACTACATGCATGACATCACGTTTATTATTCCTAAAATCCTTACTTGTTGTGGTGTATGATTTGATTTATTTATGTCATATTATTTACAACATCAAGTCTTCTCAAGTAACTAATCTGCTGAATGAAAAAATGACCGGTAACAACTTTAACAAGTGGAAAAGTAACATGAATGTTGTGCTCATTTTCGAGAACGTTAAGTTTGTCCTGTCTGAGACCTGTCCTCCAACTCCTCCCATGAACGTTTCGTGAGCTATACGCGATGACCATAAGCGATGGGTAGAGGTGGACAACAAGGCTCGTGGCATCATGCTGGCCTCCATGTCAGAGATCATAAGGATCAAGCACGAAAACATAGAGAGTGCACGAGAAATCATGGCCTCTCTTATTTCCATGTTTGGTGCCCCATCTGGTCAAGCAAGACACGAGGCCGTCAAGTTGGCCATAAATGCCGAGATGAGGAAAGGTCAGTGGGTAACTAGTCATGTGATGAACATGATTAACTACTTTGTTGATGCTGAGACTCATGGCTCCAAGTTTGATGATGCTACTCAGGTGAGTATGATCTTGGAATCACTTACACCCGAGTTCCTCTAGTTCAAGAGTACCTATGTCATGAACAAATACAAATTTGATTTGACTCGGTTGATTAATGAACTGCAAGTGTTCGAAGCTATCTCCTCTAATGGGAGAAGCCGAGAAAGGGTAATGAAGGTGATGTGTAACATTTATATGATAAAAATTACGATGTTTTATATACGTTATCGACTATTTTTATATAAAATATAAGTAATTATAACAGATAATCTTATAAAATATTAATAGCTATGAATAAATCTAAATACTATAAAAATCTAGTAAAAATGATAAAAAGTTATAAATTTTGTACCGGGTTAAAAACCGGAGTGTCGTGTCGGATTCGCGTGGGTATTTCGGTATTTTACGGACCTTAGGTAAACCAAGACCCCGAGTGATGACATTTTGTGGAGTAAAATCATATCTTTTGAAGGAATAAAGGAAGTGCCACGAGATTTAAAGTTCGAAGTGGATCGATGGTTCGTGCGACGCCGTATCGAGTTATATTTTCGACGAACAAATGGCCCAGCAAAAAGGCATTTTCTGAAAAAGAAGTCTTCATGGAAGTTATAGATCTCCTCAAGAGCTTTCCAACGCATCTTGAATTATGTCATTTGGAGATCCGGAACTCAAGTTATGATTTTATCGAGTTTCGGATTAAGATTGGAAAAAAATCATCCGGATCGATCCGAGGAAACATCATGATTAGACCAAAGCATGTATTGCCACTGAGAAATATCCCGGGATAATATTTTTTATTCCCGGATCGATCCGGCCCTTTCTCGGATCGATCCAAATGGTGGGAAAAAGCTCGCATATAAATAGAAAGATTGCGGAAACGCACATAAAGGGGTACCAAATATATTTTCTTAACCTCTTTTTAGTAGTAATAGTATGTATATATATATAGGCCTTATGCCATAAATAAAGTAGTATCGTTATAATGCTCGAGAAATTATCGAGAAGATCAATGTTGTTGAAGTTGTTGTAGCATCCGGAAGAATACGACTTCGATTCAATCGTTGTAATCGGGTAAAATTCCTAAAGTATTTATGTTTGTTTTGTCGTGTTTATCTTTTCGTATAATGTTAGTAGGCTAAATCTAATAACTAGCCAAAGTTATGTAATCGTTTTATTTCGATCTTTTCGGTAAAGGAATGTTGTCTAAGTAAAATTGAATAAAATTGAGTTAATTGAATCTTTTCCTATTGATAAAGTTTGACTTGAAAGAATTCATAATCTAATTATGAATTGACACCTCGTAATTAAGTTATGAACTCGTTAATAGAAAAACCGGAGGGTAAAATTGGCGAGTGAAAACGTGACAACGGAACCCGCTTTCCTACCCGGGGGCGATTTGTCCTAAAAAGATGAATCTTATTAAAATTTGTACTCAAGATCGTAATAATGTTAAATTCATCGGTTTAATTGAAACTTAAACCGGAAAGTTGAATCGCCCGGCCTTGACAACCGGAGCCTTTAAATAAAATTGACCGTTTGACGAACGGAATGACTCCTTTTTATTCAAAGGTAGAATCGTACTCGGGGCCTCGTTCGAAAAACCGTAACGATTGTGGACTTTGGACTCGATGACAATGGACATATGACAATTTCACACACTAATGTGAGGACGAATTGTTAACCTTAGGAATGTACGCCGTTTCGTTTACTTCAATTGAACCTAAAGATCGAGCACATTCCATTCACCCGAAAAGATCGTATAAATCAATTATATAAACTTTGGCTTAGTTCTCTAATAATATATTTGGCATATATATATTTATATCTATATATATACTTTGCAACTTATGCACATCTATATATATTTATATATATCTATATATATTATATTAGAATAAATTTTAATTTACGCATTTATTTTATGTTAAGTAAAATAGTAGTTATCTGTGCTATAAAAGCGAGATTTAGATTGAGTTAATAACAGTTTCTTTGGTGTTTAACCACACTTAGAAGAATTACAAAGTTCCACGAGGATACGATACTCGACTCACCATACTAGCACTACGGTTTGACCCGATACACCGTCGGTTAAGGACTCGGTATTAGCACTAGAAAAGGCCACGTCGGCTTTTACGGCGCCGTTGCCGGGGAAC
Source organism: Gentiana straminea (assembly GCA_036785695.1). NCBI lineage: Eukaryota > Viridiplantae > Streptophyta > Magnoliopsida > Gentianales > Gentianaceae > Gentiana > Gentiana straminea. The sequence continues at coordinate 18,811 of JAVUPR010000300.1, read as the reverse complement.
GACGCTAATTTCTTTTTTGTGTCTATGGTTACTACTTATATTATTCTCAAAATTCTCGAGGGAATAAGTCAACACTTTTCTTATCTCATTTCTAATTTTATTTTCGTCGGTACTTACCTTAAAGGTAAGTTACCAATTTTTTTTCTACTACTATCAATTTCGTGTTATTTTCTATTTTCGTTAGTTGATGACCGAAGTGGTAAGGCCCCACTCCTCCTTATAAGCCCGACATAAACACTTACGAAAGGCGGTTAAGAGTAGAGAAAACGTGGTCATACTAGTCGTGGAAATCTCGACGAATCATCTTCAAAGAAATACGAGAATGGCCGAAATCGGTGATGAAACACACGAACAAGGGCGGAACATGCTCTAGGGCATGGACAAAACCACGTTAACCTTAATAATCAAAATAATAATAATAATAGAAATAATCGAGAATCGGAACAGAATAATCGTAACAACCCGAAAACCCAAGGCCTATCGTGACCAAACCATAAGAAGAAATCAGACTAATAATCCCATACTTTTACCTAATGAAGGAGCGAATAATTTCGAGATTAAATCTCATCTTTTTGGTTTAATTGACGCAAGAGCCCAATTCCTAGGAGAAGATGATGAAGATCCGCATCATCATCTCTATCTTTTTGAAGAACTTGTGCAATACAAACCCAAAAGTCAAGGTGCTCATGCAAGGAATTAACAAGGATGACTATGTTTCCTTTTTCTCTAAAAGGACGAGCCCGAGATTGGTTTATGTCTCTTCCACATCATTCACTTACAAGTTGGGAGGAGATTCAAACTGAATTTCTGAAACAATACTTCACTCCTGGACGGAATTTGGAATTAAAAGTCGAGGTTGCTAATTTTAGACAAGGATCTGAAGAAACGCTTGGGAATGCGTGGGAAAGATTTAAAAAATTGTTAAGAGCGTGTCCCGACCATGGTTATTCCTTAGACATGCAAATTCAACTTTGCTTGTCGTAAATTAAAAAAAAGATTCACGTGCGATGTAGACCGTACATGTGGTGGTTCTTTAATGATGAGTGAGGCTCAATTAGTTTACGATGCCATCGAAAAGATTTCCAAAAATAACGAGAATGTGGGAAACCGGTTCTAGCACCAGAAAAGTAGCTTTTGCAGGAGAATGTACGTCTAATACGGAAGTTCTAGCACATTTAGAAAATTTGAGTAGGAAATTTGATGGATTACAACAGAATAAGCACCAAAGTTCAGAAAATAGTGCACCAACTGAATACTCAAATCAGGATAAAATACCACTAGGGATTGAAGAACCGACAGGATACTCAAGAGAGGAGGTGAGTTTTCTTCAGCAGCATAGAAATTTAAACAATGCTTACTCAAACTCGTTCAATGCTATTAGAAGAGATCACCCTACTTATAGATGGTCGAAAACCACTAGCAAGCAAGGACAACCGCCGTATCCGAGTTTCATATAGGAACTTGAATAATAATCAAGTTTATCAAGAAAACACATCTAATCGAATTTACAATCATTACCTAGATCCTATCCTCGACATACCACTCAAAGTATACCGGTAACTCAAAGTTCTACTCAACCTGCAGAGGAGTTGAAAAATGGGAAAAACTAATGGAAAATATGATGGGTGTAATGTATCTACTCAAGCTAAAAATATAGAAACGATGGTGACTTCTATTGGTACGATCACTGCAAGGACATGAGTTCAATGAAAACATCTATGAGTGGACATGATACCGGGATGAGAACGATAGAAGCCTCGTTAAGGAATATGGAAGATCATTTGAGTAGGGAAGGTGAACGTAATAACACGGACCCGGAGGATTACCAAGTAACAACGAAAGGAACCCAAGAGAGGTAAATGTTGTAGTTACGAGAAGTAGGAAGCTCGGTGGAAGTAATGGAGTTGAAAACTCGGGAATAATGAAGTAGAAGATGACTTAGATGGTAAGAATGATAAAACTAAAGATGAACTTGAATTTACGGATGAGGAAGAAGAAATTATAGACAATTTCTTGAAAAGAAATAAAAGTTCGGAACTTTGAAAGTGAAAGGGAAAATTGGGTAAAAATCCCTAAGATTCTGAAAGATCCCGTGGATAAAGATTTAAGGACTTTATTTAAGGAACATGTTAGAATGGAAAATAATGAAAACGAGGATGAAAAACGAGGAAGAAATGAAGGGATGCGAAGTAGAGATTGATTCAGGGAACAATTTAAAAGAAAGAATTCAAGAACCTTGCGAAACATGGCGACGTGAGTAATACTCAAAGGTTTAAGGAAAAAGGAAAAGAGAAAGCCGACAAATGAGCCAAGGGTCATAGATCTAGAATCTTTACCTTACCCTCCCAAAGATCAAATCAAAAGGCAAAAAGCTCGATAAGAAGTATGCTCGTTTCACTTGACACTTTTCGTCATATTCAAGTTAATATCCCCGTTATCGAAGCTCGATTAATATACTCGCTTATGGAAAATTTACGAAAGAAATTCGTCAAACAAGAAAAAATTAGAGGAATATGAGAACATATGCCTAAATGAAGAATGTTCCGCACCCCGCAACATAAGTTACCACCTAAACTAAAAGATCCCGGTAGTTTTACCATTCCGTGTGAAATTGGAGGATTTCGTTTAAGAAGGTCTTATGTGATCTAGGAGCGAGTATAAATCTCATGTCTTATGAGGATTATAGAAAGTTAGGCATAGGAAAGCTTACTAAGGGCGAAATGACTACGCAAATGGCGGATAGATCGATTAAGTACCAAAGGAATTATAAAGGACATATTGGTTAAAGTAGACAAATTCTATTTTCCGGTAGACTTTGAAGTTATGGAAATGGAAGACGGTTATTCAAAGACTCTCTTATTCTAGGTCGTCCATTTTAGCTACGGAAGAACTTTAATCGATGTTCGAAAGGAGAATTAATCTTAAGAGTCAATGAAGACGAAGTTACTTTCAATATTTTCAAAGCTATGAATCATGCATCATCGTAATCATGTTCTTTTATAGAAGATATTCATTCGTCTCTGCATGATAATCGGTTACCAATAACTTTTGAAGACGGATTAGAAGAATGCTTAACTCTCGTACTATCATAAAGAAGATGAGGAAGACATTGAAATGAAAGAGATAATTCTTTCTTTAGATACGTAAAAGTTTTACCTTTAAACCACCATGGCATAAGTACTTGGAATTAGAACTTAGAAGGACCGGTTCTTAAATCGTCGATAGAAGATCCGCCAAAAGAACCTGGACTTGAAACCATTACCTTTAAATCGAAATATGCTTTTCTTGAACGGCCGATAATCTATTACCGATTATTATTTCATCAACTTTAACGGAGCAACAAGAAGATCAATTACTTAGAATGTTGAAAAAGCATAAGAAAGCTTTTGGATGGACAAGCGATTCTTTGATATTCGAGGTATTAGCCACTGAGATTTGCGTTCGTAAGATAATTGCGAAGGAAGATGCTAAGCCTTGTATTCAACATCGACGCCGCCTCAACCCAAATTTGCGGTTAATTGTTAAGAAAGAGGTCGTTAAAGCTATTAGAGATGGGAATAATTTTTCCCGTATCGGATAGTGAATGGGTAAGTCAATTCAAGTGGTACCAAAGAAAGAGGTTTCACACCGGTGAAAGAAAATGATAGGAATGAATGGATTCCAACAAGAGAAATTACGGGTTATCGAATGTGCATTGATTTTAGGAAACTAAATGATCATACTAAGAAAGATCATCATCCACTTCCATTCATAGTTCAAATGTTGGAACGGTTAAGTGGTCATAAATATTCTTGTTTCTTAGATGGTTATTCGGGTTATTTACGATTTTCATTGCGGCGGGGAGATAGGGAGAAGACTACTTTCACTTGTCCTTATGGAACTTTTGCGTATAAAAGAATGCCGTTTGGTTTATGTAATGCTCGAACTACGTTTCAAAGATGCGTGATGGCTATATTTTCCGATATGGTTGAGAAATTCTGGAAATTTTTATGGACGACTTTAGTGTTTACGGAGATTCTTTTGGTAAATGTTTATCGCACTTAAAAAGAGTGTTGCAACGCTAACGAGGATACCAATTTAATTTTAAGCCGGGAAAAATGTCATTTAATGGTATCGGAAGGAATTGTTCTTAGGCATCGAATCTGAAATAGGAATTGAAGTTGATAAAGCTAAGGTTAAAGTAATTGAAAAATTACCACCACCGAGTTAATCTAAGGACTCTACAGAGGATTTCTTGGACATACGGGATTTTATAGGAGATTTATTGCGATTTTTCAAAGATAGCAAAGCCTCTAAGTCATTTGCTTGAAAAGGAAGTACCTTTTAACTTCGATAGTAAATGTGAGGAAGCTTTTCGGACCTTAAAAACAAGATTAACTACGCACCGGTGCTAATAGCACCGAGTTGGAATTTACCGTTTGAGATTATGTGTGATGCAACGTGATTTAGGTTGTAGGAGCGGTTTTAGGACAAAGATATAACAAAATTCTCAAAGCTATTTACTATGCATCTCATACGTTAAATGCGGCTCCATGAAGCCGAACTATACAAGCTACTGAAGAAAAGATGCAATTGGCCGTAATAATTTTTGCCTTAGATAAGTTTAGATCGTATATTGTTGGTTCTAAGGTAATAATTTATACGGACCATTCGACTTTGAAGTATTTCTTGAGTAAGAAAGATGCGAAACCACGTCTTCTTAGATGGATTCTCTTTACTTCGGGAGTTTGATATTGAAATTAAAGATAAAGGGAAGTGAGAATGTAGTAGCGGATCATCTAAGTAGAATGGAAAATGATGGAGAAAAGGGGAATAGAAATTAAAGATTCATTTCTCGATGAACAACTTTTTAGAATAGATACTCCTTCAACCATGCGGTTATTAAAGAATATAATTCCTTCTAAGGAAATGTCACCCTGGTTTGGAGATATCATTAATTACTTAACCTTTGTGATTATATTCCGTCTCGTTGGACCACAGCGACGAAGAAGAAATTCTTTTATGACTTAAAATTTTATTGCTTGGGAGGAACGAGACCTTTTAAAGTAAATGTTCGGATGGGATAATCGAAAGTGTGTGCACGATAATGAAATTTTAAGTATTTTATCATTTTGTCATGATCGTGAGCGGGAGGTCATCATGGAGGTTGGAAAAGCTTTTGCTTTTAAAGTTTTACAATGTGGTTTTTATTGGCCTACGCTATATAGAGATGCTTATAAGTATGTCAAATCCTGTGAATCTTGTCAAAAATGGAAATGTATCTAAAAAACATGAAATGCCTATGCAACCTATTCTAGGAATGTGAGTTATTTGATGTTTGGGGTATAGATTTCATGGGACCATTTCTATATCTTTTGGAAAAAGATTTATTCTAGTAATGGTAGATTATGTTTCGAAATGGGTAGAAAGTGAAACTAACCCACTAATGATACCAAAGTTGTCATGCGATTCCTTAAAAAGAATATATTTACACGTTATAGCATTCCGAGGGCTATCATTAGTGATAGAGGTTCACACTTTTGTAATAGACCATTTACCGGGATAATTGAAAAATATGGTGTAACGCGCATAAGTTGGAACGCCATCATCCGCAAACCGGTGGTCGGGTAGAGGTGTCAATAGAGAGATCAAAAGAATTGTAGAAAAGACAGGTGGATTCAAATCGAAAAAGCAGGCTGAGTTAAACTAGACGATGCATTATGGGCGTATAGAAACGGCTTTTCAAACACCAATTGGTTGTTCTCCACTATAAGTTAGTTTTTGGTCAAGTCTTGTCATCTCAGGTTGAGTTAGAACACCGAGCCTTACGGGCTATTAAATTTTTGAATTTCGATCCTAAGGCAAGGCCGGTGATCATAGATTGCTTCAATTGACGAGAACTAGAAGAATTCCGTCTCGATTCTTATGAAAACGCTCGAATGCAAGGAACGCACGAAATCTTTTCACGATAAGAGAATCATAGTCGTGAGTTCCATGTAGGTGATCGAGTGCTCTTGTACAATTCACGTTTAAAGTTATTTCCGGGGAAAGCTTAAATCAAGATGGACGGGTCCATTTAAAGTAACGAGTTTACAAATGCGAGTGTTGAACTAAGCGATGGAAATACAACTTTTATAGCCAATGGCCATAGAGTAAAGTTATTTGTGGAAGGAGAAGGAACACGCAAAAAAGAAATAATGCTCTTAACGATCCTCCGACAAAGTAAAAAGCGAGAGAAATCAAGAAAGCGAAAAGCGAGAGGAGTTAAACTCGGCCGCATACCAGTCTTATTTATCTTTACTCTACTTTTATGTGTTTTATTTTTAAAGTAGTTTCGTCTTTTACCGGATAGACGTAAAAGAAGCTGGATGTCTTTTCTAGATAGAATAGGAATTTTTATGTTGCTTTTGAAATTAGGCTTGGATAAAGATGTCGCGTTTAAAATAGAAGCTTCGATTTTTGAGAAAACAAGCAATTGTTGAGAGAGATCGGCTTGAAAAAATTTGTAATGGAAAATCGAGAAGTTCGATAAAAGAGAAGGGCAAAGTTTTTAAGAAGGTGTAGAAGGTTGTGGAAAAAGTGAGCATGAAGGGAAATGTAGGGAAAGCACAACCGAAATCCCGGGATGAGTGTTTGAATGTTGTTAAGAAGGGAACGATTAGGTGGTTATCAAGAAAATCCCGATGGAGATCAAAGGGAAAATTCGAACGCCTCATTTCTTAAGGTTAGGTTGATAGAACGTTACGTCGAGCTCAGAAGATTTAGAAGTATTGGAATTAGGACCCTCGTGAATTTTGTAATATTTATAAAATTTTTATATAGCTTTTGAAAATTTTATAAATAGGATCTTTATGAAATTACTTAAAAGTTTTATAAAGTTTTTATAAAAAGTTTTTTTTTTTTTTTTTGTAGAAGTTTTATTAAGTTTTTTAAAATAAAAAAAAAAAAAAAAAAAAAAAAAAGTGGTCGGATCGATCCGACCTTAACCCCGGATCGATCCGGAGCACCTCAAAACTTCTAAAAAAGGGACGGGGTCCCTGTCTTCTTCTTCTTCTTTTATTTTTCTCAAACAGCCGCCTCCATATTTAGACTCGAATTTTTTTCTTCAAATCATCACACAACATCACCATTAAACTACCCCAACTCTTAAACTTCTCACAATTTGCCTCTACTCTCTTCAAATTTTCATCTAAATTGAAGAATTTTTCAAAGGAAGCTTCAACTTTTATTCCGGCGAAATTTCCATCTTTTCCGGCCAAATTTCAACCTTTTTAAGCTTTGTAAGGTAACATTGTAGTCACTTATTTTTTAATTTCGTTTTTTTTTTTATTTTTATGCAATTTTTTATTTTTTCAAGTTTGTTTTGTCACTTACATTTGTCTTGTTGTTTTGTGTGTTGTTTGTTATTTTGTCATTATCGTAGAATGGCCGAATCATCGAAAAACTAGTAAAACGCATACCGCGTATCCTACCCAAATTCCGAGTTATAGAAACTAGGCCTTTAACGAGAAGAAGAATTGGCGAGTTAGTTTTGAAAGAACGCGTCTGCTTTGCGGCTAAGAAAGCATTGAAAAATAAATTTGGACGGTGTTTAGTTGCAATAGAGAGGGGCTTAGACTTCAAAGATTTGGGAAGGGAGGTAAAAGATATTTTTGAAAGGAGGCGTTGGATGGAATTAACCGGTTTAAGGTCGGGAGAAATTAACACCACCTTAGTATTGGCGAGATTTTATTCTCTGGTAGCAACTACGTAATGCTACGGATGAAGGTGAGTTAACATCTGTCAGCGAGAACTAGAAGACGATCTACCGTTTACCATCACATTATTAATGCTATTTATGGTATTCACGATATACCGGAGAATGAGGATTATTATACGGTTGGAATTTGGATGAGCCGGCGGACTTTGATCACTATTGTTGCGGTGACGGGAATGAGGTTAGATCCCGGGCTGCCGTGCGGCATGAAAACGGAGTTTTCATTTATGGGAAATGTGTCCGGGATATGAAAGCCATTAAGCACGTTTTATTAGTCACCTCTTTACCCGAGTCGGCATTTTACATCTTTTTTTTGGTAAAGAGGATTTGTGTATGCTTGGGCTATAGTTAATGATGTACTGTGGATATAGGCGGATGAGTAATGTGTAGAAGGGCCAAGGAATTTGCCACTGGCTCGCTAGGCCCGGCATCACATGCCTTTTCCGTGTTTTATTTCTTCCTTGTGTCGTCGGATAGGAGTCGCGAGCTCACGAAATGATAATTTTGATGATGGTGGATGGCATGTGCACCCATAGGTCACTAGTTTACTGACTTAGGCCGGCGGGAAGAATCAACTTTTTGGACACAACGCGTCAACGACCTCAGGCTACTCAGCGTCGCCTAACTTTGTCCTGTTACGTCAGTCAAACTCAAACTCGAATTTCCGAATACACATCAACTTGTCACTTGAACATGTTTCAATCCATGGCTATGATGTTCATCGTCTTCAATGCCAATATGGGTTTTTTGCAGGAAAGGAATAAATTATGGTGAAGATTTACGTCGAAGGCATACGAGGGATTTATATCAAATGAATATCTTTTGCAAAACCACATATGCCGAGATGGATATTCCATTGCAATGCCAAACCCGACCTTATACTTTGCCCGAATTCATTCCACCGATACCCTCATCGCTCGATTTCCAACAAATGCCACATTCTTTTGGATTTCAAACTAGTGGTGTAGGAGATTTTTTACGACGGCTTAGAAACTTACGGCTAGGCTGCGACATCGGAATGGGTGGATGCGGATCCGCATTTGGCCATACCACGACGAGATGGGGAAGCACTTTTCGATATCACGAGAGAGATGAGCTCGATGGGACTAGATAGTTCGGTGCGGATGTCAACTTATTTTCAAGATCCATCCCCGAAAGCGACCCGTTCTCAAGCTATGCCAAGTTCAAGCCACGTCGAAATTTGAGTGATGAAGAGGAGTGATTTTTAAACGATACATGATTTTGACATTGAAACATTTTATTTTTCGTACAATTTACGTTTTTTCGTAAAATTTTAGGTTATTTTGATTTTGGTTGGATTTTATTTTTAATACGATCTTAATGTTTTCGTTACATATTATGGTATTACGCATCGTGTAGTAAAATTTATCGTTATAATAAAATGAAAATGAACCAAAAAAATAGGAAGAAAACTTGTCCACTAGAAAAATCTAAACATTTTACAAGCAAAATCAGCTGCATCGTGAACGGTAGTGTTCCGGATCGATCCGGCCTTTACCGGATCGATCCGCGGGCACAGTGTACCGACTGACGACGTATTACTTAGTTCGGAGAGGCCGGATCGATCCGGCCCGCTCTCGGATCGATCCGAGCGAAGTTCAAAAACGCGCGAGAAAAGAGATCTTTTCTACTTTTTGCTTGATAGATTTATTTCTATAAAAGGAAAGAGCGACGTACCTGGAACTTTGCTCATTCTTTCTTTCACTTCTATCCCAGCTTAGTTTAAATCTCTTTATCGGAAATGTCTAACCACTCCTACTCCTCGGTTAATAGTTACGTACCGCCAATACGCTTTCCATGGTGTTGGTTCCCGAAGGGCATACCTACTTGTTTTCATAATAACGTCATAGAGGGCATCCCAAATTTCGTCCGTTCTCACTGATTCGATGGAGAAAGGCTTAAACAACTTTGAAAAAATTGATCGGTGGGGACGTAATCTAATCAGAGGTTGCGGGTGGAAAAAGTTGATAAGGACTCACGAGAGGTCGAATAAACATTTCGATTGTTAGAGATTTCTTTGCGTCTCTGTTGAGATAACGACGGTAGCCTCGTCTCGACTTATTACCGAGTTAGGGGAATCGTTATTTCATTTTCACCGGTCATGTAAATCAAATCTATCAAATCCCACCATGTACTTTTGATCGAAACCCACAACTTCGAGTTTCTTTTGGGAACTTGGGGATGCGTATAATGTTGTAAATCGTAAATGCTATAGAAGCACTTTCGGTTCGTGTTTCCGTTGTTTGATCATAGCTATGATTCCTCGACTACGGCTTTACACCACTCGTTGCAAGGGCGTGGAAACGCTTAGTTAATTCTCGGATCTATCCAACTAGAGATTTTATGGGGTTACGGATGATGAGATGCTGGCATTGTATGCATTAGCGTGGCCAGGGAGCATACATTGATTAGGGAGTTTTGATTTTTAAGGCTAACGTGCAATTAATTTTTGCGGTAGAAAGACGTAATAGGGGAAGACCGATACCATTTGCACTGGAGTTATCTCTCACGCCTTTGTATCCGAAGCTGAATCACGTGCTGAGTTTGCTACTGGCCCAGAGATTTTCCATCTCGTGATTCTCGGTTAGGATTACTTCAGAGTGGATACTCCCGGATGTTCGCGTCTACCGGTTTGATAATCGAGTTAGAAGTTATGTTGTTAAGTTGGTAGTTGTTTAAATTAGTTGTTTTTTTTTGTTATCTGTTACTTTTATTTATAGTTTGTAATAGTGTTTAATATATATGTCATTTTCTTTAATCAAAATAATATATGGTTGCTAAAAATAATAAATAATAATCAAAATCATATAAAATTTTAATTTTATTTGCAAACTACTTTTATTTACTCATTAAACATCGGGACGATGTCATTTAAATAGTGGGGAGTGGAAGTAAGTTAGTAAATAAAAATTAAAATTTTCTTATATAAATTTATACTTAATTGCTCAAAACTTAGTTTAATTTTTCTTGGAACAAAATAATTAGATAGTATATAATTAGTATGAATAAAAACAATATAAATTGGTAAGAATAGATTTTAATTAAGTAAAAAAAATTAGATATATTATAAGTATATTATATATGTCAATTTTAGATCTTTATAAGATTTTAAGTATATGTAACTATACATAAATATTATCAAGTAAGTTTCATATGAAATTTTAGCAAATATACTTATATTTATAATGAATTTTTTTAGAATAATTTTCTTTGTAAAACGAAATATGAATATGGAATCGGATTAGGAATGATGAGATTTTGACGCGTAAAAATTACCTATCGACATTGATTAGAGTGATCGAGACGCTCAGCTCGATATAGCCATTTTTATCTTAACCGACCCTTGGCTTATTTTTGGTCTACACATTTCTAAAAAATCCCACGAGTTTGTACGTCTTATGAAAGGAGATGATAAACGCGGGAAATAAGGATGGTGTATGCTTGAAAAAAAAAAAAAAAAGAAAAAAAAAAAGAAAAGAAAAAAAGATATATATAAAGACGCAGCTTCCGTGATTTACGGAGAATTAATCGAATACGAGATTATCTTCGCTTATACTTTGATCGACGAGATATCGGTAGTAGGCTTTCCGATGATTTGAGTGCGGTAGGGTGTTATACGAAAATCACTGTATCAGCTATGAGGTATAAAGCTCCCGATAAAAATTCGAATCATAAGATCTCAAGAATGATTACGAAGTTTAAGGAAACCGGACTCGTAATTTTAGATCGAAGAAGGTATTCTTCCGATCAATCTTGATGAAGCAATCTTTGTAAATTTGATTTTTTTCTACACGTTAATGACTTTTAGTTGCTTAATATTTGAAAAAAAAAAGAGAGAAAATGCGAGAAAATAGTTGGAAAGGAGATATTATTAATCGAAGCTATTTTTTTGATCGAACGTGAAGGTGTAAGTACGTACGAAACTGCATATTTCTGCTTTTTGATTTCTTTTTTTATCTTTTCGATTAACTTGATGTCTTATCTAAAAGTATTAAGCCGTCTTATCGAATTACGCGAGGCCATTAACTTGTGATTCCCAAATATTTCATATAAGGTTGAGATAGGAAAATAATTCTAGAATTTTAATTATATTTATTGAGTAGATTTTGTGAAATTTCATTTGAATAATAGTTGATAAATAATTTATCAAAGTTATCTACACTTTTTATCTTATTAATTTCTAAGAAAGATATAATTAATATGTTTATAATATTGAAATGATATTTTACTAATTTAAAATTTTATACATACCACTTATATTATTTTTATCGTAATTTTTATATATTTACCGACTTATTTCTGCTCGGGGACGATCGAAGAACTAAGTGGGGAGTAGTTGATATGTAACATTTATATGATAAAAATTACGATGTTTTATATACGTTATCGACTTATTTTTATATAAAATATAAGTAATTATAACGAGATAATCTTATAAAATATTAATAGCTATGAATAAATCTAAATACTATAAAAATCTAAAAAATGATAAAAAGTTATAAATTTTGTACAAGTTAAAAACCGAATGTGCAAGTGTGATTCAATGCGTGGGTATTTTTTGGTATTTTACGGACGCCGGTACGTCCAAAGACCTGTAGTGATGACATTTTTGTGGGCAAAATCGTATCTTTTTTGAAGGAATAAAGGAATTTGCGCGAGATTTAAAGTTGAGTGGATCGATAGTTCGTGACGCAAGTATCGAAGTTATATTTTCGACGACTTTTTAAACGGCTCCAGCAAAAAGGCATTTTCTGAAAAATAAGTCTTCATGGAAGTTATAGATCTCCTCAAAGGCTTTCGAACGCGTCTGAATTATGTCATTTGGAATCCAGAAGGCTCAAGTTATGATTTTATCGAAGTTTACACAGGATTAAGATTGGAAAAAAAGCCTGTCGGTCGATCCGGATTTGCAGTATCGGATCGTCAGGAAATTATATTAAAAAGATTAAACCAGCATGTGGCCCATGCGGGGGGGTATCACAGGATAATATTTTTTATTCGGATCGATCAAGACGCTCGGATGGTGTCCGGTACAATTGTCAAAAAGCTGCGCATAAATAGGCGAGGCGTGCGAGCGCGTAATAGAAGGGGTCACAAAATATATTTTCTTAACCCTGCTTTTTAAGTAATAGTATGTATATATATAGGCCTTATGCCATAAATAAAGTAGTATCGTTATAATGCTTTCGAGAAATTATCGAAGAAGATCAATGTTGTTGAAGTTGTTTGTAGCGTGAAGAATACGACTACGGATTGATACGGTATGTAAGAGTAAAATTCTAAAGTATTTATGTTTTGTTTTATGCATTTATCTTTTAAATATAATGTTAGTAGGCTAAATCAATAAGCTAACGCCGAAGAGATTATGTAATGCGTTTTATTTAGATCTTTTCGTTAAAGGAATGTTTAATGCAAAAATAAAATTGAATAAAATTGAGTTAATTGAATCTTTTTCTTTATTGATGCAAGTTTGACTTGAAAAATTCATAATCCCAGTGGATGACACCTATAATTAATCGTTATGAACTCGTTAATAGAGAGAGAAACGGGAGGAGTAAAATTGGCGAAGTGAAAACATGACAACAACCGATTTCCTACTTGGGGGCGAGATTTGTCCCTAAAAAGATGAATCTTATTAAAATTTGTACTCCAAAGATATAATAATAATGATTCATCGGTTTAATGGAAACTGTCAACATGAAAAGTTCGAATAATACAGCCATGACAACGTGGAGCCTTTAAATAAAATTGACCGGTTGACGAGCGGAAGGTCGTATTTTTATTTAAAGGTAGAATACGTGCTTTCGGGGCCGCATTCACAGAAAAACCGTAACGAGTTGTGGGCTGAATCGCAGTAACAGTAGACGTGATAACATAATTATGCTGTAATGTGAAGGGCAAATTATATCTGTAGAAGATGCTTGGTTTAATTTTACTAAATTGAGCACACAGGTCGAATAGCGCGTCGTTAGTTTAGAAAAATATTATCAATCAGAATTATATAAAAAGCTTGCTTCGGATTACTTACAATAATATATATTTAGCGTCTATATATTTATATACATCTATATACTTTGCAACTTATGTACATACATATATATTTATATATCTATATATATTATATTAGAATGCATTTTAATTTACGCATTTATTTTATGCTTCGTAAAATAGTAGTTGTACGTGCTATAAAGCGAGATTTAGGAATTGAGTTAATAACATTAGCTTTGGTGTTTAACCACACTTAGAAGAAGTACAAAGTTCACCGAGGATCTCACGATACTACGACTCACGCGTACTGGCCAGCTACAGTTTGGCCCCGATGGCTGTACATCGGTTAAGGACGAGATATTTTATTAGAAAATTGCCAGCGTCGGAAAATTATAAGCCCGTACGGCATTCATCAGCAAAACAAGCGAAATGTGAAGAAAAGCGTGCGCGAAGCCGATGAAGAGAGGCTAAAAAGGCAACTTGGCCAAAAATGTTTCCCTTTGCCAGCTGATGTAAGACATTGGATGCGCCCATTGTTGTCGAGCGCCTTCAAAGAGGCTAAGGAAGGGGAAAGGCCTTGAGAACAAAGTTGAGGATAAGACATGTGATTACGAATTACTAGTCTTGGAATCCTACAATGTGGTAAAGATGTGTCGACTTGGATGTTTAGATTGCCGGAGCCCCTCGCAACCGTATTTGTTCTTAACTTTCTGCAGATCCTTGGATTGCGCTGAGGAGCTAGTAGGGAGGACACGGCCCGACGATGAGAGTTGGCAACAACGCAGAGTAGTTTTCATACCCAGAAAGTGGGAGAGTAGTTGGTTTATGTTTTTGGAAATAAATTCTTGGTTTTTAAACCGTATACATTTTGTTCTACGATTTCCCGAAGAAATTTAATTTTAGGAGTTTTCGATGTTGCGGGAACAATCGTATTCACTTTCTTTCGATAGTAATAAAAAATTCATTCCAGAAATGGGTGTGATGTTTGTTGCAGTTTTTGGAAACGGATTGTATTTTGGGCTTAGACCAACGAAACTCGACGCTTAACCTCTTGAAATGTTTATAGTAGAACATCGAAATGTTAAAAGACAAAAAGTTTATCATGAGAGATAAAACATACACTTTTGGCATTTAAGGGCTTGGTCTGTATTTCGTTAGAAATAATCAAAGGCTAGCTAAGAGGTGATCCGCCCGGCGAGTTGCTCCTGTTATTTGACACGCTCCCGATGTGAATACGCTGGAGGAAAAATAGTAAACTAAGTATTTCTTCTGTAAAAGGGAAATAGAGCCAAATAACATTTTAGAGGTTAGTGCATTCGGACACATTTTGGTCAATGAATGTGCGGTAGAGGTGGTTTTGAGTATTTGTGACTTTCATCGATGACTATTCGAGATATGGATATGTTTATCTTTTTGCATAGGAAATCCAAACTTTTAGCAGGTTATAACGTGACAGAAGCTGATGATCATTGATTTCTTGGATTACGTCCGAGAAGCGAAATCTTGCATTAGTTGGACTACGACTTAGTTGGTGCAGTAGAATATGGCAATTTTCCAATGATTACAGCTAGGACACGTTGACAAACGCAAAATGGTATTGCCGAGAGAAGAAAGCAGGACCCTTGATTAACTTGGTCATATACATGACGAGCTACGTATCATCGCTCATTTCCCTTTGGGATAGTGCCTTTCTACAAACAAACGCGGTCAACATATTAAATGTTGTTCCATTCAAAGTCTCCGTCATCAAGACGCCCAAAGAACTACGAAAAGAGAGTAAACCGCTTTAGTTTACGTCACTTCCGCATATGCGGATGTCTGCCGCACATCGTGGCGGAAGACATAAATAGCAATTTACAAGTACTATACGAAAAGTATGTCCGATCGAAGGCTACGCCTAAAGAGAACGAGATGAGGTTTTTACGATCCAGGAAAATTAGAACAATTTCAATAGTTTCCAACTATTTTCCATTCGTCTTTGAGGATCAGTTTGGCGTAACGACTTCAAGCTTCGAAGTAAAGTAAGTACTGAGGTGTTACCATTCGACACAGATACAGACCACTTGTTGGCTGCACCTTCTGTCCGCGATCGGCACCGATAAGGTACTGCCTGGTTGATCCGCAGAGGGGGGGTTACTAGAGCCGCTCACGTGCGAGAAAGTGGTACGGTATGCAAAAGAGGAGGAAAAGTATTTTAACGTCTCTCCGCCGGAGCCGAGGGATGATCCTTTGTTCTTTCGGGAGCTGCTGGCGGATGATTCTCGATGGAACGGATAAATGGATTGACGCGATGAATCACGTAAGATAGAGTCTGTGTACTCTAACTCGGTCCAAACTTGTCCATCAGTCCTTGAGTGGTGTGTGGCTCATAGGCAAGGCAAGTAGATCTACAAGAGAAAGAGAGGCGTGAATGGGAAGGTTGAAACCTTCAAGGCTGGGGGCTAGTGGCAAAGGGGTTACACCTAGAGAGAGGGATTAAGAGAAAGCTACGAGTGAGACTTCTCTGCATTTGTCAGGACATGCTAAAATCCATTTGCTTGTTTCTTCTTAAAAAAAATTTATTTATGCACAACTAGATTATAAAAATCCGTCATTATTATTGGGATGTAAAGACGGCTTTCCCGAATGGCTAGCTATGACAAGGAAATATGTACGAAAGAAATCCAGAACGTTTCTTGCATTAGAAAGGCAAAGAAGAGCACAAAGTCGCTGCAGAAGTTGCTTAAATCCATTTGTGTGTGATTTAAAAGCTTAAAGCATCTCGGTCTCTGGGAACCACACAAGTCATTACAAGTTTTGAAGACAAATCTCGATAGACGTATGTATATAAGCGCATCGTTAAGGATAGGGTAGTATTCGTGGTGTTGTATGTTGATGACATCCTGCTGGTTGGAAACGATAAGAGGATGTTGTATGATGGCCAGATTCAAGCAGCTGGGCCGTATTTCCAAATAGAAAGGTTTAGAGATGCAAACTATGTTGTAGGATCCACCTTATTCGGGGGATTGAAGAACAGGTCGATGTTGGCTTTGTCCCAAGCATCCTGCATTGATAAGATGATGCTTTGCATTACCATAGTATGCATAATGCAAAAGAAGCGGTTTCCTACCAACTCCGTCACGGCATAGCTCTATCCAAGATACAAGACTGCCCCTCATACCCTTGGAGAAGAACAGTACGGGACGAATTCCTTACGCATATGCCTTTGAGTCGTCTTATGTATGCAATATTGTGTACTTAGGGATCGGACATCTGCCCATAAGCGTGTAGGTTTGTTCGATTCTTCGTCGTCCAGGCGTGATGCGAGCACTCAGGATGCAGCCAGTGAAGAATCTCATTAAGTATCTCGACAGAAACGAGAGGAGAATATATGCTTGTGTATTCGGTGGGCACAAAATGTTGTTGGCTAGTCAACTTTCATCGGATAAGGAATGATGTGGTGATCTCGAATGTGTTTTGCTTTGCACCTCTTGGTAGTGGAGCTCTAATGCAGAAGATTTAGGGAAAATCGGCATTTGCCGGTCAGCCATGGAGGCGAATGCTGCTGCAATCGGTAGTACAAAGAGTAAGGGTGTGTACGGCTTAAAGAAGCTTTCTTGGTGATTTGGAAATAATTCCAAATATAAATAATCCGAGATCCCACTTTATTGTGGACAAAGCAATGGAGCGGTGTCGAATTCCAAGGAGCCGTGAGTCACAATAGAGTCGAAAACGCATATACGAGAGGAAGTACCACCTCGATCGTAGAGATCGCGCATGTAGGCGACATTTACGGTCCTAAGAATCGCCTCGGCCCGACAACTGGGCCTATGCTGGTCCGTTTACCAAGTACGCTGGCATCTAATGTCTTTGACACGCACTTGCCCAGGGTATGGGGAGTGAGAGACATGTCTCAACTACTTTAGAGCAAATGGGAGAAATATGCTAGTAGATATAGTCAGAATTAGTAAGTATGCTCTAAAAACAATTGTTGCTTGTTGTTATGGGCAAGCTCGGGAGATTTTTAGGTGTAGTGTCCGAAAGACCAATATTTGTAATTATTTTTATATTTAATAAATTTACGGGGAATTATTTTCGCTTATTATTTGCTTTGTGCTTATATGGAATACACCGTTGAAAACTTCAAGTTGTATTACATGTAAACGCTCTAGCGTATAACTTAGAGTCGTGTCACACATGCAGGATTAAATTTATGGTGATCATGGTGAACTTAATCAAAGTATGGGGTCTATTGATTAAGCAAAACCACCATTAATGCGTCCGGAACGGCACTTTGATGCATGACCGTCTTATCCGGACCGTCGATATTGGTTATCTAAGTGGGCTTTTATATATGATGTAGTCATATATGACCGAACCGATTTAATATGAATTTCTCATATAATTCCGTGATTGAGTAGTCTCATTAAATCACAAGATGATCATATATGGATTAACCTTAATCCCGAAGCGATTGCATACTTTCTTGCTTTGTTTTAAGATAGGGTTTTACATGTGTATTTCGTTAAGCGATTTTTGCAATAGGCGCGGTCCGAATCACTTTTCACGTTGGCACTATTCCGGAATGAGAGTTAGGAGTGTGTGTTTCACATATACGAAAGGAATTACGCATAACTTCCCGCGGGAAGTAGAAAGACCCAATACCGTTATTTGTTAATCTTAGAAGCCGATTGATCGGCCGTGTTCATATAAGTTATGAAGTAATCCACCGATCACTAACGGGTTAGTGGTAAATAAGGATAATATGTAATGAAGTAAGGCGTTTACGGAAACATTCCCGCTTCATTACGGACGGTCTATGAATGGTTAGTATGTATGTAATGATTATATCGGTGGACACTTATTGACTCGAAACTTTGCACGAGAATATATATGTAATCGATGGGGAGCTCAATTTACCGGATTCATTTGGTAGAAGTAATTCGGAATTAATAAGTTGAATAGAAATGTTACGTTCAATAAATATTTTATTCAATTTATTATAAAGAGGCCCACGGGTCCCCCGTGTCGGCTCCTAACACGCTGTATTTACCCTCGTACGTTAACCCTCGGTAAGAATTAAATAAT